>OZ024797.1:39168600-39663201 GCA_964017045.1 Omphiscola glabra
TGTGTCGGATGTAATCAAAACACGAGTTTGTATGATGTGTCGGATGTAATCAAAACACGAGTTTGTATGATGTGTCGGATGTGATCAAAACACGAGTTTTTATGATATGTCGGATGTAATCAAAACACGAGTTTGTATGATGTGTCGGATGTAATCAAAACACGAGTTTGTATGATGTATCGGATGTAATCAAAACACGGATTTTTATGACGTGTCGGATGTAATCAATAGACTAAACCATGATTTTGTGTTGGATGACCTATGGATCAACTTATGATATGGATTTTTGATCATTACTTGGTAAATTTGATGCTCCCAATGCCTACACAAAAGGTCAACCACATCGATAGCTCAGTAATCGTGTTCGGGTGTCTGATTTATGAAGTATCTATTACGTCAGCAAGACATAATTCTAGTCTGTACACCACATGTCTCTCTCTAACTAAGCATTCATCTAAAGGTGATGATTCTGATTTGAACAGTTCTTTGTAAGAAATGCGTGTATCAGTGCATTTACATCCTGTGTGTATCAGGGCATTTACGTCCTGTGTATATCAATGCATTTACGTCCTGTGTATATCAGTGCATTTATGACCGTGTATATCAGTGCATTTACGTCCTGTGTATATCAGTGCATTTACGTCCTGTGTATATCAGTGCATTGACGTCCTGTGTATATCAGTGCATTTACGACCTGTGTATATCAGTGCATTGACGTCCTGTGTATATCAGTGCATTTACGACCTGTGTATATCAGTGCATTTACGACCTGTTTATATCAACGCATTGACTTCCTGTGTATATCAGCGCATTGACTTCCTGTGTATATCAGTGCATTTACGACCTGTTTATATCAGTGCATTGACGTCATGTGTATATCAGTGCATTTACGACCTGTGTATGTCAGTGCATTTACGACCTGTTTATATCAACGCATTGACTTCCTGTGTATATCAGCGCATTGACTTCCTGTGAATATCAGTGCATTTACGTCCTGTGTATATCAGTGCATTTACGTCCAGTGTATATCAGTGCATTTACGTCCTGTGTATATCAGTCCATTTACGACCTGTGTATATCAGTGCATTTACGCCCTGTGTATACAAATCATTACATTAAGTTGTTTGTTTAAAAAAAGTAATTGAAGCTTACATTTTTTACAGACTGACAGATTTGATAATGTATCTCATGTTTGTTAATGTATCTCATGTTTGTTAAATCTGTTTGATACAAATCGCTTCACGCGTCTGTACTCCATAATGCCGCGGTGGCTCTATATCCTATACTATCACACTGATGACAAACAGTGTCAGTTAATAAACGAGTCACGGCAGCGGCTCTGACATACACGGTGATCGGAGACATGCCTGCTATTGCACCCCCACCGCGGGATCGTATTTATACGCTTATCGGGTTGCGGGCCACACATTAAAACCATATATCGATCTAAATAGCTCATCGATTGATTTAATTGCTATCGTTATTTCCAAAATATGAACCCGCAGTGCGTGGGTGCCTGTCTCGAACACACAGTGCTGTTATCTACGTGCGTTCAGTAGAGTATCCTTCCGTTGCCTTCTTTCCATTCTTGTAGTCTAACGTTAACACTAGAGCACTAAGTAGTGTCATTCTATTTTAGTGTGGTTTACTTTATGGTATACATTTGTATACGTTTTTTAACCAATGAACAAAGGTACTAGTAATTATTACCCTGTGATTTCCACGTTTCTGACTGTATTCCGCCGCATAAGATTTCTTTTTGGATTTATCACCAGTGGTGTAGCTATAAGGTTTGTGCCACCAGGGTCGCCCCAATATTTTTTTGCCCCCCCCCCCCACTTTTTCCACGACAAAGGCTCTTCAGTTGGCCAAAATCGCCGTCTGTCAAGGGTATGAGAATCACTGTTGTTATGTTTGGGGTTACAGTAAATTATGTTCACCCGAATGAGTGTAAGTATGAGTGAACAAGGTGTGGGATTGTCGGTGAAGGTGTATATGTGTGTGGTGTGTCAGGAGTGAGAAGGTGGCGTTGAACAAAGTCATGGTGAAGCTTGTTGTGTGTCGATGATTTTGTTGCTGGACGCATTGTTTTTTTTAAAGTAGCCCTGGCATTTGTGTAACAAGTGGATTTTGAGGACGGCGCACATGACAATTCAACGTTGAGATGAAATGGAATAAATACGTACAGCAGGAAATAACGATCCAGTGTTGTAATGCAATAAATGACGTGTAGAATAAGTTGCACGAGCCAGTGGTGATGAGGGAGAGACTACATCTAAAAAAAATGGTCGTCTGACATTCTGCCCCTTACTCGACACCGTCCTTCAATGTAAAGAAAAAAATTGTCGCCCTAGGCCGACCCCCCCCCCCTCATTTCTCCGACCCTCATGCCACGCCACTGCGCGTCGATTATTCTTAACAATAATTTAAATGTATTAATTTTTTTAAACGGTGTTACCGCTTGCAAATTTTTGACTGCAGTTTTATCTTTCTTTATTTTAACTTTAAATATTGACACAGTGGAGTGGAATATTGTCAGAGCTTGAGCGTTAACAGAATTGAGCGGAATATTTTCAAATCTTGATCGTTAACAGAATTGAGTAGAATATTGTCAGATCTTGATCGTTAACAGAATTGAGTGGAATATTGTCAGATCTTGATCGTTAAAAGAATTGAGTGGAATATTGTCAGATCTTGATCGTTAACAGACTTGAGTGGAATATTGTCAGATCTTGATCGTTAACAGAATTGAGAGGAATATTGGCAGACCTTGATCGTTAACAGAATTGAGTGGAATATTGTCATTTCTTGGTCATCCACTAAAACGTGGTTAAACGTCTGCTGCACAGAGACTGTTATAGAAATCAACTCGCTATCATTCCTCGAGACAATACCCGCCTAGTGTCATCTTTGGAGCTATAGATTTCAGGCTGAAACGTGAACCTTGCTGGACAGACACGTGAATAAACTCACACGTTAAGAGCACAATTTAATTCAACATTTGTTGGCCTTGATGAATGGATTCCGACAGGGATGACACTGCGAATAATGACGTCAGTGAAGATGAGCAGGTGGAGGTAAATATGTTTACTTTTTTTAATTTAAACTAAATTTTACTTTATTTCGAAAAACAAAATAGAACACATAATATATATGTATATATATTAAAATAACAGCCATGATTTTGATTAGGATTGAAAAAAACGAGACCTGATCACATCCCTTGTAGCACGGTGAGCATCAACAAAACAACTTCTTTGAAGTATTTCTTAAAGTGACCTCGTCTATAGAAGTACTTTAATGAAGTGTTAGTAGAGAGTGAAGGCTAAAACTCTTCTCTCTTTATTATTCTTTATTATTTTATATAAAACAATACCTATATATATATATGTCAATAAACAAACTATTTTTTGTGAAGGAATGTTTAAAATTTTCAAAATTCCGGAAATAATAATTAGTCTTTCAACCTATTTGTTTATCCCGTGGCCATGGGCCAATCAGTGTTGTACATTGGAGATAAGTAGATGTATTGATAAGCTCGTTTATCCCGTGGCCAATCGGTGTTGTACATTGGAGATAAGTAGATGTATTGATAAGCTCGTTTATCCCGTGGCCAATCGGTGTTGTACATTGGAGATAAGTAGATGTATTGATAAGCTCGTTTATCCCGTGGCCAATCTGTTGTACATTGGAGATAAGTAGATGTATTGATAAGCTCGTTTATCCCGTGGCCAATCCGTGTTGTACATTGGAGATAAGTAGATGTATTGATAAGCTCGTTTATCCCGTGGCCAATCCGTGTTGTACATTGGAGATAAATAGATGTATTGATAAGCTCGTTTATCCCGTGGCCAATCCGTGTTGTTTATTGGAGATAAGTAGATGTATTGATAAGCTCTCCACCAACCGGACGTGTTCCGAGAATAAAATAGAATCCCGTTTGTAGCTGATCAAGTACGGGACTGGGAGGGGGCACTGCAAAGGGTGGGAGGTAGAATGGAGCGCAGGCCCCAAGGCGTCAACATCAGAGGGCGCCAAAAATGACCATAGATGTTTAAACGATAAATCTTAAAATAGATGACATTTGAACTCAATGTAACATAATTTATTTATTCTCCTGCACGAATTAGAAACATTGGCCTCGTCAGGACCAGGACAAAACCTATAACTCCAATGACCAACAAGAGGACGAGCTCAGTTTTCCTTCAGGTAAATTATGTGACGTCTTTAAGTCTCTCTACTAGCCCCCACACAAACAAAGTCGGTGAGGCGTCTAATGGAATTAAATAAGTGCAATCATACTCCAAAAGGTTATTTTAACATTTCTTTTTTAAAGTTCATTTCTTAAACAGTTTAACATTCGTTGAATTCTCGCGAGACTACATCACAATTTAAACATTCCTTGAATTCTCGCGAGACTACATCTCAATTTAAATATTCGTTGAATTCTCACGAGACTACATCACACTTTAAACATTCATTGAATTGTCGTGAGACTACATTACAATTTAAACATGCCTTGAAATCTCGAGAGACTGCATCACAATTTAAACATTTGTGTGTTTTTCTTTGTTAAGTTTCTACCACCATTATTGATAGTTAAGCCGATGATGCGGTTTAACTTGTCCATAGAAAGGTGCTTACTACAAACATGTGAAAAGATGTGAAAACCCAGTGCCATCAAAGGCCAGTAATTTTTTTTATTTGGGAAGGGAACTCGAAAGTAAAGACAAAGGGAAAACTTTTTTTTTAAACGTTATGTAGTTTCCTTTTGAAATGTTATCTTTTCTACATCTATTCTTAATAGAATTATTCTATTAAAAAGTCCCCCCTCCTCCCCCATACACAGACAAAATTTAAAGAATCATCCCTTTCCAGAACCCACATCTGCCAGAATCCGTAACTTATCCTCTGGAAGATTGTATTATTGAGAGCACGACTAGACTAAAAAGGGGAAACCCCCCCTCCCCCCCAAACCCCCCCCCCCCCCAAAAAAAAACAAAAAAAAAACAAACTGAAACTTGTATCACGCTGGCAGTTTCCTAAACGAGGCTTGCAATCCCTGTGATATAGTGTTAAGCAATTAGTCTTTTGGGCCCAACAGAAACAACACCGGCAATACGTCTGACTAAATGGTGAGTGTGCGCAGAAGAACGATTCGTTTTGTAGTTGCGGTAAGTTTGGTTGGTTCTGAGAAGCCAGGTCTGGTATGTGTTTTAGTGAATCAAGTATTATAGCACTACGTTGATTTTTTAAAGGTATTTTTAAAAGGTATTCAGTTGGTTTTCTATGGGATGAGTGTGTTTTGTGTAGATGCTTTATGTGCTGGAGCATCTCGATACTCATTAATAAACCGACATATAGCAGTTATACAAGCGTTCTAGACGCCAGATCGAATACAATGAAACGAGCGGTTAGTCTTTCATCACCCGTCCCTCACACCACGGCACCACCACACCCCGGCACCACCACAACCCCGGCACCGCCACACGCCGGCACCACAACCCCGGCACCCCCACATGCCGGCACCACCACACCCCCGGCACCACCACAACCCAGGCACCACCACAAATCCGGCACCGCCACACGCCGGCACCGCCACACGCCGGCACCACAACCCCGGCACCCCCACATGCAGGCACCACCACAACCCAGGCACCACCACAACCCCGGCACAACCACACGCCGGCACCACCACACCCCTGCCCCACCACAACCCCGGCACCACCACACGCCGGCACCACCACACCCCGGCACCACCACACTCCGGCACCACCACACCCCGGCACCACCACAACCCCGGCACCACCACACCCCCACAACACCTTAATAAAAACTAGAACCCGACAGTCTCACACATTTTTTGGTCGTATCTGACAATGTCGGTGAAACACAAATCTTCAACGGCCCTCCACCGGCGATAACTAGGTTTTATCGGGAGTAGTGTAAAGTACTCGAACGATCCCCACACTTAAAAACACTTTTATGTGTAGTCGATATCTTTAAGAGGAAATAGCTGCTTATAATAATAGCCACATAGTTTTCATGTATAGTGATATACATTTTTATAGTATTCATGTATAGTGATAGACACGTTTATAGTATTCATGTATAGTTATGTCACTTTATAGTTTTCATGTATAGTGATGGACACTTTATAGTTTTCATGTATAGTGATAGACACTTTATAGTTTTCATGTTTAGTGATAGACACTTTATAGTTTTCATGTATAGTGATGACACTTTTATCGTATTCATGTATAGTAATAGACACTTAAAGTTTTCATGGTGCAGTGGCAGAACTGTTCTCAGGGTTTAGATCAGGGGGTCCTCAAACTACGGCCCGCGGGCTACATCCGGCCCACCAGGGGTCTTTAATCCGACCCACCGGGCCACCGTAAATGTACGTGGGTATCAGCGAAAAATATATATTTAAAACTATAGCCCGGCCCCCAACAGTGTCCAAGGACACTGATCCGGCCCCTTGATTAAATAGTTTTAGGCTCCTTGGTTGAGATCACGATATTTGAAAAATACAATTGCTCTCGATATCCAGCGGGGGCGTCACTATGGTGGGTGTCATCCAGTGCGGAAAACTCGTGGTGTCAACTCCCCCACCCCCCCACATACACATAAACACTTTTTTTCCGACTTTCCCATGAATCTCCTACGAGTCTGTCTTCTCTGGTGATAGACTGATCAGGTGACACCTTGTCCTGGTGGCACCCTGCTCTGTCTGATGAACCCTACAATTATTTGCATACAAGTATTTGGTGATTTTTTAAAATTAGAAAGTGAAAAAAAAAATGGTGGCATATCAGTTGAGTTTAAAGCACAATTCCACACATAAGAAAGTTGTTTTTTTGTTTTTTTTTTAAATGTTTAAAAAAAATGAATATTCTTGTTTGATTTTTATTCAGAAGAAAAGGCAACATATGCCGTGACGTCATCCAGACCCTCCTCTCAATCGTCGCGTTTGGTTGTAATGACGTCACGGCCTTCTTTCACGCGCACGCCCAGCAGCATGAAGCCAAACACCGAGCTGGATCACGAGGACGACACGTCACAGGAGGGGGTACTCATAACAGAGCTACAGGTGATGTAATCAGCGTAGAGATAAGTAAGGGGGTGGGGCAGGACCCATATTTAGCTCTATAGTGGTTAACATAATATTACCTAAAATGGGCTTGGGGCGGACACACTCTTATGCTGCATTTCTTTCTGTCGTGCTACAGTAACAACGTTACCATGACAACGTTTAGTTACATTCACTGAAAAGGGAAATGGACTAATTGAACACTTTTTTTAAGAAGACTCAATTAATCGTTACACCCTGCCTCAAAATAAACTGTAATAGATATCTTACCAGACAATGCTTCTTTTTTATTTATTTTTTTGCATTAGTAATGTGTTTGTTCCCCATAGGAACCAGACAATGATTGTGTGCATTAGTAATGTGTTTGTTCCCCACAGGAACCAGACAATGATTGTGTGCATTAGTAATGTGTTTATTCTCACAGGAACCAGACAATGATTGTGTGCATTAGTAATGTGTTTATTCTCACAGGAACCAGACAATGATTGTGTGCATTAGTAATGTGTTTGTTCCCCACAGGAACCAATGATTGTGTGCATTAGTAATGTGTTAATTCTCACAGGAACCAGACAATGATGAAGAGAAGGAATCCCAAGACGAACTCCAAGAGGTCACGACAGCTGATCATGACGATCTGGAGTTGACCAGCCCCAGTCCACCTAATGACATCATCGAGGAGAGTGAAATGAAGAGGGTGGAGGTGGTCGTCTCGGAGGAGAAACCGGAAGAGTATTATGACACTGACCTCGAAAATGAAGGTTATCTTGTCTCTAGTCCAAATTATATTCAAATGATTCATGCGATAAGTAACATGACTATTTTGAAGGAAAACCATCTTTTAAAGCTTAGAAAGAGCTGGTCCCCATATTTCAAAACTTAGAAAGAGCTGGTCCCCATATTTCAAAACTTAGAAAGAGCTGGTCCCCATATTTCAAAACTTAGAAAGAGCTGGTCCTCATATTTCAAAACTTAGAAAGAGCTGGTCCCCATATTTCAAAACTTAGAAAGAGCTGGTCCCCATATTTCAAAACTTAGAAAGAGCTGGTCCCCATATTTCAAAACTTAGAAAGAGCTGGTCCCCATATTTCAAAACTTAGAAAGAGCTGGTCCACATATTTCAAAACTTAGAAAGAGCTGGTCCTCATATTTCAAAACTTAGAAAGAGCTGGTCCCCATATTTCAAAACTTAGAAAGAGCTGGTCCCCATATTTCAAAACTTAGAAAGAGCTGGTCCCCATATTTCAAAACTTAGAAAGAGCTGGTCCCCATATTTCAAAACTTAGAAAGAGCTGGTCCTCATATTTCAAAACTTAGAAAGAGCTGGTCCCCATATTTCAAAACTTAGAAAGAGCTGGTCCCCATATTTCAAAACTTAGAAAGAGCTGGTCCCCATATTTCAAAACTTAGAAAGAGCTGGTCCCCATATTTCAAAACTTAGAAAGAGCTGGTCCACATATTTCAAAACTTAGAAAGAGCTGGTCCTCATATTTCAAAACTTAGAAAGAGCTGGTCCCCATATTTCAAAACTTAGAAAGAGCTGGTCCCCATATTTCAAAACTTAGAAAGAGCTGGTCCCCATATTTCAAAACTTAGAAAGAGCTGGTCCCCATATTTCAAAACTTAGAAAGAGCTGGTCCCCATATTTCAAAACTTAGAAAGAGCTGGTCCCCATATTTCAAAACTTAGAAAGAGCTGGTCCCCATATTTCAAAGCTTAGAAAGAGCTGGTCCCCATATTTCAAAACTTAGAAAGAGCTGGTCCCCATATTTCAAAACTTAGAAAGAGCTGGTCCCCATATTTCAAAACTTAGAAAGAGCTGGTCCCCATATTTCAAAACCTAGAAAGAGCTGGTCCCCATATTTCAAAGCTTAGAAAGAGCTGGTCCCCATATTTCAAAACTTAGAAAGAGCTGGTCCCCATATTTCAAAACTTAGAAAGAGCTGGTCCTCATATTTCAAAACTTAGAAAGAGCTGGTCCCCATATTTCAAAACCTAGAAAGAGCTGGTCCCGATATTTCAAAACCTAGAAAGAGCTGGTCCCCATATTTCAAAACTTAGAAAGAGCTGGTCCCCATATTTCAAAACTTAGAAAGAGCTGGTCCCCATATTTCAAAACTTAGAAAGAGCTGGTGCCCATATTTCAAAACTTAGAAAGAGCTGGTCCCCATATTTCAAAACCTAGAAAGAGCTGGTCCCCATATTTTAAAGCTTAGAAAGAGCTGGTCCCCATATTTCAAAACTTAGAAAGAGCTGGTCCCCATATTTCAAAACTTAGAAAGAGCTGGTCCTCATATTTCAAAACTTAGAAAGAGCTGGTCCCCATATTTCAAAACCTTGAAAAAGCTGGTCACGATATTTCAAAACTTAGAAAGAGCTGGTCCCCATATTTCAAAACTTAGAAAGAGCTGGTCCCCATATTTCAAAACTTAGAAAGAGCTGGTCCCCATATTTCAAAACTTAGAAAGAGCTGGTCCCCATATTTCAAAACTTAGAAAGAGCTGGTCCCCATATTTAAAAACTTAGAATGAGCTGGTTCCCATATTTCAAAACATAGAAAAAGCTGGTCCACATATTTCAAAACATAGAAAAAGCTGGTCCACATATTTCAAAACTTAGAAAGAGCTGGTCCCCATATTTCAAAACTTAGAAAGAGCTGGTTCCCATATTTCAAAACTTAGAAAAAGCTGGTCCCCATATTTCAAAACTTAGAAAGAGCTGGTCCTCATATTTCAAAACTTAGAAAGAGCTGGTCCCCATATTTCAAAACCTAGAAAGAGCTGGTCCCGATATTTCAAAACTTAGAAAGAGCTGGTCCCCATATTTCAAAACTTAGAAAGAGCTGGTCCCCATATTTCAAAACTTAGAAAGAGCTGGTCCCCATATTTAAAAACTTAGAATGAGCTGGTTCCCATATTTCAAAACATAGAAAAAGCTGGTCCACATATTTCAAAACATAGAAAAAGCTGGTCCACATATTTCAAAACTTAGAAAGAGCTGGTCCTCATATTTCAAAACTTAGAAAGAGCTGGTCCCCATATTTCAAAACCTAGAAAGAGCTGGTCCCGATATTTCAAAACTTAGAAAGAGCTGGTCCCCATATTTCAAAACTTAGAAAGAGCTGGTCCCCATATTTCAAAACTTAGAAAGAGC
Source organism: Omphiscola glabra (assembly GCA_964017045.1). Classification (NCBI taxonomy): domain Eukaryota; kingdom Metazoa; phylum Mollusca; class Gastropoda; family Lymnaeidae; genus Omphiscola; species Omphiscola glabra. The sequence continues at coordinate 39,178,847 of OZ024797.1, forward strand.
TGGTCCCCATATTTAAAAACTTAGAATGAGCTGGTTCCCATATTTCAAAACATAGAAAAAGCTGGTCCACATATTTCAAAACATAGAAAAAGCTGGTCCACATATTTCAAAACTTAGAAAGAGCTGGTCCCCATATTTCAAAACTTAGAAAGAGCTGGTTCCCATATTTCAAAACTTAGAAAAAGCTGGTCCGCATATTTCAAAACATAGAAAAAGATGGTCCCCATATTTCAAAACTTAGAAAAAGCTGGTCCACATATTTCAAAACATAGAAAAAGATGGTTCCCATATTTCAAAACTTATAAAAAGCTGGTCCACATATTTCAAAACATAGAAAAAGATGGTCCCTATATTTCAAAACTTAGAAAAAGCTGGTCCACATATTTCAAAACATAGAAAAAGATGGTTCCCATATTTCAAAACTTAGAAAAAGCAGGTCCACATATTTCAAAACATAGAAAAAGATGGTTCCCATATTTCAAAACTTAGAAAAAGCTGGTCCACATATTTCAAAACATAGAAAAAGATGGTTCCCATATTTCAAAACTTAGAAAAAACTGGTCCACATATTTCAAAACATAGAAAAAGATGGTCCCCATATTTCAAAACTTAGAAAGAGCTGGTCCCCATATTTCAAAAATTAGAAAGAGCTGGTCCCCATATTTCAAAACTTAGAAAGAGCTGGTCCTCATATTTTACAACTTTGTCAACACGGTGCTCGAGCTCTTCCAATGTAACAACACAAGCACAATTTTTTGTCACTATATTTTGACATCTCTATCTTTACAACGCGATTTCTCAATCCGGGGGTGCTGGTATCCTTTAAGGGCGCGAGATGACATTGAGGAGCCATTGACTTTTCGGTTATAAAATAACTGTTTATTTTTTTAAAAAGTTCTTCATTGAAATTCTCCTTTATGTCAAGCGTTTATATTCAACATTCTACAGATCAACATTCTACATATCAACATTCTACATATCAACATTCTACATATCAACATTCTACATATCAACATTCTACATATCAACATTCTACAGATCAACATTCTACAGATCAACATTCTACAGATCAACATTCTACAGATCAACATTCTACAGATCAACATTCTACAGATCAACATTCTACAGATTAACATTCTACACATCAACATTCTACAGATCAACATTCTACAGATCAACATTCTACAGATCAACATTCTACATATCAACATTTTACAGATCAACATTCTACAGATCAACATTCTACATATCAACATTCTACAGATCAACATTCTACAGATCAACATTCTACATATCAACACTCTACATATCAACACTCTACATATCAACATTCTACATATCAACATTTTACATATCAACATTCTACAGATCAACATTCTACAGATCAACATTCTACAGATCAACATTCTACAGATCAACACTCTACATATCAACATTCTACAGATCAACACTCTACAGATCAACATTCTACAGATCAACATTCTACATATCAACATTCTACAGATCAACACTCTACATATCAACATTCTACATATCAACATTCTACAGATCAACATTCTACAGATCAACATTCAATTCAATCAATAAAAGTCCTTTTTTTCCTAAATGTCAAAATGCATCATTACTTTGTCAAGGGGTGTGGACAAAACCTTAGTTAAAAAATATGTAGGGGTGTAACCCAACTTTAAAAAAAAATGTTTTTGGGGGGTGGGGGTTGGGTGGGGTGGGGGGGTATTGGTTTAGCAGAACAAAGACTTAATATTGTTCAATAGCAATCATACAACAAACATTAAGACGCTCTCAGATTTCTCACACTCCAATACAACTGACTTTCTTGAACAGCGAACGGCGTACCGGACATTCTATTTGTATTAGAAAATTATTTCACGTTATCAATGAATTATTTTAAAGACACTGGTACCATGGGTGAACATCAGCTGTTTTTTTTAAAATCATTTGCCTGTACAGAGGAGGAAGACGACGACTTCGTGGTATCGTATTACAAAACTGTCTGTGACGAGCTGGGCATCGCACCTATCGATTACTTCCTACGACGCATCAGGAACCCAAACATCCGGATGAGGTACAGGGGACTTAGCCTAGAAGCTACACGGGCCATCGCGTTGGCGCTCAAGGTGAACAGTTAGTTTTAACACTGGGGTGTCAATACACTGCATTGGCGCTCAAGGTGAACAGTTAGTTTTAACACTGGGGTGTCAATACACTGCAGTGTCAATACACTGCAATGGCGCTCAAGGTGAACAGTTAGTTTTAACACTGGGGTGTCAATACACTGCATTGGCGCTCAAGGTGAACAGTTAGTTTTAACACTGGGGTGTCAATACACTGCATTGGCGCTCAAGGTGAACAGCTAGTTTTAACACTGGGGTGTCAATACACTGCATTGGCGCTCAAGGTGAACAGTTAGTTTTAACACTGGGGTGTCAATACACTGCATTGGCGCTCAAGGTGAACAGTTAGTTTTAACACTGGGGTGTCAATACACTGCATTGGCGCTCAAGGTGAACAGTTAGTTTTAACACTGGGGTGTCAATACACTGCATTGGCGCTCAAGGTATACATTCAGTTTTAACACTGGGGAGTGAATAAAAAGGGCGTTCAAAGAATTGTATGGCTTTTATTATTATTTTTAAAAAAAATATATTTTGGCGTCCGATGTTGCCAATGAGACGATGGTGCCAATGAGACGATGGTGCCAATGAGACGATGGTGCCAATGAGACGATGGTGCCAATGAGACGATGGTGCCAATGAGACGATGGTGCCAATGAGACGATGGTGCCAATGAGACGATGGTGCCAATGAGACGATGGTGCCAATGAGACGATGGTGCCAATGAGACGATGTTGCCAATGAGACGATGTTGCCAATGAGACGATGGTGCCAATGAGACGATGGTGCCAATGAGACGATGGTGCCAATGAGACGATGGTGCCAATGAGACGATGGTGCCAATGAGACGATGTTGCCAATGAGACGATGGTGCCAATGAGACGATGGTGCCAATGAGACGATGGTGCCAATGAGACGATGGTGCCAATGAGACGATGTTGCCAATGAGACGATGTTGCCAATGAGACGATGGTGCCAATGAGACGATGGTGCCAATGAGACGATGGTGCCAATGAGACGATGGTGCCAATGAGACGATGGTGCCAATGAGACGATGGTGCCAATGAGACGATGGTGCCAATGAGACGATGGTGCCAATGAGACGATGGTGCCAATGAGACGATGGTGCCAATGAGACGATGGTGCCAATGAGACGATGTTGCCAATGAGACGATGGTGCCAATGAGACGATGGTGCCAATGAGACGATGGTGTGGTTTTCGAGGACAAAATAATTATAAGGCCTGGGATTAAAAAAAAATTTTTTGAAGAATCTGCTGGTTGCCATTCAGCAGAGTAATTTAAGTGTTTCTTCATCATTAGGATAGCTCGTAGGTCTTTGAGTGAAGACATTTTGTCTTGGGGTTTAAGCGCAATCTGAGAGTGGAACAAAAAGAAATACATTTCTTCTACATTAAAAAAAATACCTTGTGGCATACGTAACTAAATAGTGTTGCATGATTCCAATATGGATTAACTAGAACAAATACCTTGTGGCATACACTACTAAATAGGGTGGTGTGATTCCAATATGGATTAACTAGAACAAATACCTTGTGGCATACACTACTAAATAGTGTTGTATGATTCCAATATGGATTAAAGAGAACAAACAAATACCTTGTGGCATACATTACTAAGCTGTCTTGTATAATTCCAATATGGATTAACTAGAACAAATACCTTGTGGCATACATTACTAAATAGTGTTGTATGATTCCAATAATGGATTCAATAAAACTGAAACGGGAAACTGTTTCCCATCAGGACAGCATAACTCTGGAGCGGCTTGACCTTTGTGGCAACTGGATAGGAAGTGAGGGAGCCACTTACATGGCCAGGATGTTGGAGGAAAATGATTACGTCACGGACGTGGTGAGTATCACTACGCGTAGGGCGATAGATAACCGTATGAAGGCGTCATTGCTGTAATGAATTACAAAATTTAGATAACAGGTTTTAAAAATTTTTGCATAGCACATACTAATATATGTCAAATGTAATTCCTTGTGTTAGACTCTGTCAGAAAACAAATTTGGGAGCATTGGAGGTGACGTCATGGCCAACATGTTGATCATAAATGGCGGACTTCGGAGATTGGATCTTTCAGGTAAACTAACACAGAATTCAATTACAATTCTCCTTTTAGTTTCAAAGACGAGGATTCAAGCCTATGAGGTGCAAAATTCTTTTCTTTTATTAAAATACTAATCAATAAATTACATAAATTATTCCTTTCTAAATCGGTAATTTTGTTCCGTTTTTTTTTTTTAATTTTTTTTTTTTTTTTTTGGGGGGGGGGGGGGGGGGGTGTTGTCAAGGTAAAGTTCTTTAATCCCCCCCCTCCCCTCAAATAAGCATCTGTTGGGACGTAGCGCATCTGTTGGGACGTAGCGCATCTGTTGGGCGTAGCGCATCTGTTGAACGTAGCGCATCTGTTGGGGCGTAGCGCATCTGTTGGGCGTAGCGCATCTGTTGGGCGTAGCGCATCTGTTGGGCGTAGCGCATCTGTTGGGCGTAGCGCATCTGTTGGTACGTAGGGCATCTGTTGGGACGTAGGGCATAATATAACTTAAAATTTCGACGTGGATTTCTGGAGTGTTGGCTAGCTCCACCACTACTCAGACGGGCACTCGGCCAGCGCACAATTGTCTCTGACGCCAGCAAGTGCACAACTGTCTCTGACGCCAGCAAGTGCACAACTGACTCTGACGCCAGCAAGTGCACAACTGACTCTGGCGCCAGCAAGTGCACAACTGTCTCTGACGCCAGCAAGTGCACAACTGTCTCTGACGTCAGCAAGTGCACAACTGTCTCTGACGCCAGCAAGTGCACAACTGTCTCTGACGCCAGCAAGTGCACAACTGTCTCTGACGCCAGCAAGTGCACAACTGTCTCTGACGCCAGCAAGTGCAAACTGTCTCTGACGCCAGCAAGTGCACACTGTCACTGACTCCACCGAGACGCCCGGATCCCGAAGAGATTTCAATCTTTCAACATTTGCGACTGAAGCTTTTGTTAAGTATACATTTTATATTTGAACTCAACGCGTGAGTTCTTTTCAGAGATTTTTTCTTTCATGTTTTGTTCTATTTTCTTAATTTTTTTTAATTTTCAGGCAACGAATTTGATGACAAATGTGCCCTTAGTTTTGCCCAAGCGATTGAAGTAAGTGATCGGATTGTACAGATGTCTGATGTAGAAACACTATTAGAGAGCGTCTGATGTAGAAACACTATTAGAGAGCGTCTGATGTAGAAACACTATTAGAGAGCGTCTGATGTAGAAACACTATTAGAGAGCGTCTGATGTAGAAACACTATTAGAGTGCGTCTGATGTAGAAACACTATTAGAGAGCGTCTGATGTAGAAACACTATTAGAGAGCGTCTGATGTAGAAACACTATTAGAGAGCGTCTGATGTAGAAACACTATTAGAGAGCGTCTGATGTAGAAACACTATTAGAGAGTGTCTGATGTAGAAACACTATTAGAGGGCGTCTGATGTAGAAATAACCGTCTAAATATTACCACGTTCGATTGCTGGTGTTGTAGGGGCAGCACCATCAATCTACCAGTTGCTCATTGCTTGCAATTTCCCCCCCCCCCCACATGACTAGTCAGTCGACTCAGGGGCGGAGGACTCCCGATGTGCCGCTTCGCGGCCCGATGTTTGCTTTTGGGTTGGGAGGGGGGGGCACTGGGAAGACCATAATAAGCTTATGCTCGACGGAGCACTTTTTGTTCTTAAGTGGATTAGATTAGATCTATCAAAAACTGTCTTAGGATTTTGTAAATGTCTTCCGCTCACCTCTTCCTTCAAATCATCACACATGATACAAAAAGCCTCATCACATTTTCTCTCTCAATCTCAATTAGTGGCGTTATAAAAGTGCCTTAAGATTTTCATGAAATTAATCATTTGAAATATTTTGGTCAAATCTTAATGTAATTTTTTTTCCAGCATAACAAATATTTACGGGAACTAAATCTCAGCCACAACAAGTTCTCTGACGCCGGAGCTCAGCTGCTGGGCCCAGCTATTGGTGGGTGCTTAGTTAAATAACACCAAGGATAATTCGTGTGTCTGGAGCTCCCGAAATTTTTTACAAAAAAGAATTGCGTTAACTTATTGGAAGATAATAATCTCAAAACATGTTAAACTTTTCCACCCGAGGGTTAAATTTTGGTTTTGTCCATGCCCAGAGGGCCAGGCCGGACACACTGCCCGGGGCAACTGCTCACAGAATTTAGGCTTGCGGTACCACAGCCATGGTCGTCGCTTAAAGGGGCACCACAGGTCCTTTATCGTAAATTCGACGTTAGGTTTAGATTTTTAAACAAATTACATAATAATCTTTTTAGATTTTTGCTAGTCATTGACAATGAACATTAACTTTATTTTAGTTCTAAAAATCACCACCATTTTCGTTCACTAACTTTATGAAAACATGGAGTTTTCTCATTTGTTGTTCAATGTTGCTGAAACTTGTCAGAGTGCACACACAAAAATCACCAAATACTGAAAATGACTTATTTCATTAAGAAACTTTAAACAGACGATGAAGAAATGAGGCATTGCTTCTTATGAAATGTTTGAGTTCGTTGACTTTTCCCCATAACTTCAATTAAAGCCACTGCCCGTTAAGAAGGAAGTGACTGCAGTGATGTGATTTCATTTTTGTTTGAGCGGCCTTAAGACGACTGGGTAAGACCTCTCCACTTATGCAGGAGCTAGTGAGGGTTGTTCCTGGATAATGCCAGAATCGATTTTCATTTAGCGCTACGCACGAGACACGCCAGGCTGATGCCTTAAACATAAGATATAGATTCTATATATCATTTGACAAACGTAGAGTTTGGTTTTTGTGTGTCTTGTTTTCCCGCGGGGTCAGACTTTCACTCTTCCCCCCCCCCACCCCCCCACCCCTGCGCTTTAGAGGAATTTTATTTTCGGTAATTGAACGCTACTGGTAGCCCGTTTTTTTAACATGGCCGCCATCTTGTTTGACACGACCCGTAAAATTAAGAATAAAACGTTTAAAAATTATGAAAAAACTCCCTAAATGTATCCCTCACCCTAACCTGAACCCTAAATCTATCCCTCACCCTAACCTGAACCCTAAATCTATCCCTCACCCTAACCTGAACCCCAAATCTATCCCTCACCCTAACCTGAACCCCAAATCTATCCCTCACCCTAACCTGAACCCCAAATCTATCCCTCACCCTAACCTGAACCCCAAATCTATCCCTAACCTGAACCCCAAATCTATCCCTCACCCTAACCTGAACCCCAAATCTATCCCTCACCCTAACCTGAACCCCAAATCTATCCCTCGCCCTAACCTGAACCCCAAATCTATCCCTCACCCTAACCTGAACCCTAAATCTATCCCTCCCCCTAACCTGAACCCTAAATCTATCCCTCACCCTAACCTGAACCCTAAATATATCCCTCACCTAACCTGAACCCTAAATCTATCCCTCACCCTAACCTGAACCCTAAATCTATCCCTCACCCTAACCTGAACCCTAAATCTATCCCTCACCCTAACCTGAACCCTAAATCTATCCCTCACCCTAACCTGAACCCTAAATCTATCCCTCACCCTAACCTGAACCCTAAATCTATCCCTCACCCTAACCTGAACCCTAAATCTATCCCTCACCCTAACCTGAACCCTAAATCTATCCCTCACCCTAACCTGAACCCTAAATCTATCCAACCTAACCTAATGAAATGAGGTGCCACAGATGAGCATTAGCCTTATTTTCTATCTCAGGCACCAATGAGAACATGGATGTTCTTGATTTGAGCTGGAATCATCTCAGAGAGAACGGGGGCGTGGCCATAGCTAAGGGTCTCAAGGTCAGTTGATTTGGCGGGCATTTTAAAAAAAAATAACAGTAATAATTCAATTTATTTGTTCTTGCGTCTAATTTATATTTACTTCTAAGCGTCGGTTCACACGATCAAAGTTTCCTTTACGCATTTGATGCAATTCGTGTATGAAGCCTTGTCACAACTTTCAAATTACTATTTAATCAAATTCCCCCCAAAAAGAAACCACGCACAAAATAGTGCGTTCATACAACGAAATTTGATCGTGCGAACTGACGCTAATTCTAAATTTGGAAGCGTTGACGTCATAGGATGTTATTTATCAGAACGCTATACATAAGAGATTGAAACAAAAAAAAAAATTATATCATAAACTAAAATGACCTACGATTTTTAAATACTGTTGAGGATTTAAAAAAAAAAAGTATTCTTGATCAAATTATGTATGGACTATTTGTATGAGAAGATAATCTTATGTCAATAACCCATACGGTTTGACAAGAGACATTACGCTGCCATACGTTGAAACGAACAGATTTGAATTCATACATATTTTTTTATCAGGAGAACGTTCGAATTAAATCGTGTAATCTTTCTTGGAACGGGTTGGGAGTTCGAGGCGGGATGGCCGTGGTGGACGCCCTGTCAACCAACCAGAGTTTACAAGAACTGGACATCTCCGGAAACCGTTTAAATCTAGAGGTGGCCACAGCCGTGGCCAAAGTTCTGACAACCAACGACACTATGAAAATACTCAAAGTGAGTTGTGCTTTGTTTTTGTTTTTTTATTTAGCGCTAAGTGCATTAACAAGAAGAAAATTCTGCCACTAACTCTATCGAAGCAACTGTTTCGCAAAGCTGTCGGGTTTTACGAGTGATGGCGCCGGTGCAACGAGTGATGTGCCCTGTGCAACGAGTGATGTGCCCGGTGCAACGAGTGATGTGCCCGGTGCAACGAGTGGTGCGGCCGGTGCAACGAGTGATGTGCCCGGCATCACGAGTGATGTGCCCGGCATCACGAGTGATGTGCCTGGCACCACGAGGGCAGTGCCCGGTCTGCAGGATGGTATCTGTCGAAGCAACTGTTTCGCAAAGCTGTCGGGTTCCACGAGTGAGGTGGCCGGTGCAACGAGTGATGTGCCCTGTGCAACGAGTGATGTGACCGGTGCAACGAGTGATGCGGCCGGTGCAACGAGTGATGTGCCCGGCATCACGAGTGCTGTGCCTTAAACCACGAGTGATGTGCCTGGCACCACGAGTGCTGTGCCTAACACCACGAGGGATGTGCCCGGCACCACGAGGGCTGTGCCCGGTCTGCAGGATGGTAGTTATAGATATCTGACCTATACACACACTGAAATAACAATTAATAAATTAATGCCTACGATTTATTTGAGAATTATGTTCACATTTCAGATGGGAAACAACTTTATAACGTCAGCGGGAGCCCTGGCCCTGGCGTCTGCCATCAACAACACGGAGACCTGTGAGCTAGAGGAGTTAGACTTGACAGTAGGTGGATTGAGTAGAGGAGTTAGACTTGACAGTAGGTGGATTGAGTAGAGGAGTTAGACTTGACAGTAGGTAAAGTGAGTAGAGGAGTTAGACTAGACAGTAGGTTGATGGAGTAGAGGGTAAAAAACGGGCAATGGGCTTAACTCTTTCTTGCTGCAACTTTCATACTGGAATTAACATTTCATATTGAGTGTTAAATGAGTAATGCAGAATGTGTATATCACCTCCACACCCCAAACGACAGGATGTCCCGGTTGAGTATGAATTTTTGAGGACGATAGAGGACGTGAAGGCCACGAGACCCAGCTTCATCGTCAAGCACGGGCCCATCATGAGGGCGGGGAACACTAGGGAGGACATCTCACGGCCGGCTATCGATGTTGAGAAGATCAGGAAGGAGCCGGTTGTATTACTGAAAGTAAGCCGTGTGTTTGTAATGTTACATATTCCTTCCGATGTCATTAGTCAGGTTCTTGAAATGTTACTTATTGCAGCCGATTTTATTAAATATGTTGTTGTAATGGTACTTAGTGCATCCAAGGTCATTAGCCTTGTTGTTGTAATAATACTTATTGCATCCGATGTCATGAGCAACGTGCTTGTAATGGTACATAATGCATCCGCTATAATTGGCTATGTAGTTGTAATGGTACTTATTGCATCCGCTATCATTGGCCATTTAATTGTAATGTTACGTATTGCATCCACTATTATTGGCAATTTAGTTGAAATGGTACTTAATGCATCCGCTATAATTGGCCATGTAGTTGTAATGGTACTTAATGCATCCGCTATCATTAACCATGTAGTTGTAATGGTACTTAATGCTTCCACAATTATAGGCTATGTAGTTGTATTAATGCATCCGCTATCATTGGTCATTTAGTTGTAATGTTACTTAAAGCTTGCACTATTATTGACCATGTAGTTGTAAGTGTACTTATTGCATACGTTATCATTGTTTAAGTAGTTGTAATGGTACTTAATGCATCCTCTATCATTGGCCATGTAGTTGTAATGGTACATATTGGATCCGCTATCATTAGCCATGTAGTTGTAATGGGACTTATTGCCTCCGCTACTATTGGCCATGTATTTGTAATGGTACATAATAAAACCACTATCATGGCCATGTAGGTTGTAATGGTACTTAATGCATCCGTTGTCATATGCCTGCTAGTTGTAATGGTACTTAATACATACGATGTCTTTGGCCATGTAATTGTAAAGGTACTTATTGCATACGCTATTATAGGCCATGTAGTTGTAGTGGTACTTAATGCATACGCTACCATTGGCCATGTAGCTGTAATTGCACTTATTGCATCCTCTATCATTAGGCATCTAGTTGTAATGGTACTTATTAAATCCGCTGTCATTGGTCATCTAGTTGAAATGGTACTTAATGCATTCGCTATTATTGGCAATGTAGTTGTAATGGTACTTATTACATCGTCTATCAATTGCAATGTAGTTGTAATGATACTTAATGCATCCGCTATCATTGGCCATGTAGTTGTAATGATACATAATGCATCCGCTATCATAGGCCATGTAGTTGTAATGATACTTATTGCATCCGCTATCATTGGCAATGTAATTGTAATGGTACTTAATGCATCGGCTATTATTGGTCATTTAGTTGTAATGATACTTATTGCATCCGCTATCATTAGCCATGTAACTGTAATGGTACTTAATGCATCCACTATCATTGGTCATGTAATTGTAATGGTACTTAATGCTTCCTTTATAATTTGCAATGTAGTTGTAATGATACTTAATGCATCCGCTATCATTGGCCATGTAGTTGTAAAAATAAATAATGCATTCGCTATCATTGGCCATGTAATTGTAATGGTACTTAATGCATCCGCTATCATTAGCCATATAGTTGTAATGGTACTTAATGCATCTGCTATCATTGACATGTAGTTGTAATGGTACTTAATGCATCGGCTATTATTGGCCATTTAGTTGTAATGATACTTATTGCATCCGCTATCATTAGCCATGTAACTGTAATGGTACTTAATGCATCCGCTATCATTGGCCATGTATTGTAATGGTACTAAATGCATCAGCTATCATTAGCCATAAAGTTGTAATGGTACTTAATGCATCTGCTATCATTGGCATGTAGTTGTAATGGTGCTTATTGCATCCGCAATCATTAGCCATGTAGTTGTAATGGTACTTAATGCATCCGTTATCATTAGACATGTAGTTTTAATGGTACTTATTGTATTCCCTATCATTGGTCATGTAGTTGTAATGGTACTTATTGCATCCGCTATCATAGGCCATGTAGGTGTAATGGTAATTAATGCATCCGATATCATTCGTCATGTAATTGTAATGGAACTTAATGCTTCCTTTATAATTTGCAATGTATTTGTAATGGTACTTAATGCTTCCGCTATCATTGGCCATATAGTTGTAAAAATACAAAATGCATCCGCTATCATTGGCCATGTAATTGTAATGGTACTTAATGCATCCGCTATCATTAGCCATAGAGTTGTAATTTTACTTAATGCATCCGCTATCATTGACTTGTAGTTGTAATAGTACTTATTGCATCCGCTATCATTAGACATGTAGTTGTAAGGGTACTTATTGTATTCCCTATCACTGGCCATGTAGTTGTAATGGTACTTATTGCATCCACTATCATTGGCCATGTAGTTCTAATGGTACTTATTCCATCTCCTATCATTAGCCATGTAGTTGCAATGGTACTTAATGCATCTGTTATCATTGGCCATGTAGTTGTAATGGTACTTATTGCATCCGTTATCATTAGCCATGTAGTAGTATTGTTACTTGATGCATCCGATTTCATTGGCCATGTAGTTGTAATGGTACTTAATGCATCCGCTATCATTAGCCATGTAGTTGTAATGGTACTTATTGAAATCGCTATCATTGGTCATGTAGTTGAAATGGTACTTATTGCATCGTCTATCATTGGCAATGTAGTTGTAATAATACTTAATGCATCCGCTATCATTGGCCATGTAGTTGTAATAATACATAATGCATCCGCGATCATTTGCCATGTAGTTGTAATGATACTTAATTCATCCATTATCATTGGCCATGTAGCTGTAATGTTGCTTATTACATCCGCTATCATTGGCAATGCAGTTATAATGGTACTTATTGAATCCGCTATCATAGGCCATAAAGTTGTAATGGTACTTATTGAATCCGCTATCATAGGCCATGTAGTTGTAATGGTACTTATTGAATCCGCTATCATAGGCCATGAAGTTGTAATGGTACTTATTGAATCCGCTATCATAGGCCATGAAGTTGTAATGGTACTTATTGAATCCGCTATCATAGGCCATGAAGTTGTAATGGTACTTATTGAATCCGCTATCATAGGCCATGAAGTTGTAATGTTACATGATGCATCCGATTTCATTCGCCATGTAGTTGTTATGGTACTTATTGCATCTGCTATCATTGGCCATGTATTGTAATGGTACTAAATGCATCAGCTATCATTAGCCATATAGTTGTAATGGTACTTAATGCATCTGCTATATTGGCATGTAGTTGTAATGGTGCTTATTGCATCCGCAATCATTAGCCATGTAGTTGTAATGGTACTTAATGCATCCGTTATCATTAGACATGTAGTTGTAATGGTACTTATTGTATTCCCTATCATTGGTCATGTAGTTGTAATGGTACTTATTGCATCAACTATCATTGGCCATGTAGTTGTAATGGTACTTATTCCATCTCCTATCATTAGCCATGTAGTTGCAATGGTACTTAATGCATCTGCAATCATTGGCATGTAGTTGTAATGGTGCTTATTGCATCCGCAATCATTAGCCATGTAGTTGTAATGGTACTTATTGCATCCACTATCATTGGCCATGTAGTTGTAATGGTACTTATTCCATCTCCTATCATTAGCCATGTAGTTGAAATGGTATTTAATGCATCTGTTATCATTGGCCATGTAGTTGTAATGGTACTTATTGCATCCGCTATCATTAGCCATGTAGTAGTATTGTTACTTGATGCATCCGATTTCATTGGCCATGTAGTTGTAATGGTACTTAATGCATCCGCTATCATTAGCCATGTAGTTGTAATGGTACTTATTGAAATCGCTATCATTGGTCATGTAGTTGAAATGGTACTTATTGCATCGTCTATCATTGGCAATGTAGTTGTAATAATACTTAATGCATCCGCTATCATTGGCCATGTAGTTGTAATAATACATAATGCATCCGCGATCATTTGCCATGTAGTTGTAATGATACTTAATTCATCCATTATCATTGGCCATGTAGCTGTAATGTTGCTTATTACATCCGCTATCATTGGCAATGCAGTTATAATGGTACTTATTGAATCCGCTATCATAGGCCATAAAGTTGTAATGGTACTTATTGAATCCGCTATCATAGGCCATGTAGTTGTAATGGTACTTATTGAATCCGCTATCATAGGCCATGAAGTTGTAATGGTACTTATTGAATCCGCTATCATAGGCCATGTAGTTGTAATGTTACATGGTGCATCCGATTTCATTCGCCATATAGTTGTTATGGTACTTATTGCATCCGCTATCATTGGCCATGTATTGTAATGGTACTAAATGCATCAGCTATCATTAGCCATATAGTTGTAATGGTACTTAATGCATCTTCTATCATTGGCATGTAGTTGTAATGGTGCTTATTGCATCCGCAATCATTAGCCATGCATGTAGTTGTAATGGTACTTAATGCATCCGTTATCATTAGACATGTAGTTGTAATGGTACTTATTGTTTTCCCTATCATTGGTCATGTAGTTGTAATGGTACTTATTGCATCCGCTATCATAGGCCATGTAGGTGTAATGGTAATTAATGCATCCGATATCATTCGTCATGTAATTGTAATGGAACTTAATGCTTCCTTTATAATTTGCAATGTATTTGTAATGGTACTTAATGCTTCCGCTATCATTGGCCATATAGTTGTAAAAATACATAATGCATCCGCTATCATTTGCCATGTAATTGTAATGGTACTTAATGCATCCGCTATCATTAGCCATATAGTTGTAATGGTACGTAATGCATCTGCTATCATTGCCATGTAGTTGTAATAGTACTTCTTGCATCCGCTATCACTATACATGTAGTTGTAAGGGTACTTATTGTATTCCCTATCACTGGCCATGTAGTTGTAATAGTACTTATTGCATCCACTATCATTGGCCATGTAGTTGTAATGGTACTTATTGAATCCGCTGGGATTGGTCATGTAGTTGTAATTGTACTTATTGCATCCGCTATCATAGGCCATGTAATTGTAATAGTACTTATTGCATCCGCTATCATAGGCCATGTAGTTGTATTGGTAATTATTGCATCCGCTTTCATTGGCCATGTAGTTGTAATGATAATTATTGCATCCGCTATCATTGGCCATGTAATTGTAATGGTACTTAATGCATCCGCTATCATTAGCCATATAGTTGTAATGGTACTTAATGCATCCGCAATCATTGACTTGTAGTTGTAATAGTACTTATTGCATCCGCTATCCTTAGACATATAGTTGTAAGGGTACTTATTGTATTCCCTATCACTGGCCATGTAGTTGTAATGGTACTTATTGCATCCACTATCATTGGCCATGTAGTTGTAATGGTACTTATTCCATCTCCTATCATTAGCCATGTAGTTGCAATGGTACTTAATACATCTGCTATCATTGGCATGTAGTTGTAATGGTGCTTATTGCATCCGCAATCATTAGCCATGTAGTTGTAATGGTACTTATTGCATCCACTATCATTGGCCATGTAGTTGTAATGGTACTTATTCCATCTCCTATCATTAGCCATGTAGTTGCAATGGTACTTAATGCATCTGTTATCATTGGCCATGTAGTTGTAATGGTACTTATTGCATCCGCTATCATTAGCCATGTAGTAGTATTGTTACTTGATGCATCCGATTTCATTGGCCATGTAGTTGTAATGGTACTTAATGCATCCGCTATCATTAGCCATGTAGTTGTAATGGTACTTATTGAAATCGCTATCATTGGTCATGTAGTTGAATTGGTACTTATTGCATCGTCTATCATTGGCAATGTAGTTGTAATAATACTTAATGCATCCGCTATCATTGGCCATGTAGTTGTAATAATACATAATGCATCCGCTATCATTTGCCATGTAATTGTAATGGTACTTAATGCATCCGCTATCATTAGCCATATAGTTGTAATGGTACGTAATGCATCTGCTATCATTGACATGTAGTTGTAATAGTACTTCTTGCATCCGCTATCACTATACATGTAGTTGTAAGGGTACTTATTGTATTCCCTATCACTGGCCATGTAGTTGTAATAGTACTTATTGCATCCACTATCATTGGCCATGTAGTTGTAATGGTACTTATTGAATCCGCTGGGATTGGTCATGTAGTTGTAATTGTACTTATTGCATCCGCTATCATAGGCCATGTAATTGTAATAGTACTTATTGCATCCGCTATCATAGGCCATGTAGGTGTATTGGTAATTATTGCATCCGCTTTCATTGGCCATGTAGTTGTAATGATAATTATTGCATCCGCTATCATTGGCCATGTAATTGTAATGGTACTTAATGCATCCGCTATCATTAGCCATATAGTTGTAATGGTACTTAATGCATCCGCAATCATTGACTTGTAGTTGTAATAGTACTTATTGCATCCGCTATCCTTAGACATATAGTTGTAATGGTACTTATTGAAATCGCTATCATTGGTCATGTAGTTGAATTGGTACTTATTGCATCGTCTATCATTGGCAATGTAGTTGTAATAATACTTAATGCATCCGCTATCATTGGCCATGTAGTTGTAATAATACATAATGCATCCGAGATCATTTGCCATGTAGTTGTATTGATACTTAATTCATCCATTATCATTGGCCATGTAGCTGTAATGTTGCTTATTACATCCGCTATCATTGGCAATGCAGTTATAATAGTACTTATTGAATCCGCTATCATAGGCCATAAAGTTGTAATGGTACTTATTGAATCCGCTATCATAGGCCATGTAGTTGTAATGGTACTTATTGAATCCACTATCATAGGCCATGAAGTTGTAATGGTACTTATTGAATCCGCTATCATAGGCCATGTAGTTGTAATGTTACATGGTGCATCCGATTTCATTCGCCATATAGTTGTTATGGTACTTATTGCATCCGCTATCATTGGCCATGTATTGTAATGGTACTAAATGCATCAGCTATCATTAGCCATATAGTTGTAATGGTACTTAATGCATCTTCTATCATTGGCATGTAGTTGTAATGGTGCTTATTGCATCCGCAATCATTAGCCATGCATGTAGTTGTAATGGTACTTAATGCATCCGTTATCATTAGACATGTAGTTGTAATGGTACTTATTGTTTTCCCTATCATTGGTCATGTAGTTGTAATGGTACTTATTGCATCCGCTATCATAGGCCATGTAGGTGTAATGGTAATTAATGCATCCGATATCATTCGTCATGTAATTGTAATGGAACTTAATGCTTCCTTTATAATTTGCAATGTATTTGTAATGGTACTTAATGCTTCCGCTATCATTGGCCATATAGTTGTAAAAATACATAATGCATCCGCTATCATTTGCCATGTAATTGTAATGGTACTTAATGCATCCGCTATCATTAGCCATATAGTTGTAATGGTACGTAATGCATCTGCTATCATTGACATGTAGTTGTAATAGTACTTCTTGCATCCGCTATCACTATACATGTAGTTGTAAGGGTACTTATTGTATTCCCTATCACTGGCCATGTAGTTGTAATAGTACTTATTGCATCCACTATCATTGGCCATGTAGTTGTAATGGTACTTATTGAATCCGCTGGGATTGGTCATGTAGTTGTAATTGTACTTATTGCATCCGCTATCATAGGCCATGTAATTGTAATAGTACTTATTGCATCCGCTATCATAGGCCATGTAGTTGTATTGGTAATTATTGCATCCGCTTTCATTGGCCATGTAGTTGTAATGATAATTATTGCATCCGCTATCATTGGCCATGTAATTGTAATGGTACTTAATGCATCCGCTATCATTAGCCATATAGTTGTAATGGTACTTAATGCATCCGCAATCATTGACTTGTAGTTGTAATAGTACTTATTGCATCCGCTATCCTTAGACATATAGTTGTAAGGGTACTTATTGTATTCCCTATCACTGGCCATGTAGTTGTAATGGTACTTATTGCATCCACTATCATTGGCCATGTAGTTGTAATGGTACTTATTCCATCTCCTATCATTAGCCATGTAGTTGCAATGGTACTTAATACATCTGCTATCATTGGCATGTAGTTGTAATGGTGCTTATTGCATCCGCAATCATTAGCCATGTAGTTGTAATGGTACTTATTGCATCCACTATCATTGGCCATGTAGTTGTAATGGTACTTATTCCATCTCCTATCATTAGCCATGTAGTTGCAATGGTACTTAATGCATCTGTTATCATTGGCCATGTAGTTGTAATGGTACTTATTGCATCCGCTATCATTAGCCATGTAGTAGTATTGTTACTTGATGCATCCGATTTCATTGGCCATGTAGTTGTAATGGTACTTAATGCATCCGCTATCATTAGCCATGTAGTTGTAATGGTACTTATTGAAATCGCTATCATTGGTCATGTAGTTGAATTGGTACTTATTGCATCGTCTATCATTGGCAATGTAGTTGTAATAATACTTAATGCATCCGCTATCATTGGCCATGTAGTTGTAATAATACATAATGCATCCGCGATCATTTGCCATGTAGTTGTAATGATACTTAATTCATCCATTATCATTGGCCATGTAGCTGTAATGTTGCTTATTACATCCGCTATCATTGGCAATGCAGTTATAATAGTACTTATTGAATCCGCTATCATAGGCCATAAAGTTGTAATGGTACTTATTGAATCCGCTATCATAGGCCATGTAGTTGTAATGGTACTTATTGAATCCGCTATCATAGGCCATGTAGTTGTAATGTTACATGGTGCATCCGATTTCATTAGCCATATAGTTGTAATGGTACGTAATGCATCTGCTATCATTGACATGTAGTTGTAATAGTACTTCTTGCATCCGCTATCACTATACATGTAGTTGTAAGGGTACTTATTGTATTCCCTATCACTGGCCATGTAGTTGTAATGGTACTTATTGCATCCACTATCATTGGCCATGTAGTTGTAATGGTACTTATTGAATCCGCTGTCATTGGTCATGTAGTTGTAATTGTACTTATTGCATCCGCTATCATAGGCCATGTAATTGTAATAGTACTTATTGCATCCGCTATCATAGGTCATGTAGTTGTATTGGTAATTATTGCATCGCTTTCATTGGCCATGTAGTTGTAATGATAATTATTGCATCCGCTATCATTGGCCATGTAATTGTAATGGTACTTAATGCATCCGCTATCATTAGCCATATAGTTGTAATGGTACTTAATGCATCCGCTATCATTGACTTGTAGTTGTAATAGTACTTATTGCATCCGCTATCATTAGACATGTAGTTGTAAGGGTACTTATTATATTCCCTATCATTGGCCATGTAGTTGTAATGGTACTTTTTGAAAACGCTGTCATTGGTCATGTAGTTGTAATGGTACTTATTGCATCTGCTATCATAGGCCATGTAATTGTAATGGTACTTATTGCATCCGCTATCATAGGCCATGTAGTTGTATTGGTATTTATTGCATCCGCTTTCATTGGCCATGTAGTTGTAATGATACTTATTGCATCCGCTATCATTGGCCATTTAATTGTAATGGTACTTAATGCATCCGCTATCATTGGCCATGTAGTTGTAATGGTACTTATTGCATCCGCTATCATAGGCCATGTAGTTGTAATGTTACATATTGCATCCACTATCATTAGCCATGTAACTATAATGGTACTTAATGCATCCGATTTCAATGGCCATGTAGTTCTAGATGTAGTAATTGCAGCCACTATCACTAGCCATGTAGCTGTAAAGGCACTTATTGCATCCGCAATCATTAGCCATGTATTTTTAATAGTACTTATTGCATCCGCTATCTCTGGTCATGTAGTTGTAATTGTACTTATTGCATCCGCTATCATTAGCAATGCAGTTATAATGGTACTTATTGAATCCGATATCATAGGCCATAAAGTTGTAATGGTACTTATTGAATCAGCTATCATAAACCATGTAGTTGTAATGGTACTTATTGAATCCGCTATCATAGGCCATGTAGTTGTAATGGTACTTATTGAATCCGCTATCATAGGCCATGTAGTTGTAATGTTACATGATGCATCCCATTTCATTCGCCATGTAGTTGTTATGGTACTTATTGCATCCGCTATCATTGGCCATGTATTGTAATGGTACTAAATGCATCAGCTATCATTAGCCATATAGTTGTAATGGTACTTAATGCATCTGCTATCATTGGCATGTAGTTGTAATGGTGCTTATTGCATCCGCAATCATTAGCCATGTAGTTGTAATGGTACTTAATGCATCCGTTA
The DNA here is from genome assembly GCA_964017045.1 of Omphiscola glabra. NCBI lineage: Eukaryota > Metazoa > Mollusca > Gastropoda > Lymnaeidae > Omphiscola > Omphiscola glabra. Next base: position 39,198,936 of record OZ024797.1, read on the forward strand.
TCATTAGACATGTAGTTGTAATGGTACTTATTGTATTCCCTATCATTGGTTATGTAGTTGTAATGGTACTTATTGCATCCACTATCATTGGCCATGTAGTTGTAATGGTACTTATTCCATCTCCTATCATTAGCCATGTAGTTGCAATGGTACTTAATGCATCTGCTATCATTGGCATGTAGTTGTAATGGTGCTTATTGCATCCGCAATCATTAGCCATGTAGTTGTAATGGTACTAATTGCATCCACTATCATTGGCCATGTAGTTGTAATGGTACTTATTCCATCTCCTATCATTAGCCATGGAGTTGCAATGGTACTTAATGCATCTGTTATCATTGGTCATGTAGTTGTAATGGTACTTATTGCGTCCGCTATCATTAGCCACGTAGTAGTATTGTTACTTGATGCATCCGATTTCATTGGCCATGTAGTTGTAATCGTACTTATTGCATCTCATATCATTAGCCATGTAGTTGTAATAGTACTTATTGCATCCGCTATCACTGGCCATGTAGTTGTAATGGTACTTATTGCATCCGCAATCATTAGCCATGTAGTTGTAATGGTACTTATTGAATCCTCTATCATTGATTATATAGTTGAAATGGTACTTATTGCATCCGCTATCATTTGCAATGTAGTTGTACTGTTACTCGATGCATCCGATTTCATTGGCAATGTTGTTGTTATGATACTTAATTTATCCATTATCAATTTCAATGTAGTTGTAATGTTGCTTATTGCATCCGCTATCATTGGCCATGTAGTTGTAATATTACTTATTGCAGACGCTACTATAAGCCATGTAGTTGTAATGATACTTAATGCACCCGATAGCTTTGGTCATGTAGTTGTAATGGTACATAATGCATCCGCTATCATTGGCCATGTAGTTGTAATGGTACTTATTGCATCCGCTATCATAGGCCATGTAATTGTAATGGTACATATTGCATCCGCTATCATTGGACATGTATTTGTAATGATACTTATTGCATCCGCTATCATTAGCCATGTAGTAGTATTGTTACTTGATGCATCCGATTTCATTGGCCATGTAGTTGTAATGGTACTTAATGCATCCGCTATCATTAGCCATGTAGTTGTAATGGTACTTATTGAAATCGCTATCATTGGTCATGTAGTTTAAATGGTACTTATTGCATCGTCTATCATTGGCAATGTAGTTGTAATAATACTTAATGCATCCGCTATCATTGGCCATGTAGTTGTAATAATACATAATGCATCCGCGATCATTTGCCATGTAGTTGTAATGATACTTAATTCATCCATTATCATTGGCCATGTAGCTGTAATGTTGCTTATTACATCCGCTATCATTGGCAATGCAGTTATAATGGTACTTATTGAATCCGCTATCATAGGCCATAAAGTTGTAATGGTACTTATTGAATCCGCTATCATAGGCCATGTAGTTGTAATGGTACTTATTGAATCCGCTATCATAGGCCATGAAGTTGTAATGGTACTTATTGAATCCGTTATCATAGGCCATGTAGTTGTAATGTTACATGGTGCATCCGATTTCATTCGCCATATAGTTGTTATGGTACTTATTGCACCCGCTATCATTGGCCATGTATTGTAATGGTACTAAATGCATCAGCTATCATTAGCCATATAGTTGTAATGGTACTTAATGCATCTTCTATCATTGGCATGTAGTTGTAATGGTGCTTATTGCATCCGCAATCATTAGCCATGCATGTAGTTGTAATGGTACTTAATGCATCCGTTATCATTAGACATGTAGTTGTAATGGTACTTATTGTATTCCCTATCATTGGTCATGTAGTTGTAATGGTACTTATTGCATCCGCTATCATAGGCCATTAGGTGTAATGGTAATTAATGCATCCGATATCATTCGTCATGTAATTGTAATGGAACTTAATGCTTCCTTTATAATTTGCAATGTATTTGTAATGGTACTTAATGCTTTCGCTATCATTGGCCATATAGTTGTAAAAATACATAATGCATCCGCTATCATTGGCCATGTAATTGTAATGGTACTTAATGCATCCGCTATCATTAGCCATATAGTTGTAATGGTACGTAATGCATCTGCTATCATTGACATGTAGTTGTAATAGTACTTCTTGCATCCGCTATCACTATACATGTAGTTGTAAGGGTACTTATTGTATTCCCTATCACTGGCCATGTAGTTGTAATGGTACTTATTGCATCCACTATCATTGGCCATGTAGTTGTAATGGTACTTATTGAATCCGCTGTCATTGGTCATGTAGTTGTAATTGTACTTATTGCATCCGCTATCATAGGCCATGTAATTGTAATAGTACTTATTGCATCTGCTATCATAGGCCATGTAGTTGTATTGGTAATTATTGCATCCGCTTTCATTGGCCATGTAGTTGTAATGATAATTATTGCATCCGCTATCATTGGCCATGTAATTGTAATGGTACTTAATGCATCCGCTATCATTAGCCATATAGTTGTAATGGTACTTAATGCATCCGCTATCATTGACTTGTAGTTGTAATAGTACTTATTGCATCCGCTATCCTTAGACATATAGTTGTAAGGGTACTTATTGTATTCCCTATCACTGGCCATGTAGTTGTAATGGTACTTATTGCATCCACTATCATTGGCCATGTAGTTGTAATGGTACTTATTCCATCTCCTATCATTAGCCATGTAGTTGCAATGGTACTTAATGCATCTGCTATCATTAGCATGTAGTTGTAATGGTGCTTATTGCATCCGCAAACATTAGCCATGTAGTTGTAATTGTACTTATTGCATCCACTATCATTGGCCATGTAGTTGTAATGGTACTTATTCCATCTCCTATCATTAGCCATGTAGTTGCAATGGTACTTAATGCATCTGTTATCATTGGCCATGTAGTTGTAATGGTACTTATTGCATCCGCTATCATTAGCCATGTAGTAGTATTGTTACTTGATGCATCCGATTTCATTGGCCATGTAGTTGTAATGGTACTTAATGCATCCGCTATCATTAGCCATGTAGTTGTAATGGTACTTATTGAAATCGCTATCATTGGTCATGTAGTTGAAATGGTACTTATTGCATCGTCTATCATTGGCAATGTAGTTGTAATAATACTTAATGCATCCGCTATCATTGACCATGTAGTTGTAATAATACATAATGCATCCGCGATCATTTGCCATGTAGTTGTAATGATACTTAATTCATCCATTATCATTGGCCATGTAGCTGTAATGTTGCTTATTACATCCGCTATCATTGGCAATGCAGTTATAATGGTACTTTTTGAATCCGCTATCATAGGCCATAAAGTTGTAATGGTACTTTTTGAATCCGCTATCATAGGCCATGTAGTTGTAATGGTACTTATTGAATCCGCTATCATAGGCCATGAAGTTGTAATGGTACATATTGAATCCGCTATCATATGCCATTTAGTTGTAATGTTACATGGTGCATCCGATTTCATTCGCCATGTAGTTGTTATGGTACTTATTGCATCCGCTATCATTGGCCATGTATTGTAATGGTACTAAATGCATCAGCTATCATTAGCCATATAGTTGTAATGGTACTTAATGCATCTTCTATCATTGGCATGTAGTTGTAATGGTGCTTATTGCATCCGCAATCATTAGCCATGTAGTTGTAATGGTACTTAATGCATCCGTTATCATTAGACATGTAGTTGTAATGGTACTTATTGTATTCCCTATCATTGGTCATGTAGTTGTAATGGTACTTATTGCATCCGCTATCATAGACCATGTAGGTGTAATTGTAATTAATGCATCCGATATCATTCGTCATGTAATTGTAATGGAACTTAATGCTTCCTTTAGAATTTGCAATGTATTTGTAATGGTACTTAATGCTTCCGCTATCATTGGCCATATAGTTGTAAAAATACATAATGCATCCGCTATCATTGGCCATGTAATTTATTGGTACTTAATGCATCCGCTATCATTAGCCATAGAGTTGTAATTTTACTTAATGCATCCGCTATCATTGACATGTAGTTGTAATAGTACTTATTGCATCCGCTATCACTATACATGTAGTTGTAAGGGTACTTATTGTATTCCCTATCACTGGCCATGTAGTTGTAATGGTACTTATTGCATCCACTATCATTGGCCATGTAGTTGTAATGGTACTTATTGAATCCGCTGTCATTGGTCATGTAGTTGTAATTGTACTTATTGCATCCGCTATCATAGGCCATGTAATTGTAATAGTACTTATTGCATCCGCTATCATAGGCCATTTAGTTGTATTGGTAATTATTGCATCGCTTTCATTGGCCATGTAGTTGTAATGATAATTATTGCATCCGCTATCATTGGCCATGTAATTGTAATGGTACTTAATGCATCCGCTATCATTAGCCATATAGTTGTAATGGTACTTAATGCATCCGCTATCATTGACTTGTAGTTGTAATAGTACTTATTGCATCCGCTATCATTAGACATGTAGTTGTAAGGGTACTTATTGTATTCCCTATCACTGGCCATGTAGTTGTAATGGTACTTATTGCATCCACTATCATTGGCCATGTAGTTGTAATGGTACTTTTTGAAAACGCTGTCATTGGTTATGTAGTTGTAATGGTACTTATTGCATCTGCTATCATAGGCCATGTAATTGTAATGGTACTTATTGCATCCGCTATCATAGGCCATGTAGTTGTATTGGTAATTATTGCATCCGCTTTCATTGGCCATGTAGTTGTAATGATACTTATTGCATCCGCTATCATTGGCCATGTAATTGTAATGGTACTTAATGCATCCGCTATCATTGGCCATGTAGTTGTAATGGTACTTATTGCATCCGCTATCATAGGCCATGTAGTTGTAATGTTACATATTGCATCCACTATCATTAGCCATGTAACTATAATGGTTCTTAATGCATCCGATTTCAATGGCCATGTAGTTCTAGATGTAGTAATTGCAGCCACTATCACTAGCCATGTAGCTGTAAAGGCACTTATTGCATCCGCAATCATTAGCCATGTATTTTTAATAGTACTTATTGCATCCGCTATCTCTGGTCATGTAGTTGTAATTGTACTTATTGCATCCGCTATCATTAGCAATGCAGTTATAATGGTACTTATTGAATCCGATATCATAGGCCATAAAGTTGTAATGGTACTTATTGAATCAGCTATCATAAACCATGTAGTTGTAATGGTACTTATTGAATCCGCTATCATAGGCCATGTAGTTGTAATGGTACTTATTGAATCCGCTATCATAGGCCATGTAGTTGTAATGTTACATGATGCATCCGATTTCATTCGCCATGTAGTTGTTATGGTACTTATTGCATCCGCTATCATTGGCCATGTATTGTAATGGTACTAAATGCATCAGCTATCATTAGCCATATAGTTGTAATGGTACTTAATGCATCTGCTATCATTGGCATGTAGTTGTAATGGTGCTTATTGCATCCGCAATCATTAGCCATGTAGTTGTAATGGTACTTAATGCATCCGTTATCATTAGACATGTAGTTGTAATGATACTTATTGTATTCCCTATCATTGGTCATGTAGTTGTAATGGTACTTATTGCATCCACTATCATTGGCCATGTAGTTGTAATGGTACTTATTCCATCTCCTATCATTAGCCATGTAGTTGCAATGGTACTTAATGCATCTGCTATCATTGGCATGTAGTTGTAATGGTGCTTATTGCATCCGCAATCATTAGCCATGTAGTTGTAATGGTACTAATTGCATCCACTATCATTGGCCATGTCGTTGTAATGGTACTTATTCCATCTCCTATCATTAGCCATGGTGTTGCAATGGTACTTAATGCATCTGTTATCATTGGTCATGTAGTTGTAATGGTACTTATTGCGTCCGCTATCATTAGCCACGTAGTAGTATTGTTACTTGATGCATCCGATTTCATTGGCCATGTAGTTGTAATCGTACTTATTGCATCTCATATCATTAGCCATGTACTGGTAATAGTACTTATTGCATCCGCTATCACTGGCCATGTAGTTGTAATGGTACTTATTGCATCCGAAATCATTAGCCATGTATTTGTAATGGTACTTATTGAATCCTCTATCATTGATAATATAGTTGAAATGGTACTTATTGCATCCGCTATCATTAGCAATGTAGTTGTACTGTTACTCGATGCATCCGATTTCATTGGCAATGTTGTTGTAATGATACTTAATTTATCCATTATCATTGGCAATGTAGTTGTAATGTTGCTTATTGCATCCGCTATCATTGGCCATGTAGTTGTAATAGTACTTATTGCAGACGCTACTATTAGCCATGTAGTTGTAATGATACTTAATGCACCCGATAGCTTTGGTCATGTAGTTGTAATGGTACATAATGCATCCGCTATCATTGGCCATGTAGTTGTAATGGTACTTATTGCATACGCTATCATAGGCCATGTAGTTGTAATGGTACATATTGCATCCGCTATCATTGGACATGTAGTTGTAATGATACTTATTGCATCCGCTATCATTGGCCATGTAATTGTAATGGTACTTAATGCATCCGCTATCATTGGCCATGTAATTGTAAAGGTGCTTATTGAATCCGCTATCATTAGCCATGTAGTTGTATTGTTACTCGATGCATCCGATTTCATTGGCCCTGTAGTTGTAATGTTGCTTATTTCATCCGCTATCATTAGCCATGTAGCTGTAATAGTACTTATTGCAGACGCTACTATTAGCCATGTAGTTGTAATGATACTTATGCATCCGATATCTATTGCCATGTAGTTGTAATGGTACACAATGCATCAGCTATCATTGGCCATGTTATTGTAATGGTACTTATTGCATTCGCTATCATTGGCCATGTAGTTGTAATGGTACTTATTGAATCCGTTATCATTGGCCATGAAGTTGTAATGGTACTTACTGCATCCGCTATCATTGGCCATGTAGTTGTAATTGTACTTATTGCATCCGCTATCATTAGGCATGTAGTTGTAATGGTACTTATTGAATCCGATATCTTTGGCCATGTAATTGTTATGGTGCTTATTGCATCCGCTATCATTAGCCATGTAGTTGTACTGTTACTAGATGCATCCGATTTCATTGGCAATGTAGATGTAATGGTACTTATTGCATCCGCTATCGTTAGCCATGTTGTTGTAATGGTACTTATTGAATCCGCTATCATTGGTCATATAGTTGAAATGGTACTTATTGCGCATCCTCTATCATTAGCCATGTAGTTGTAATGAATGTTATTGAATCCGCGATCATTGGTCATATAGTTGAAATGGTACTTATTGCATCCGTTATCATTGTTCATGTATATGTAATGGTACTTATTGAATCGTCTATCATTGGCAATGTAGTTGTAATGATACTTAATGCATCCGCTATCATAGGCCATGTAGTTGTAATGGTACTTATTGCATCCGCTATCATTAGCCATGTAGTTGTAATGGTACGTAATTCATCCGCTATCATTGGTCATATAGTTGAAATGGTACTTATTGCGCATCCTCTATCATTAGCCATGTAGTTGTAATGGTTGTTATTGAATCCGCGCTCATTGGTCATATAGTTGAAATGGTACTTATTGCATCCGTTATCATTGTTCATGTATTTGTAATGGTACTTATTGAATCGTCTATCATTGGCAATGTAGTTGTAATGATACTTAACGCATCCGCTATCATTGGCCATGTAGTTGTAATGGTACTTATTGCATCCGCTATCATTAGCCATGTAGTTGTAATGGTACGTAATTCATCCATTATCATTGGTCATATATTTGAAATGGTACTTATTGCATCCGCTATCATTGTCCATGTAGTTGTAATGGTACTTATTGAATCGTCTATCATTGGCAATGTAGTTGTAATGATACCTAATGCATCCGATATCATTGGACATGTAGTTGTAATTGTACTTAATGCATCCGTTATCATTGGCCATGTAGTTTTAATGGTACTTATTGCATCCGCTATCATTGGCCATGTAGATGTAATGATACTTATTCCATCAGCTATTATAAGCCATGTAGTTTTATTGTTACTCGATGCATCCGATTTCATTGGTCATGTACTTGAATGGTACTTATTGCATCCTCTATCATTAGCCATGTAGTTGTAATGGTACATATTGCATCCGCTATCATTGGCCATGTAACTGTAATGGTACTTAATGCATCCGATTTCAATGGCCATGTAGTTGTAATGGTACTTATTGCATCCGCTACCATTGGCCATGTAGTTGTAATGGTACTTATTGAATCAACTATCATTGGCAATGTAGTTGTAATAATACCTAATGCATCCGATATCATTGGCCATGTAGTTGTAATTGTACTTAATGCATCCGTTATCATAGGCCATGTAGTTTTAATGGTACTTATTGCATCCGCTATCATTGGCCATGTAGTTGTAATGATACTTATTGCATCCGCTATCGTTAGCCATGTTGTTGTAATGGTACTTATTGAATCCGCTATCATTGGTCATATAGTTGAAATGGTACTTATTGCGCATCCTCTATCATTAGCCATGTAGTTGTAATGGTTGTTATTGAATCCGAGATCATTGGTCATATAGTTGAAATGGTACTTATTGCATCCGTTATCATTGTTCATGTATTTGTAATGGTACTTATTGAATCGTCTATCATTGGCAATGTAGTTGTAATGATACTTAATGCATCCGCTATCATAGGCCATGTAGTTGTAATGGTACTTATTGCATCCGCTATCATTAGCCATGTAGTTGTAATGGTACGTAATTCATCCGCTATCATTGGTCATATAGTTGAAATGGTACTTATTGCGCATCCTCTACCATTAGCCATGTAGTTGTAATGGTTGTTATTGAATCCGCGATCATTGGTCATATAGTTGAAATGGTACTTATTGCATCCGTTATCATTGTTCATGTATTTGTAATGGTACTTATTGAATCGTCTATCATTGGCAATGTAGTTGTAATGATACTTAATGCATCCGCTATCATTGGCCATGTAGTTGTAATGGTACTTATTGCATCCGCTATCATTAGCCATGTAGTTGTAATGGTACGTAATTCATCCATTATCATTGGTCATATATTTGAAATGGTACTTATTGCATCCGCTATCATTGTCCATGTAGTTGTAATGGTACTTATTGAATCGTCTATCATTGGCAATGTAGTTGTAATGATACCTAATGCATCCGATATCATTGGCCATGTATTTGTAATTGTACTTAATGCATCCGTTATCATTGGCCATGTAGTTTTAATGGTACTTATTGCATCCGCTATCATTGGCCATGTAGTTGTAATGATACTTATTCCATCAGCTATTATAAGCCATGTAGTTTTATTGTTACTCGATGCATCCGATTTCATTGGTCATGTACTTGAATGGTACTTATTGCATCCTCTATCATTAGCCATGTAGTTGTAATGGTACATATTGCATCCGCTATCATTGGCCATGTAACTGTAATGGTACTTAATGCATCCGATTTCAATGGCCATGTAGTTGTAATGGTACTTATTGCATCCGCTACCATTGGCCATGTATTTGTAATGGTACTTATTGAATCAACTATCATTGGCAATGTAGTTGTAATGATACCTAATGCATCCGATATCATTGGCCATGTAGTTGTAATTGTACTTAATGCATCCGTTATCATAGGCCATGTAGTTTTAATGGTACTTATTGCATCCGCTATCATTGGCCATGTAGTTGTAATGATACTTATTGCATCCGCTATCGTTAGCCATGTTGTTGTAATGGTACTTATTGAATCCGCTATCATTGGTCATATAGTTGAAATGGTACTTATTGCGCATCCTCTATCATTAGCCATGTAGTTGTAATGGTTGTTATTGAATCAGCGATCATTGGTCATATAGTTGAAATGGTACTTATTGCATCCGTTATCATTGTTCATGTATTTGTAATGGTACTTATTGAATCGTCTATCATTGGCAATGTAGTTGTAATGATACTTAATGCATCCGCTATCATTGGCCATGTAGTTGTAATGGTACTTATTGCATCCGCTATCATTAGCCATGTAGTTGTAATGGTACGTAATTCATCCGCTATCATTGGTCATATAGTTGAAATGGTACTTATTGCGCATCCTCTATCATTAGCCATGTAGTTGTAATGGTTGTTATTGAATCCGCGATCATTGGTCATATAGTTGAAATGGTACTTATTGCATCCGTTATCATTGTTCATGTATTTGTAATGGTACTTATTGAATCGTCTATCATTGGCAATGTAGTTGTAATGATACTTAATGCATCCGCTATCATTGGCCATGTAGTTGTAATGGTACTTATTGCATCCGCTATCATTAGCCATGTAGTTGTAATGGTACGTAATTCATCCATTATCATTGGTCATATATTTGAAATGGTACTTATTGCACCCGCTATCATTGTCCATGTAGTTGTAATGGTACTTATTGAATCGTCTATCATTGGCAATGTAGTTGTAATGATACCTAATGCATCCGATATCATTGGCCATGTAGTTGTAATTGTACTTAATGCATCCGTTATCATTGGCCATGTAGTTTTAATGGTACTTATTGCATCCGCTATCATTGGCCATGTAGTTGTAATGATACTTATTCCATCAGCTATTATAAGCCATGTAGTTTTATTGTTACTCGTTGCATCCGATTTCATTGGTCATGTACTTGAATGGTACTTATTGCATCCTCTATCATTAGCCATGTAGTTGTAATGGTACATATTGCATCCGCTATCATTGGCCATGTAACTGTAATGGTACTTAATGCATCCGATTTCAATGGCCATGTAGTTGTAATGGTACTCATTGCATCCGCTACCATTGGCCATGTAGTTGTAATGATACTTATTGAATCAACTATCATTGGCAATGTAGTTGTAATGATACCTAATGCATCCGATATCATTGGCCATGTAGTTGTAATTGTACTTAATGCATCCGTTATCATAAGCCATGTAGTTTTAATGGTACTTATTGCATCCGCTATCATTGGCCATGTAGTTGTAATGATACTTATTGCATCCGCTATCGTTAGCCATGTTGTTGTAATGGTACTTATTGAATCCGCTATCATTGGTCATATAGTTGAAATTGTACTTATTGCGCATCCTCTATCATTAGCCATGTAGTTGTAATGGTTGTTATTGAATCCGCGATCATTGGTCATATATTTGAAATGGTACTTATTGCATCCGTTATCATTGTTCATGTATTTTTAATGGTACTTATTGAATCGTCTATCATTGGCAATGTAGTTGTAATGATACTTAATGCATCCGCTATCATTGGCCATGTAGTTGTAATGGTACTTATTGCATCCGCTATCATTAGCCATGTAGTTGTAATGGAACGTAATTCATCCGCTATCATTGGTCATATAGTTGAAATGGTACTTATTGCGCATCCTCTATCATTAGCCATGTAGTTGTAATGGTTGTTATTGAATCCGCGATCATTGGTCATATAGTTGAAATGGTACTTATTGCATCCGTTATCATTGTTCATGTATTTGTAATGGTACTTATTGAATCGTCTATCATTGGCAATGTAGTTGTAATGATACTTAATGCATCCGCTATCATTGGCCATGTAGTTGTAATGGTACTTATTGCATCCGCTATCATTAGCTATGTAGTTGTAATGGTACGTAATTCATCCATTATCATTGGTCATATATTTGAAATGGTACTTATTGCATCCGCTATCATTGTCCATGTAGTTGTAATGGTACTTATTGAATCGTCTATCATTGGCAATGTAGTTGTAATGATACCTAATGCATCCGATATCATTGGCCATGTAGTTGTAATTGTACTTAATGCATCCGTTATCATTGGCCATGTAGTTTTAATGGTACTTATTGCATCCGCTATCATTGGCCATGTAGTTGTAATGATACTTATTCCATCAGCTATTATAAGCCATGTAGTTTTATTGTTATTCGATGCATCCGATTTCATTGGTCATGTACTTGAATGGTACTTATTGCATCCTCTATCATTAGCCATGTAGTTGTAATGGTACATATTGCATCCGCTATCATTGGCCATGTAACTGTAATGGTACTTAATGCATCCGATTTCAATGGCCATGTAGTTGTAATGGTACTTATTGCATCCGCTACCATTGGCCATGTAGTTGTAAAGGTACTTATTGAATCAACTATCATTGGCAATGTAGTTGTAATGATACCTAATGCATCCGATATCATTGGTTATGTAGTTGTAATTGTACTTAATGCATCCGTTATCATAGGCCATGTAGTTTTAATGGTACTTATTGCAGCCGCTATCATTGGCCATGTAGTTGTAATGATACTTATTCCATCCGCTATCATTAGCCATGTAGTTTTATTGTTACTCGATGCATCCGATTTCATTGGTCATGTAGTTGAATGGTACTTATTGCATCCTCTATCATTAGCCATTTAGTTTTAATGGTACATATTGCATCCGCTATCATTGGCCATGTAACTGTAATGGTACTTAATGCATCCGATTTCAATATCCATGTAGTTCTAGATGAAGTTATTGCAGCCACTATCACTAGCCATGTAGCTGTAAAGGCACTTATTGCATCGGCTATCATTAGCCATGTATTTCTAATGGTAATTATTGCATCCGCTATATCTTTTCATGTAGTTGTAATTGTACTTATTGCATCCGCTATCATTAGCAATGTAGTTGTAATGGTACTTAATGCATCCGATTTCATTGGCCATGTAGTTGTAATAGTACTTATTGCATCCGCTATCATTAGCCATGTAGTTGTAATGGTACTTGTTGCATCAGCAGTCATTGGCCATGTAGTTGTACTTACACTTCATACATCCGCTATCATATGCCATGTAGTTGTAATTATATTTAATGCATCCGCTACCATTTGCCATGTAATTGTAATGGTGCTTATTGCATCCGCTATCATTAGCCATGTAGTAGTATTGTTACTTGATGCATCCGATTTCATTGGCCATGTAGTTGTAATGGTACTTAATGCATCCGCTATCATTAGCCATGTAGTTGTAATGGTACTTATTGAATCCGCTATCATTTGTCATGTAGTTGAAAATGTACTTATTGCATCGTCTATCATTGGCAATGTAGTTGTAATGATACTTAATGCATCCACTATCATTGGCCATGTAGTTGTAATAATACATAATGCATTTGCGATCATTTGCCATGTTGTTGTAATGATACTTAATTCATCCATTATCATTGGCCATGTAGCTGTAATGTTGCTTATTACATCCGCTATCATTGGCAATGCAGTTGTAATGGTACTTATTGAATCCGCTATCATAGGCCATGAAGTTGTAATGGTACTTATTGAATCCGCTCTCATAGGCCATGTAGTTGTAATGGTACTTATTGAATCCGCTATCATAGGCCATGTAGTTGTTATGGTACTTATTGCATCCGCTGTCATTTGCCATGTAGTTGTAATTACACTTACTACATCCGCAATCTTTTGCATTATAATTGTAATGTTACTTAATGCATGCTCTTTAATTAGCCATGTAATTCTGTTGTTACTCGATGCATCCGATTTCATTGGCCATGATGTTGTAATCGTACTTATTGCATCTCATATCACTAGCCATGTAGTTGTAATAGTACTTATTGCATCCGCTATCACTGGCCATGTAGTTGTAATGGTACTTATTGCATCCGCAATCATTAGCCATGTAGTTGTAATGGTACTTATTGAATCCTCTATCATTGATTATATAGTTGAAATGGTACTTATTGCATCCGCTATCATTAGCAATGTAGTTGTACTGTTACTCTATGCATCCGATTTCATTGGCAATGTTGTTGTAATGATACTTAATTTATGCATTATCATTGGCAATGTAGTTGTAATGTTGCTTATTGCATTCGCTATCATTGGCCATGTAGTTGTAATAGTACTTATTTCAGACGCTACTATTAGCCATGTAGTTGTAATGATACTTAATGCACCCGATAGCTTTGGCCATGTAGTTGTAATGGTACATAATGCATCCGCTATCATTGGCCATGTAGTTGTAATGATACTTATTCCATCCGCTGTCATTAGCCATGTAGTTTTATTGTTACTCGATGCATCCGATTTCATTGGTCATGTAGTTGAATGGTACTTATTGCATCCTCTATCATTAGCCATGTAGTTGTAATGGTACATATTGAATCCGCTATCATTGGCCATGTAGTTGTACTGATAATTATTGCATCCGCTATCATTAGCCATGTAACTGTAATGGTACTAAATGTATCCGATTTCAATGGCCATGTAGTTCTAGATGTAGTTATTGCAGCCACTATCACTAGCCATGTAGCTGTAAAAAACTTATTGCATCGGCTATCATTAGCCATGTATTTCTAATGGTACTTATTGCATCCGCTATATCTGGTCATGTAGTTGTAATTGTACTTATTGCATCCGCTATCATTAGCAATGATGTTGTAATGGTACTAAATGCATCCGATTTCATTGGCCATGGAGTTGTAATGGTACTTAATGCATCCGCTATCATTTGCCATGTAGTTGTAATAGTACTTATTGCATCCGCTATGACTGGCCATGTAGTTGTAAATGTACTTATTGCATACGCAATCTATAGTCATGTTGTTGTAATGTTACATGATACATCCGATTTCATTCGCCATGTAGTTGTTATGGTACTTATTGCATCCGCTATCATTGACCATGTAGTTGTAATGGTACTTATTAATTCGTCTAGAATTGGCAATGTAGTTGTAATGATACTTAATGCATCCGCTATCATTGGACATGTAGTTGTAATGATACTTATTGCATCCGCTATCATTGGCCATGTAATTGTAAGGGTACTTAATGCATCTGCTGTCATTGGCCATGTAATTGTAATGGTGCTTATTGCATCCGCTATCATTAGCCATGTAGTTGAATTGTTACTCGATGCATCAGATTTCATTGGCCATGTAGTTGTAATATTGCTTATTTCATCCGCTATCATTAGCCATGTAGTTGTAATAGTACTAATTGCAGACGCTACTATTAGCCATGTAGTTGTAATGATACTTATGCATCAGATATCATTTGCCATGTAGTTGTAATGGTACAAATGCATCAGCTATCATTGGCCGTGTTATTGTAATGGTACTTATTGCATCCGCTATCATTGGCCATGTAGTTGTAATGGTAATTATTGCATCCGCTATCATTAGCCATGTAGTTGTAATGGTACTTATTGAATCCGCTATCATTGGTCATATAGTTGAAATCGCTACTATTAGCCATGTAGTTGTAATAATACTTAATAAATCCGATATCATTGGCCATGTAGTTGTAATGGTACATAATGCATCCGCTATCATTGGCCATGTAGTTGTAATGGTACTTAATTCATCCATTATCATTAGCCATGTAGTTGCAATGGTACTTAATGCATCCGTTATCATTTGCCATGTAGTTGTAATGGTACTTTTTGCATCCGCTATCATTAGCAATGTAGTTGTAATGGTACTTAATGCATCCGATTTCATTGGCCATGTAGTTGTAATAGTACTTATTGCATCCGCTATCATTAGCCATGTAGTTGTAATGGTACTTGTTGCATCAGCAGTCATTGGCCATGTAGTTGTACTTACACTTCATACATCCGCTATCATATGCCATGTAGTTGTAATTATATTTAATGCATCCGCTACCATTTGCCATGTAATTGTAATGGTGCTTATTGCATCCGCTATCATTAGCCATGTAGTAGTATTGTTACTTGATGCATCCGATTTCATTGGCCATGTAGTTGTAATGGTACTTAATGCATCCGCTATCATTAGCCATGTAGTTGTAATGGTACTTATTGAATCCGCTATCATTTGTCATGTAGTTGAAAATGTACTTATTGCATCGTCTATCATTGGCAATGTAGTTGTAATGATACTTAATGCATCCACTATCATTGGCCATGTAGTTGTAATAATACATAATGCATTTGCGATCATTTGCCATGTTGTTGTAATGATACTTAATTCATCCATTATCATTGGCCATGTAGCTGTAATGTTGCTTATTACATCCGCTATCATTGGCAATGCAGTTGTAATGGTACTTATTGAATCCGCTATCATAGGCCATGAAGTTGTAATGGTACTTATTGAATCCGCTCTCATAGGCCATGTAGTTGTAATGGTACTTATTGAATCCGCTATCATAGGCCATGTAGTTGTTATGGTACTTATTGCATCCGCTGTCATTTGCCATGTAGTTGTAATTACACTTACTACATCCGCAATCTTTTGCATTATAATTGTAATGTTACTTAATGCATGCTCTTTAATTAGCCATGTAATTCTGTTGTTACTCGATGCATCCGATTTCATTGGCCATGATGTTGTAATCGTACTTATTGCATCTCATATCACTAGCCATGTAGTTGTAATAGTACTTATTGCATCCGCTATCACTGGCCATGTAGTTGTAATGGTACTTATTGCATCCGCAATCATTAGCCATGTAGTTGTAATGGTACTTATTGAATCCTCTATCATTGATTATATAGTTGAAATGGTACTTATTGCATCCGCTATCATTAGCAATGTAGTTGTACTGTTACTCTATGCATCCGATTTCATTGGCAATGTTGTTGTAATGATACTTAATTTATGCATTATCATTGGCAATGTAGTTGTAATGTTGCTTATTGCATTCGCTATCATTGGCCATGTAGTTGTAATAGTACTTATTTCAGACGCTACTATTAGCCATGTAGTTGTAATGATACTTAATGCACCCGATAGCTTTGGCCATGTAGTTGTAATGGTACATAATGCATCCGCTATCATTGGCCATGTAGTTGTAATGATACTTATTCCATCCGCTGTCATTAGCCATGTAGTTTTATTGTTACTCGATGCATCCGATTTCATTGGTCATGTAGTTGAATGGTACTTATTGCATCCTCTATCATTAGCCATGTAGTTGTAATGGTACATATTGAATCCGCTATCATTGGCCATGTAGTTGTACTGATAATTATTGCATCCGCTATCATTAGCCATGTAACTGTAATGGTACTAAATGTATCCGATTTCAATGGCCATGTAGTTCTAGATGTAGTTATTGCAGCCACTATCACTAGCCATGTAGCTGTAAAAAACTTATTGCATCGGCTATCATTAGCCATGTATTTCTAATGGTACTTATTGCATCCGCTATATCTGGTCATGTAGTTGTAATTGTACTTATTGCATCCGCTATCATTAGCAATGATGTTGTAATGGTACTAAATGCATCCGATTTCATTGGCCATGGAGTTGTAATGGTACTTAATGCATCCGCTATCATTTGCCATGTAGTTGTAATAGTACTTATTGCATCCGCTATGACTGGCCATGTAGTTGTAAATGTACTTATTGCATACGCAATCTATAGTCATGTTGTTGTAATGTTACATGATACATCCGATTTCATTCGCCATGTAGTTGTTATGGTACTTATTGCATCCGCTATCATTGACCATGTAGTTGTAATGGTACTTATTAATTCGTCTAGAATTGGCAATGTAGTTGTAATGATACTTAATGCATCCGCTATCATTGGACATGTAGTTGTAATGATACTTATTGCATCCGCTATCATTGGCCATGTAATTGTAAGGGTACTTAATGCATCTGCTGTCATTGGCCATGTAATTGTAATGGTGCTTATTGCATCCGCTATCATTAGCCATGTAGTTGAATTGTTACTCGATGCATCAGATTTCATTGGCCATGTAGTTGTAATATTGCTTATTTCATCCGCTATCATTAGCCATGTAGTTGTAATAGTACTAATTGCAGACGCTACTATTAGCCATGTAGTTGTAATGATACTTATGCATCAGATATCATTTGCCATGTAGTTGTAATGGTACAAATGCATCAGCTATCATTGGCCGTGTTATTGTAATGGTACTTATTGCATCCGCTATCATTGGCCATGTAGTTGTAATGGTAATTATTGCATCCGCTATCATTAGCCATGTAGTTGTAATGGTACTTATTGAATCCGCTATCATTGGTCATATAGTTGAAATCGCTACTATTAGCCATGTAGTTGTAATAATACTTAATAAATCCGATATCATTGGCCATGTAGTTGTAATGGTACATAATGCATCCGCTATCATTGGCCATGTAGTTGTAATGGTACTTAATTCATCCATTATCATTAGCCATGTAGTTGCAATGGTACTTAATGCATCCGTTATCATTTGCCATGTAGTTGTAATGGTACTTTTTGCATCCGCTATCATTGGCCATGTAGTTGTAATAGTTCTTCCTGCATCCGCTATCATAAGGCATGTAGTTGTAATGGTACTTATTGAATCCGTTATCATTGGCCATGAAGTTGTAATGGTACTTATTGCATCCGCTATCACTGGCCATGTAGTTGTAATGGTACCTTTTTTGCATCCAATATCATTGGTCATGTAGTTGTAATAGTACTTATTGCATCCGCTATCAATAGGCATGTAGTTGTAATGGTACTTATTGAATCCGATATCTTTGGCCATGTAATTGTAATGGTACTTATTGCATCCGCTATCATTAGCCATGTTGTTGTATTGGTACTTATTGAATCCGCTATCATTGGTTATATAGTTTAAATGGTACTTATTGCATCCGCTATCATGGTTCATGTATTTGTAATGGTACTTATTGAATCGTCTATCATTGGCAATGTAGTTGTAATGATACTTAATGCATCCGCTATCATTGGCCATGTAGTTGTAATGGTACTTAATGCATCCGCTATCATTGGACATGTAGTTGTAATGATACTTATTGCATCCGCTATCATTGACCATGTAATTGTAATGGTAATTAATTCATCCATTATCATTGGTCATATAGTTGAAATGGTACTTATTGCACCCGCTATCATTGTCCATGTAGTTGTAATGGTACATATTGAATCGTCTATCATTGGCAATGTAGTTGTAATGATTTTTAATGCATCCGATATCATTGGCCATGTACTTGTAATGGTAAATAATGCATCCGCTATCATTGTCCATATAATTGTAATGGTACTTATTGCATTCGCTATCATAGGCCATGGAGTTGTAATGGTACTTATTGCATCCGCTACCATTGGCCATGTAGTTGTAATAATACTTATTGCATCCGCTATCATTAGCCATGTAACTGTAATGGTACTTAATGCATCCGATTTCAATTGCCATGTAGTTTTAATCGTACTTAATGCATCCGTTATCATTGGCCATGTAGTTGAAATGGTACTTATTGCATCCGCTATTATAGGCCATGTAGTTGTAATAGTTCATATTGCATCCGCTATCATTGGCCATGTAGTTGTACTGATACTTACTGCATCCGCTATCATTTGCCATGTAACTGTAATGGTACTTAATGCATCCGATTTCAATGGCCATGTAATTCTAGATGTAGTTTTTGCAGCTACTATCACTAGCCATGTAGCTGTAATAGCACTTATTGCATCGGCTATTATTAGCCATGTATTTCTAATGGTACTTATTGCATCCGCTATCTCTGGTCATGTAGTTGTAATGGTACTTATTGAATCCGCTTTTATTGGTCATATAGTTTTAAATGGTACATATTGCAGTCGCTACTATTAGCCATGTAGTTGTAATGATACTTAATGCATCCGATATCATTGGTCATGTTGTTGTAATGATACTTAATGCATCCGCTATCATTGGCCATGTAGTTGTAATGGTACATAATGCATCCGCTATCATTGGACATGTAGTTGTAATGGTACTTATTGCATCCGCTACCATTGGCAATGTAGTTGTAATGGTACTTAATTCATCCATTATCAGTAGCCATGTAGTTGCAATGGTACTTAATGCATCCGCTATCACTGGCCATATAGTTGTAATGGTACTTTTTGCATCCGCTATCATTGGCCATGTAGTTGTAATAGTTCTTACTGCACCCGCGATCATAAGGCATGTAGTTGTAATGATACTTATTGAATCCGTTATCATTGGCCATGAAGTTGTAATGGTACTTTTTTGCATCCAATATCATTGGCAATGTAGTTGTAATGATACTTAATGCATCCGCTATCATTGGCCATGTAGATGTAATGGTACTTATTGCATCCGCTATCATTAGCCATGTAGTTGTAATGGTACTCGATGTATCCGATTTGATTGGTAATGTAGTTGAAATGGTACTTATTGCATCCGCTATCATTGTCCATGTAATTGTAATGGTACTTTTTGAATCCGCTATCATTGGCCATGTAGTTGTAATAGTACTTATTACAGACGGTACTATTAGCCATGTAGTTGTAATGATACTTATTGCATCCGATATCATTTGCCATGTAGTTGTAATGGTACACAATGCATTAGCTATCATTGGCCATGTTATTGTTATGGTACTTATTGCATCAGCTGTCATTTGCCATGTAGTTATAATTACATTTACTACATCCGCAATCTTTTGCCATGTAATTGTAATGTGACTTAATGCATCCGCTATCATTGGCCTTGTAGTTGTAATGATACTTAATGCATCAGCTATCATTGGCCATGTAGTTGTATTGTTACTCGATGCATCCGATTTCATTGGCCATGTAGTTGTAATGTTGCTTATTTCATCCGCTATCATTGGTCATATAGTTGAAATGGTACTTATTGCATCCGCTATCATTGGCCATGTTGTTGTAATGGTACTTATTAAATCGTCTATCATTGGCAATGTAGTTGTAATGATACTTAATGCATTCGCTATCATTGGACATGTAGTTGTAATGATACTTATTGCATCCGCTATCATTGGCCATGTAATTGTAATGGTACTTAATGCAGCCGCTATCATTGGCCATGTAATTGTAATGGTGCTTATTGCATCCGCTATCATTAGCCATGTAGTTGTATTGTTACTCGATGCATCCGATTTCATTGGCCATGTAGTTGTAATGTTGCTTATTTCATCCGCTATCATTAACCATGTAGTTGTAATAGTACTTATTGCAGACGCTACTATTAGCCATGTAGTTGTAATGATACTTATTGCATCCGATATCATTGGTCATGTAGTTGTAATGGTGCACAATGCATCAGCTATCATTGGTAATGTTATTGTAATGGTACTTATTGCATCCGCTATCATTGGCCATGTAGTTGTAATGGTACTTATTGCATCCGCTATCATTAGCCATGTAGTTGTAATGGTACTTATTGAATCCTCTATCATTGGTCATATAGTTGAAATGGTACTTATTGCAGTCGCTACTATTAGCCATGTAGTTGTAATGATACTTAATGCATCCGATATCATTGGCCATGTTGTTGTAATGGTACATAATGCATCCGCTATCATTGGCCATGTAGTTGTAATGGTACTTATTGCATCCGCTATCATTGGCCATGTAGTTGTAATGGTACTTACTTCATCCATTATCATTAGCCATGTAGTTGCAATGGTACTTAATGCTTCCGTTATCATTTGCCATGTAGTTGTAATGGTACTTATTGCATACGCTATCCCTGGCCATGTAGTTGTAATTGTAAATTTTGCATCCGCTATCATTATCCATGTAGTTGTAATAGTACTTATTGCATCCGCTATCATAAGGCATGTAGTTGTTATGGTACTTATTGAATCCGTTATCATTGGCCATGAAGTTGTAATGGTACTTTTTGCATCCGCTATCACTGGCCATGTAGTTGTAATGTTGCTTATTGCATCCGCTCTCATTGACCATGTAGTTCTAATAGTATTTATTGCAGATGCTACTATTAGCCATGTAGTTGTAATGATACTTAATACATCCGATATTATTGGCCATATAGTTGTAATGGTACATAATGCATCCGCTATCATTTACCATGTACTTTTAATGGTACTTATTGCATCCGCTATCATAGGACATAAAGTTGTAATGGTACTTATTGCATCCGCTATCATAGGCCACGTAGTTGTAATGATAGTTATTGCATCCGCTATCATTAGCCATGTAACTGTAATGGTACTTAATGCATCCGATTTCATTGGCTGTGTAGTTGTAATCGTACTTATTTCATCTCCTATCATTAGCTATGTAGTTGCAATTGTACCTAATTCATCCGTTATCATTGGCCATGTAGTTGTAATAGTACTTATTGCATCCGATATCACTGGCCATGTAGTTGAAATGGTACTTATT
Organism: Omphiscola glabra; assembly: GCA_964017045.1. Classification (NCBI taxonomy): domain Eukaryota; kingdom Metazoa; phylum Mollusca; class Gastropoda; family Lymnaeidae; genus Omphiscola; species Omphiscola glabra. The sequence continues at coordinate 39,221,150 of OZ024797.1, forward strand.
AAATCGTCTATCATTGGCAAAGTAGCTGTAATGATACTTAATGCATCCGTTATCATTGGACATGTAGTTGTAATGATACTTATTGCATCCGCTATCACTAACCATTAATTTGTAATGGTGCTTATTGCATCCGCTATCATTAGCCATTTGGTTGTATTGTTACTCGATGCATCCGATTTCATTGGCTATGTAGTGTTAATGTTGCTTATTGCATCCGCTATCATTTGCCATGTAGTTGTAATAGTACTTATTGCAGACGCTACTATTAGCCATGTAGTTTAATGATACTTAATGCATCCGCTATCATTGGCCATGTAGTTGTAATGGTACTTATTGCATCCGCTATCATTAGCCATGTTGTTGTAATGGTACTTATTGAATCAGCTATCATTGGTCATATAGTTGAAATGGTTCTAATTGTATCCTCTATCATTAGCCATGTAGTTGTAATGGTTCTTATTGAAACCGCTATCATTGGTCATATAGTTGAAATGGTACTTATTGCATCCGCTATCATTGGCCATGTAGTTGTAACAGTACTTATTGCAGACGCTACTATTAGCCATGTAGTTGTAATGATACTTAATGCATCCGCTATCATTGGCCATGTAGTTGTAATGGTACATAATGCATCCGCTATCATTGGCGATGTAGTTGTAATGGTACTTATTGCATCCACAATCATTGGCCATGTAGTTGTAATCGTACTTATTGCATCCCCTATCATTAGCCATGTAGTTGCAATGGTACTTAATGCATCCGTTATCATTTGCAATGTAGACGTAATGGTACTTATTGCATCCGCTTTCACTGGCCATGTAGTTGTAATGGTACTTTTTGCATCCGCTATCATTGGCCATGTAGTTGTAATAGTACTTATTGCATCCGCTATCATTAGGCATGTAGTTGTAATAGTACTTATTTAATCAGTTATCATTTGCCATGTAGTTGTAATGGTACTTATTGCATCCGCTATCACTGGCAATGTAGTTGTAATGGTACTTTTTGCATCCTTTATCATTGGCCATGTAGTTGTAACAGTACTTATTGAAGACGCTACTATTAGCCATGTAGTTGTAATGATACATAATGCATCCGCTATCATTGGCCATGTAGTTGTAATGGTACATAATGCATCCGCTATCACTGGCCATGTAGTTGTAATCGTACTTATTGCATCCTCTATCATTAGCCATGTAGTTGCAATGGTACTTAATGCATCCGTTATCATTTGCAATGTAGTCGTAATGGTACTTATTGCATCCGCTATCATTAGGCATGTAGTTGTAATGGTACTTTTTGCATCCGCTATCATTGGCCATGTACTTGTAATAGTACTTATTGCATCCGCTATCATTAGGCATGTAGTTGTAATAGTACTTATTTAATCAGTTATCATTTGCCATGTAGTTGTAATGGTACTTATTGCATACGCTATCACTGGCCATGTAGTTGTAATAGTACTTATTGCATCCGCTATCATTAGCCATGTAGTTGTAATGGTACTTATTGAATCCGCTATCATTGGTCATATAGTTGACATGGTACTTATTGCATCCGCTATCATTGTTCATGTATTTGTAATGGTACTTATTGAATCGTCTATCATTGGCTATGTAGTTGTAATGATACTTAATGCATCCGCTATCATTGGACATGTAGTTGTAATGATACATAATGCATCCGCTATCATTAGTCATGTAGTTGTAATGGTACTTAATTCATCCGCTATTATTGGCCATGTAGTTCTAATAGTACTTATTGCAGACGCTACTATTAGCCATGTAGTTGTAATGATACTTAATGCATCCGATTTCATTGGCAGTGTAGTTGTAATCGTACTTATTGCATCTCCTATCATTAGCCATGTAGTTGCAATTGTACTTAATGCATCCGTTATCATTGGCCATATAGTTGTAATAGTACTTATTGCATCCGATATCGCTGGCCATGTAGTTGTAATTGTACTTATTGCATCCGCTATCATTGGCCATGTAGTTGTAATCGTACTTATTGCATCTCCTATCATTAGCCATGTAATTGCAATGGTACTTAATGCATCCCTTATCATTGGCCATGTAGTTGTAATAGTACTTATTGCTTCCCCTATCACTGGCCATGTAGTTGTAATGGTACTTATTGCATCCGCTATCATTGGCCATGTAGTTGTATTGTTACTCGATGCATCCGATTTCGTTGGCCATGTAGTTGTAATGGTAATTATTGCATCCGCTATCATTAGCCATGTAGTTGAAATGGGACTTATTGCATCTGCTATCTTAGGACATGTAGTTGTAATGGTAATTATTGCATCCGCTATCATTGGCCATGTATTTGTAATCGTACTTATTGCATCTCCTATCATTAGCCATGTAGTTGCAATGGTACTTAATGCATCCGTTATCATTTGCCATGTAGATGTAATGGTACTTTTTGCATTCGCTATCATTGGCCATGTAGTTGTAATAGTACTTATTGCATCCGCTATCATTAGGCATGTAGTTGTAATGGTACATATTGAATCTCCTATCATTTGCCATGTAATTGTAATGGTGCTTATTGCATCCGCTATCATTAGCCATGTAGTTGTACTGTTACTCGATGCATCCGATTTCATTGGCCATGTAGATGTAATGGTACTTATTGCATCCGCTATCATTAGCCATGTAGTTGTAATGGTACTTATTGCATCCGCTATCATTGTTCATGTATTTGTAATGGTACTTATTGAATCGTCTATCATTGGCTATGTAGTTGTAATGATACTTAATGCATCCGCTATCATTGGACATGTAGTTGTAATGATACAAAATGCATCCGCTATCATTAGCCATGTAGTTGTAATGGTACTTTATTCATCCATTATCATTGGCCATGTAATTGCAATGATACTTAATGCATCCGCTATCATTGGTCATGTAGTTGTAATGTTGCTTTTTGCATCCGCTATCATTGGCCATGTAGTTCCAATAGTACTTATTGCAGACGCTACTATTAGCCATATAGTTGTAATGATACTTAATGCATCCGATATCATTGGCCATTTAGTTGTAATGGTACATAATGCATCCGCTATCATTGGCCATGTACTTGTATTGGGACTTATTGCATCTGCTATCTTAGGACATGTAGTTGTAATGGTACTTATTGCATCCGCTATCATTGGACATGTAATAGTACTTATTGCAGACGCTACTATAAGCCATGTAGTTATAATGATATTTAATATCATCCGATATCATTAACCATGTAGTTGTAATGGTACATAATGCATCCGCTATCATTGGCCATGTAGTTGTAATGGTACTTATTTCATCCGCTATTATTGGCCATGTAGTTGTAATCGTACTTATTGCATATCCTGTCATTAGCCATGTAGTTGCAATGGTACTTAATGCATCCGTTATCACTTGCCATGTAGTTGTAATGGTACTTATTGCATCCGCTATCACTGGCAATGTAGTTGTAATTGTACTTTTTGCATCCGTTATCATTGGCCATGTAGTTGTAATAGTACTTATTGCATCCGCTATCTTTGGCCATGTAATTGTAATGGTGCTTATTGCATCCGCTATCATTAGCCATGTAGTTGAATTGTTACTCCATGCATCCGATTTCATTTGCCATGTAGTTGTAATGGTACTTATTGCATCCGATATCATTGGCCATGTAGTTGTAATCGTACTTATTGCATCTCCTATCATTAGCCATGTAATTGCAATGGTACTTAATTCATCCGTTATCATTGGCCATGTAGTTGTAATGGTACTTTTTGCATCCGCTATCATTGGCCATGTAGTTGTAATAGTACTTATTGCATCCGCTATCACTGGCCATGTAGTTGTAATTGTACTTTTTGCATCCGCTATCATTGGCCATGTAGTTGTAATAGTACTTATTGCATCCGCTATCTTTGGCCATGTAATTTTAATGGTGCTTATTGCATCCGCTATCATTAGCCATGTAGTTGAATTGTTACTCCATGCATCCGATTTCATTTGCCATGTAGTTGTAATGGTACTTATTGCATCCGCTATCATTGGCCATGTAGTTGTAATCGTACTTATTGCATCTCCTATCATTAGCCATGTAATTGCAATGGTACTTAATTCATCCGTTATCATTGGCCATGTAGTTGTAATGGTACTTATTGCATACGCTATCCCTGGCCATGTAGTTGTAATGGTAAATTTTGCATCCGCTATCATTATCCATGTAGTTGTAATAGTACTTATTGCATCCGCTATCATAAGGCATGTAGTTGTTATGGTACTTATTGAATCCGTTATCATTGGCCATGAAGTTGTAATGGTACTTTTTGCATCCGCTATCACTGGCCATGTAGTTGTAATGTTGCTTATTGCATCCGCTCTCATTGACCATGTAGTTCTAATAGTATTTATTGCAGATGCTACTATTAGCCATGTAGTTGTAATGATACTTAATACATCCGATATTATTGGCCATATAGTTGTAATGGTACATAATGCATCCGCTATCATTTACCATGTACTTTTAATGGTACTTATTGCATCCGCTATCATAGGACATAAAGTTGTAATGGTACTTATTGCATCCGCTATCATAGGCCACGTAGTTGTAATGATAGTTATTGCATCCGCTATCATTAGCCATGTAACTGTAATGGTACTTAATGCATCCGATTTCATTGGCTGTGTAGTTGTAATCGTACTTATTTCATCTCCTATCATTAGCTATGTAGTTGCAATTGTACCTAATTCATCCGTTATCATTGGCCATGTAGTTGTAATAGTACTTATTGCATCCGATATCACTGGCCATGTAGTTGAAATGGTACTTATTAAATCGTCTATCATTGGCAAAGTAGCTGTAATGATACTTAATGCATCCGTTATCATTGGACATGTAGTTGTAATGATACTTATTGCATCCGCTATCACTAACCATTAATTTGTAATGGTGCTTATTGCATCCGCTATCATTAGCCATTTGGTTGTATTGTTACTCGATGCATCCGATTTCATTGGCTATGTAGTGTTAATGTTGCTTATTGCATCCGCTATCATTTGCCATGTAGTTGTAATAGTACTTATTGCAGACGCTACTATTAGCCATGTAGTTTAATGATACTTAATGCATCCGCTATCATTGGCCATGTAGTTGTAATGGTACTTATTGCATCCGCTATCATTAGCCATGTTGTTGTAATGGTACTTATTGAATCAGCTATCATTGGTCATATAGTTGAAATGGTTCTAATTGTATCCTCTATCATTAGCCATGTAGTTGTAATGGTTCTTATTGAAACCGCTATCATTGGTCATATAGTTGAAATGGTACTTATTGCATCCGCTATCATTGGCCATGTAGTTGTAACAGTACTTATTGCAGACGCTACTATTAGCCATGTAGTTGTAATGATACTTAATGCATCCGCTATCATTGGCCATGTAGTTGTAATGGTACATAATGCATCCGCTATCATTGGCGATGTAGTTGTAATGGTACTTATTGCATCCACAATCATTGGCCATGTAGTTGTAATCGTACTTATTGCATCCCCTATCATTAGCCATGTAGTTGCAATGGTACTTAATGCATCCGTTATCATTTGCAATGTAGACGTAATGGTACTTATTGCATCCGCTTTCACTGGCCATGTAGTTGTAATGGTACTTTTTGCATCCGCTATCATTGGCCATGTAGTTGTAATAGTACTTATTGCATCCGCTATCATTGGCCATGTAGTTGTAATAGTACTTATTTAATCAGTTATCATTTGCCATGTAGTTGTAATGGTACTTATTGCATCCGCTATCACTGGCAATGTAGTTGTAATGGTACTTTTTGCATCCTTTATCATTGGCCATGTAGTTGTAACAGTACTTATTGAAGACGCTACTATTAGCCATGTAGTTGTAATGATACATAATGCATCCGCTATCATTGGCCATGTAGTTGTAATGGTACATAATGCATCCGCTATCACTGGCCATGTAGTTGTAATCGTACTTATTGCATCCCCTATCATTAGCCATGTAGTTGCAATGGTACTTAATGCATCCGTTATCATTTGCAATGTAGTCGTAATGGTACTTATTGCATCCGCTATCATTAGGCATGTAGTTGTAATGGTACTTTTTGCATCCGCTATCATTGGCCATGTACTTGTAATAGTACTTATTGCATCCGCTATCATTAGGCATGTAGTTGTAATAGTACTTATTTAATCAGTTATCATTTGCCATGTAGTTGTAATGGTACTTATTGCATACGCTATCACTGGCCATGTAGTTGTAATAGTACTTATTGCATCCGCTATCATTAGCCATGTAGTTGTAATGGTACTTATTGAATCCGCTATCATTGGTCATATAGTTGACATGGTACTTATTGCATCCGCTATCATTGTTCATGTATTTGTAATGGTACTTATTGAATCGTCTATCATTGGCTATGTAGTTGTAATGATACTTAATGCATCCGCTATCATTGGACATGTAGTTGTAATGATACATAATGCATCCGCTATCATTAGTCATGTAGTTGTAATGGTACTTAATTCATCCGCTATTATTGGCCATGTAGTTCTAATAGTACTTATTGCAGACGCTACTATTAGCCATGTAGTTGTAATGATACTTAATGCATCCGATTTCATTGGCAGTGTAGTTGTAATCGTACTTATTGCATCTCCTATCATTAGCCATGTAGTTGCAATTGTACTTAATGCATCCGTTATCATTGGCCATATAGTTGTAATAGTACTTATTGCATCCGATATCGCTGGCCATGTAGTTGTAATTGTACTTATTGCATCCGCTATCATTGGCCATGTAGTTGTAATCGTACTTATTGCATCTCCTATCATTAGCCATGTAATTGCAATGGTACTTAATGCATCCCTTATCATTGGCCATGTAGTTGTAATAGTACTTATTGCTTCCCCTATCACTGGCCATGTAGTTGTAATGGTACTTATTGCATCCGCTATCATTGGCCATGTAGTTGTATTGTTACTCGATGCATCCGATTTCGTTGGCCATGTAGTTGTAATGGTAATTATTGCATCCGCTATCATTAGCCATGTAGTTGAAATGGGACTTATTGCATCTGCTATCTTAGGACATGTAGTTGTAATGGTAATTATTGCATCCGCTATCATTGGCCATGTATTTGTAATCGTACTTATTGCATCTCCTATCATTAGCCATGTAGTTGCAATGGTACTTAATGCATCCGTTATCATTTGCCATGTAGATGTAATGGTACTTTTTGCATTCGCTATCATTGGCCATGTAGTTGTAATAGTACTTATTGCATCCGCTATCATTAGGCATGTAGTTGTAATGGTACATATTGAATCTCCTATCATTGGCCATGTAATTGTAATGGTGCTTATTGCATCCGCTATCATTAGCCATGTAGTTGTACTGTTACTCGATGCATCCGATTTCATTGGCCATGTAGATGTAATGGTACTTATTACATCCGCTATCATTAGCCATGTAGTTGTAATGGTACTTATTGCATCCGCTATCATTGTTCATGTATTTGTAATGGTACTTATTGAATCGTCTATCATTGGCTATGTAGTTGTAATGATACTTAATGCATCCGCTATCATTGGACATGTAGTTGTAATGATACAAAATGCATCCGCTATCATTAGCCATGTAGTTGTAATGGTACTTTATTCATCCATTATCATTGGCCATGTAATTGCAATGATACTTAATGCATCCGCTATCATTGGTCATGTAGTTGTAATGTTGCTTTTTGCATCCGCTATCATTGGCCATGTAGTTCCAATAGTACTTATTGCAGACGCTACTATTAGCCATATAGTTGTAATGATACTTAATGCATCCGATATCATTGGCCATTTAGTTGTAATGGTACATAATGCATCCGCTATCATTGGCCATGTACTTGTATTGGGACTTATTGCATCTGCTATCTTAGGACATGTAGTTGTAATGGTACTTATTGCATCCGCTATCATTGGACATGTAATAGTACTTATTGCAGACGCTACTATAAGCCATGTAGTTATAATGATATTTAATATCATCCGATATCATTAACCATGTAGTTGTAATGGTACATAATGCATCCGCTATCATTGGCCATGTAGTTGTAATGGTACTTATTTCATCCGCTATTATTGGCCATGTAGTTGTAATCGTACTTATTGCATATCCTGTCATTAGCCATGTAGTTGCAATGGTACTTAATGCATCCGTTATCACTTGCCATGTAGTTGTAATGGTACTTATTGCATCCGCTATCACTGGCAATGTAGTTGTAATTGTACTTTTTGCATCCGTTATCATTGGCCATGTAGTTGTAATAGTACTTATTGCATCCGCTATCTTTGGCCATGTAATTGTAATGGTGCTTATTGCATCCGCTATCATTAGCCATGTAGTTGAATTGTTACTCCATGCATCCGATTTCATTTGCCATGTAGTTGTAATGGTACTTATTGCATCCGATATCATTGGCCATGTAGTTGTAATCGTACTTATTGCATCTCCTATCATTAGCCATGTAATTGCAATGGTACTTAATTCATCCGTTATCATTGGCCATGTAGTTGTAATGGTACTTTTTGCATCCGCTATCATTGGCCATGTAGTTGTAATAGTACTTATTGCATCCGCTATCACTGGCCATGTAGTTGTAATTGTACTTTTTGCATCCGCTATCATTGGCCATGTAGTTGTAATAGTACTTATTGCATCCGCTATCTTTGGCCATGTAATTTTAATGGTGCTTATTGCATCCGCTATCATTAGCCATGTAGTTGAATTGTTACTCCATGCATCCGATTTCATTTGCCATGTAGTTGTAATGGTACTTATTGCATCCGCTATCATTGGCCATGTAGTTGTAATCGTACTTATTGCATCTCCTATCATTAGCCATGTAATTGCAATGGTACTTAATTCATCCGTTATCATTGGCCATGTAGTTGTAATGGTACTTATTGCATCCGCTATCATTAGCCATGTAGTTTTAATGGTACTTATTAAATCAGCTATCATTGGTCATATAGTTGAAATGGTACTTATTGCATCCGCTATCATTGTCCATGTAGTTGTAATGGTATTTATTGAATCGTCTATCATTGCCAATGTAGTTGTAATGTTGCTTATTGCATCCGCTATCATTTGCCATGTAGTTGTAATAGTACTTATTGCAGACGCTACTATTTGCCATGTAGTTGTAATAATACTTAATGCATCCGATATCATTAACCATGTAGTTGTAATGATACATAATGCATCTGCTATCATTGGCCATGTAGTTGTAATGGTACTTATTGCATCCGCTATCATTGGTCATGTAGTTGTAATCGTACTTATTGCATCTCCTATCATTAGCCATGTAGTTGTAATGGTACTTATTGAATCCGCTATCATTGGTCATATAGTTGAAATGGTACTTATTGCGTCCGCTATCATTGTTCATGTATTTGTAATGGTACTTATTGATACGTCTATCATTTGCAATGTAGTTGTAATGATACTTAATGCATCCGCTATCTTTGGACATGTAGTTGTAATGATACATAATGCATCCGCTATCATTAGCCATGTAGTTGTAATGGTACTTATTTCTTCCATTATCAAATGCCATGTAGTTGTAATGTTGCTTATTGCATCCGCTATCATTGGCCATGTAGTTTTAATGGTACTTATTGCATCCGCTATCATTAGCCATGTATTTTTAATGGTACTTATTAAATCAGCTATCATTGGTCATATAGTTGAAATGGTACTTATTGCATCCGCTATCATTGTCCATGTAGTTGTAATGGTACTTATTGAATCGTCTATCATTGCCAATGTAGTTGTAATGATACTTATTTCATCCGCTATCATTAGCCATGTACTTGTTTTGTTACTCGATGCATCCGATTTCATTGGCCATGTAGTTGTAATGTTGCTTATTGCATCCGCTATCATTTGCCATGTAGTTGTAATAGTACTTATTGCAGACGCTACTATTTGCCATGTAGTTGTAATAATACTTAATGCATCCGATATCATTAACCATGTAGTTGTAATGGTACATAATGCATCCGCTATCATTGGCCATGTAGTTGTAATGGTACTTATTGCATCCGCTATCATTGGTCATGTAGTTGTAATCGTACTTATTGCATCTCCTATCATTAGCCATGTAGTTGTAATGGTACTTATTGAATCCGCTATCATTGGTCATATAGTTGAAATGGTACTTATTGCGTCCGCTATCATTGTTCATGTATTTGTAATGGTACTTATTGATACGTCTATCATTTGCAATGTAGTTGTAATGATACTTAATGCATCCGCTATCTTTGGACATGTAGTTGTAATGATACATAATGCATCCGCTATCATTAGCCATGTAGTTGTAATGGTACTTATTTCTTCCATTATCAAATGCCATGTAGTTGTAATGTTGCTTATTGCATCCGCTATCATTGGCCATGTAGTTGTAATGGTACTTATTGCATCCGCTATCATTAGCCATGTATTTTTAATGGTACTTATTAAATCAGCTATCATTGGTCATATAGTTGAAATGGTACTTATTGCATCCGCTATCATTGTCCATGTAGTTGTAATGGTACTTATTGAATCGTCTATCATTGCCAATGTAGTTGTAATGATACTTATTTCATCCGCTATCATTAGCCATGTACTTGTATTGTTACTCGATGCATCCGATTTCATTGGCCATGTAGTTGTAATGTTGCTTATTGCATCCGCTATCATTTGCCATGTAGTTGTAATAGTACTTATTGCAGACGCTACTATTTGCCATGTAGTTGTAATAATACTTAATGCATCCGATATCATTAACCATGTAGTTGTAATGGTACATAATGCATCCGCTATCATTGGCCATGTAGTTGTAATGGTACTTATTGCATCCGCTATCATTGGTCATGTAGTTGTAATCGTACTTATTGCATCTCCTATCATTAGCCATGTAGTTGTAATGGTACTTATTGAATCCGCTATCATTGGTCATATAGTTGAAATGGTACTTATTGCGTCCGCTATCATTGTTCATGTATTTGTAATGGTACTTATTGATACGTCTATCGTTTGCAATGTAGTTGTAATGATACTTAATGCATCCGCTATCTTTGGACATGTAGTTGTAATGATACATAATGCATCCGCTATCATTAGCCATGTAGTTGTAATGGTACTTATTTCTTCCATTATCAAATGCCATGTAGTTGTAATGTTGCTTATTGCATCCGCTATCATTGGCCATGTAGTTGTGATAGTACTTATTGCAGTCGCTACTATTAGCCATATAGTTGTAATGATACTTAATGCATCCGATATTATTATTATTATTATTATTATATGTTGTCTTATATAGGGCGGTACCCCAGCCTAGGGCTAGGCTCACCGCGCTGTACATAAAAATATTAGCAAAGGAAACATAATCGTGACAATAAAATAAAGTGCATTTATGTGATACAAAAAACAGCTGTATAGAGACAAAACAAAAACAAATTCATATTCACCCCACCCACCCCAGAACTTTTACATGACATACCATGGACGGCAGCTAGCAGCATCGTTTATCGGTCAGATGTGGGGAATCAGTCGGGGTAATAGAGTTTAAAGAGATGTGTTTTGAGTGCAGTTTTGAAGGCCTGTGTGGTTGGTATATTGCGGATGTTAAGTGGCAGAGAATTCCATTGTTTGGGGGCGCAGAAAGAGAAAGATCGTTCACCATATGTTTTAGTACGTGTCTTAGCAACGGACAGAATACGCGTGTCTGCGGATGAGCGAAGCTGTCGAAAGGGTGAATAGACAGAAAGAAGTTCGGTTAGATAGGAAGGGCAGGAATCTGAGAAAAAGTTATGACAGAGAACAGACAGCTTGTAATCAATGCGTGCCTGTATAGGAAGCCAATGAAGTGAGTGGAGTAGTGGAGTGACATGATCACGTTTTTTTGCCTTTAGAACTAGCCTAGCAGCTGAATTTTGAATCTTTTGTAGTTTTTCTATGAAGTGTTTTGGTGAACCTGACAGAAGAGAGTTGCAATAGTCAAGACGAGAGAGAACAAGAGCACAGACTAGTGTTTTTTTTGCGCTAACTGTGAGGTAGTGGCGGATGGAGCTGATCTGACGGATAGCGGTGTATGCAGAACGACAAGTGTGAGAGATATGTTTATCAAGAGACATGTTGTTAGAAAGAATATAACCAAGATTCCTAGCAGAGGATGTAAACTGTATGTCGGCGTTACCTACTTGAAATGAGTTGGGGAGAGTTGAGGTAGATGATGATTTGTGATTGTGAATGAGGAGTGCTTCCGTTTTGTCATCGTTCAGCTTCAACTTGCTGTGTTTCATCCAAGACTTAACATCACCAATGCACTCCTGCAAAGTCTGGACAGCGGAATCCACAAGAGAGGGATGGGTATGCTTGTATAGCTGCGTGTCATCTGCGAATGACTGGCTCTCAACAGCATGCCTCCCAAGCAAGAGGAGCAGTGGCCTGGTGTACAATGTGAATAGAACCGGGCCCAAAACTGACCCCTGTGGCACTCCGTACACCAAATCAGCACTGCCGGAGAGAAAGTCATCGATAGAGACCGCCTGAGTTCTATTGGAGAGGAACGACCTAAACCAAGACAAAACAGAACCAGAAATGCCAAAATAATTTTCAAGGGTTTTGTAAAGGGTTCCATGGTCAACAGTGTCAAAGGCCGCACTGAGATCTAAGAGGATCAGGATGGAGACATTACCGCGTTCCAATGCGAGCAAGAGGTCATTGGTGACTTTCAAGAGAGCTGTCTCTGTGCTGTGGAAAGGTCTATAGGCTGACTGATTAGGACTGAGAAGAGAGTGGTCATTTAAGTAAGCAAAAAGCTGTTTCAGAACTAGTTTTTCAATGACTTTAGATAAAAATGATAAATTAGATACAGGTCTGTAGTTTTTTAAATTATTTTCATCCAGACCAGGTTTCTTAAGCAAAGGTTTGATGATAGCTGACTTACAAATAGATGGAACAGTGCCAGAAAACAAGCTTTCATTGATTATGTGTGTTATCGTTGGGAGCAAATGATCTAATGACTCAACCAACAGGGGGGTGGGGATGGGGTCCAAAGAACATGACGTAGGTTTAGATTTTAGAATAATATTTTTAACCTCTAGTTCTGAAACAGGTTTAAAAACATCGAAATGTGAACTAACACAAGAAGAAGAAGGAAAATCTAGGGGCGGTGCGTCAAGACGATCAAGGTCAGCGCGAATGTCAGCAACTTTGCTTATGAAGAAATCACAAAAAATATCTGGTTGCTCGGGCAACAGAAATACTGATGGGAGAGCAGTTCCTTTTTTACTCCCACTGAGGTGGCTGTCAAGGGTATGAAATCAATGTAGTTATGTTTGTAAGTAAATCATGTTGAGTTAGAGAGTATACGTGTAGCGTTGTATATTGTGCGTGAATGGTGTGACGTATTTGGGTAGGGGAAGTGACGCGGTAGTTTAGTGTAGTGTAGGGAGTGGAATGTAGATGGCGGTTGGACAAAAGGATGTTGAAAAGCGATGTTGTAGAACCTTAGGAAAGAGAGCTGTGTGCCTTGTGTTTCCTGATAATTAAAGTTATATATAGTTATGAAAAGGACTTGAGTTGTTACTAATGGTTGAATTAGTGGAAGAACTTGAATGATCCAATCCTGAGGACATAGAAGTTGACATTGGCTACAAACATCAAACAACTGCCTGTTTGTTTTACCCATAATTATCTTTTGGCTAAAATATAAAGTCTTAGTATGACAAACAATCTGAGTGACACGCTTCTTGGCAGTAGAATAGATCTGCCTAAAAACCACAAGACCTGACCTTAGCCACTTTTTTTCTGCACTACGGCGGTCTTTCTTGGCACTGCGTAGTTCTTCCCTTATGGTCGCATACCAGGGAGCTGATCGTGCTAACCTAACATTGTTGCGGGTGACAGGGGCGTGCCGATCAAGCACAGCGCGCAATGCACGGTCTAGCGTTTCCAAAGTAGGGCAGAGGGCGGGGGACACTTCTAAACTTAGGTCGTGCTTAAAGGCATTCCTGTTTATTGTTCGCAGACTGCGGACCTCCCTGAGCTGAGGGAGAGGATTGGGGGCCCTAACGCTAAGCTCGCAAATAACACAAAAGTGGTCAGAGGACAGCTCTTGAGTGATTGAAGCAGATCTAACTACACAATCCTGAGGCCTATGTATCACCCAGTCAAGAACATGTCCACAATTATGAGTCGGTTGGTCGACTGATTGGTGAAGACTAAATAAGTCCAAAAGGTCCATCATCCTGGCAGTGGAGGGGTTATGTGGCTGGTCGAAGTGAATGTTCATATCGCCTACTACCATATAAGTGCCAGCCAATGTGTTGCAATAATCTAGAAGATCCGGAAACTCACGATGAAACACAGCATCAGTAAGTTTATTTTTCCTGCTAGGGCATATACGATAAATGCACATAAAATGAACGTTCTGCTGGGGCACTGACAGGGTAAGTTGAACGACTTCAAAAGATGTATGAGCGAATGGGAGGTCTGTGAGAAAAGCTGTATGATGGGACAAGGTGTCTCTGTAGATAATAGCAAGGCCTCCACCGCGAGTTGAACGAGGAAATGATCGGGCTGAATAGCCAGTTGGAGCGAGATCGGAACACTTCCCTTCATCGCCAGTCAGCCAAAACCAGGTCTCCTGAATAAACAGAATGTCAATCTGCCTATCAGTGATAAATTCGGAGACTGCGATGCGTTTCTCATAAGAGCCAAGCGATTGTGCGTTGAATGAGGCGATGCGAAGCTGTCTGTTGTTTGGATGTGGAGAGGTTTTGATGTGAATGAAGTTGGAATGGTTAGAGTAGAGTAGAGTAGAGTAGGCCTTGGTGATGATTGAGTGACAAGTTGTTGTTGTTGTTGTTATTGCATCTCCTATCATTAGCCATGTAGTTGCAATGGTACTTAATGCATCCGCTATCACTGGCCATGTAGTTGTAATGATACTTAATTCATAAATTATCATTGGCCATGTAGTTGTAATGTTACTTATTGCATCCGCCATCATTGGCCATTTAGTTGTAATAGTACTTATTGCAGACGCTACTATTAGCCATGTAGCTGTAATGATACTTATTGCACCCGATAGCATTGGCCATGTAGTTGTAATGGTACTTAATGCATCAGATTTCTTTGGCCAAGTAGTTGTAATCGTATTTATTGCATCTCCTATCATTAGCCATGTAGTTGTAATGGTACTTAATGCATCCGTTATCATAGGCCATGTAGTTGTAATGGTACTTATTGCATCCGCTATCATTGGCCATGTAGTTATAATGATACTTATTGCATCCGCTATCATTAGCCATGTAATTTTAATGGTACTTAATGCATCCGATTTCATTGGCCATAAAGTTGTAATCGTACTTATTGCATCTCCAATCATTAAACATATAGTTGCAATGGTACTTAATGCATCCGTTATCATTGGCCATGTAGTTGTAATAGTACTTATTGCATCCGTTATCACTGGCCATGTAGTTGTAATGGTATTTATTTCAGCCGCTATCATTGGCCATGTAGTTGTAATGATACTTTTTGCATCCGCTATCATTAGCCATGTATCTGTAATGGTACTTAATGCATCCGATTTCATTGGCCATAAAGTTGTAATTGTACTTATTGCATCTCCAATCATTAAACATGTAGTTGCAATGGTACTTAATGCATCCGTTATCATTGGCCATGTAGTTGTAATAGTACTTATTGCATCCGCTATCACTGGCCGTGTAGTTGTAATAGTACTTATTGCATCCGGTTTTATTGGCCATTTAGTTCTAGATGTAGTTATTGCACCCACTATCACTAGCCATGTAGCTTTAATAGCACTTATTGCATCCGCTATGATTAGCCATGTAGTTCTAATGATACTTATTGCATCCGCTATGACTGCATGGCCATGTAGTTGTAATGGTACTTATTGCATCTTTTATCGTTGGCCATGGAGTTGTAATAGTTCTTATTGCATACGCTATCTATAACCATGTATTTTTAATGTTACATGATGCCTCCGATTTCATTTGCCATGTAGTTGTAATTACTTTTAATATATCCGCAATCATTGGCCATGTAATTGTAATGGTACTTAATGCATCCGCTATCATTGGCAATGTAGATGTAATGATACTTAATGCATCGGCTATCATTGGATATGTAATTGTAATGGTGCTTATTGCATCCGCTATCATTAGCCATGTAGTTGTATTGTTACTCGATGCATCCGATTTCATTGGCCATGTAGTTGTAATGGTACTTATTGCATCCGCTATCATTAGTCATGTCGTTGTAATGGTACTTATTGAATCCGCTATCATTGGTCATGAAAATGAAATGGTACTTATTGCATCCGCTATCATTGTCCATGTAGTTGTAATGATACTTAATGCATCCGCTATCGTTGGCCATGTAGTTGTAAATGTACTTATTGCATACGCTATCATTAGCCATGTAATTGTAATGTTACATTATGCATCCGATTTCATTCGTCATGTAGTTTTATGGCACTTATTGCATCTGCTGTCATTGGCCATGTAGCTGTAATGATACTTAATACATCCGCAATCATTGTCCATGTAATTGTAATGGTACTTGATGCATCCGCTATCATTGTCCATGTAGTTGTAATCATACTTTTTGCATAAGCTATGACTGGCCATATAGTTGTAATGGTATTTATTGCATCCGCTATCATTGTCCATGTAGTTGTAATCATACTTTTTGCATAAGCTATGACTGGTTATTTAGTTTTAATGGTACTTTTTTCAGCCGCTACCATTGGCCATGAAGTTGTAATGATAATTTTTGCATCCGCTATCATTAGAAATGTATCTGTAATGGTACTTAATGCATCCGATTTCATTGGCCATAAAGTTGTAATCGTACTTATTGCATCTCCAATCATTAAACATGTAGTTGCAATGGTACTTAATGCATCGGTTATCATTGGCCATGTAACTGTAATGGTACTTAATGCATCCGATTTCATTGGCAATGTAGTTGTAATCGTACTTTTTGCATCTCCTATCATTAGCCATGTAGTTGCAATTGTACTTAATGCATCCTTTATCATTGGCCATGTATCTGTAATAGTACTTATTGCATCCGCTATCACTGGCCATGTAGTTGTAATCGTACTTTTTGCATCCGCTATCATTGGCCATGTTGTTGTAATCGTACTTATTGCATCCGCTATCATTGGCCATGTAGTTGTATTGTTACTCGATGCATCCGCTATCATTGGCCATGTAATTGTAATGGTGCTTATTGCATCTGCTATCATTAGTCATGTAGTTGTACTGTTACTCGATGCATCCGATTTCATTGGCAATGTTGTTGTAATGATACTTAATGCATCCGCTATCATTAGCCATGTAGTTGTAATGATACTTAATTCATCCATTATCATTGGCCATGTAGTTGTAATGTTACATATTGCATCCGCCATCATTGGCCATGTAGTTGTAATAGTACTTATTGCAGACGCTACTATTAGCCATGTAGTTGTAATGATACTTATTGCACCCGATAGCATTGGCCATGTAGTTGTAATGGTTCTTAATGCATCAGATTTCTTTGGCCATGTAGCTGTAATCGTATTTATTGCATCTCCTATCATTAGCCATGTAGTTGTAATGGTACTTATTGCATCCGTTATCATAGGCCATGTAGTTGTAATGGTACTTATTGCATCCGCTATAATTGGCCATGTAGTTGTAATGATACTTATTGCATCCGCTATCATTAGCTATGTAACTTTAATGGTACTTAATGCATCCGATTTCATTGGCCATAAAGTTGTAATCGTACTTATTGCATCTCCAATCATTAAACATGTAGTTGCAATGGTACTTAATGCATCCGTTATCATTGGCCATGTAGTTGTAATAGTACTTATTGTATCCGCTATCACTAGCCGTGTAGTTGTAATAGTACTAATCTCAGCAACTATCATTAGCCATGTAGCTGTAATGGTAATTATTGCATCTGCTGTCATTGGCCATGTAGTTATAATGATACTTATTGCATCGGATATCATTAGCCATATAACTGTAATGGTACTTAATGCATCCGATTTCATTGGCCATGTAGTTGTAATCGTACTTATTGCATCTCCTATCATTAGCCATGTAGTTGCAATGGTACATAATGCATCCGTTATCATTGGCCATGTAGTTGTAATAGTACTTAATGTATCCGCTATCACTGGCCTTGTAGCTGTATTGGCACTTATTGCATCCGCTATCATTAGCCATGTAGTTCTAGTGGCCCTCTTTGCATCCGCTATCTTTGGTCATGTAGTTGTAATTGTACTTATTGGATCCACTATCATTGGCCATGTAATTGTAAATGTGCTTATTGCATCCGCTATATTTAGCCATGTAGTTGTACAGTTACTCGATTCTTTCGATATCATTGGCCATGTAGTTGTAATAGAACATAATGCATCCGCTATCATTGGCCATGTAGTTGTAATGGCACTTATTGCATCCGTTATCATAGACCATGTAGTTGTAATGGTACTTATTGCGTTCGCTATCATTGGCAATGCATTTGTAAATGTACTTATTGCATACGCTATCTATAACCATGTATTTGTAATGTTACATGATGCATCCGCTATCATTGGCCATGTAGTTGTATTGTTACTCGATGCATCCGATTTCATTGGCCATGTAGTTAAAATGGTACTTATTGAATACGCTATCATTGGTCATGTAGTTGATATGGTACTTATTGCATCCGCTATCATTGGCCATGTAGTTGTATTGTTACTCGATGCATCCGATTTCATTGGCCATGTAGATGTAATGGTACTTATTGCATCCGCTATCATTAGCCATGTAGTTATAATGGTACTTATTGAATGCGCTATCATTGGTCATGTACTTGAAATGGTACTTATTGCATCCGCTATCATTGTCAATGTAGTTGTAATGGGACTTATATCATCGTCTATCATTGGCAATGTAGTTGTAATGATACTTAATGCATCCGCTATCATTGGCCATGTAGTTGTAATGATTTATAATGCATCAGCTATCATTAGCCATGTAGCTGTAATGATATATAATGCATCAGCTATCATTAGCCATGTAGTTGTAATGATATATAATGCATCAGCTATCATTGGCCATGTAGTTGTAATGATATATAATGCTTCCGCTATCATTGGCCATGTAGTTGTAATGATATATAATGCATCAGCTATCATTAGCCATGTAGCTGTAATGGAACTTAATGCATCCGGTTTCATTATCCATGTAGTTCTAGATGTAGTTAGTTCACCCACTATCACTAACCATGTAGTTGTCATATGCACTTATTGCATCAGCTGTCATTGGCCATGTAGTTGTAATGATACTTAATACATCGGCAATCATTGTCCATGTAATTGTAATGGTACTTGATGCATCCGCTATCACTGGCCATGTATTTGTAATAGTACTTTTTTCATCCGCTATCATTAATTATGTTTCTTGTAATGGCACTTATTGCATCCGCTATCATTAGCCATGTAGTTGTAATATTACATGATGCATTCGATTTCATTCGCCATGTATTTGTTATGGCACTTATTGCATCAGCTGTCATTGGCCATGTAGTTGTAATGATACTTAATACATCCGCAATCATTGTCCATGTAATTGTAATGGTACTTGATGCATCCGCTATCATTGTCCATGTAGTTGTAATCATACTTTTTGCATAAGCTATGACTGGCCATGTAGTTGTAATAGTACTTATTTAATCTTCTATCATTGGCCATGGAGTTGTAAATGTACTTATTGCATACGCTATCTATAACCATGTATTTGTAATGTTACATAATGCATCCGATTTCATTCGCCATGTAGTTGTTATTGTACTTATTGCATATGCTGTCATTTGCCATGTAGTTAAAATTTCACTTAATACATCCGCAATCATTGGCCATGTAATTGTAATGGTACTTAATGCATCCGCCATCATTGGCCAGTAGTAGTAATGATACTTAATGCATCCGCTATCATTGGCCATGTAATTGTAATGGTACTTAAGGCATCCGCCATCATTGGCCATGTAGTTGTAATGATACCTTATGCATTTTCTATCATTGGCCATGTAATTTTAATGGTGCTTATTGCATCCGCTATCATTGGCCATGTAGTTGTAATGATACTTATTGCATCCGCTATCATTAGCAATGTAACTGTAATGGTACTTAATGCATCCGATTTCATTGGCCATGTAGTTGTAATCGTACTTATTGCATCTCCTATCATTGGCCATGTAGTTGTAATGGTAATTTTTGCATCCGCTATCATTTACCATGTAGTTGTAATAGTACTTTTTTCATCCGCTATCATTAAGTATGTTTGTTGTAATGGTACTTATTGAATCCGACGTCATTGGTCATGTAGTTGTAATGGTACTTATTGCAGCCGCTATCATTAGCCATGTAGCTGTAATGGTACTTAATGCATCCGGTTTCATTGTACATGTAGTTCTAGATGTAGTTATTTCACCCACTATCACTAACCATGTAGCTGTAATGGCACTTTTTGCATCCGCTATTATTAGCAATGTAGTTGTAATGTTACATGATGCATTTGATTTCATTCGCCATGTAGTTGTTATGGCACTTATTGCATCCGCAATCATTGGCCATGTAATTGTAATGGTACTTAATGCATCCGCTATCATTGGCCATGTAGTTGTAATGATACTTAACGCATCCGCTATCATTTGCCATGTAATTGTAATGGTGCTTATTGCATCCGCTATCATTGGCCATGTAGTTGTATTGTTACTCGATGCATCCGATTTCATTGGCCATGTAGTTGTAATGGTATTTATTGCATCCGCTATCATTAGCCATGTAGTTATAATGGTACTTATTGAATGCGCTATCATTGGTCATGTAGTTGATATGGTACTTATTGCATCCGCTATCATTGTCAATGTAGTTGTAATGGGACTTATTGCATTTTCTATCATTGGCAATGTGGTTGTAATGATACTTAATGCATCCGCTATCATTGGCCATGTAGTTGTAATGATATATAATGCATCAGCTATCATTAGCCATGTAGTTGTAATGATACTTAATTCATCCATTACCATTGGCCATGTAGTTGTAATGTTGCTTATTGCATCCGCTATCATTGGCAATGTAGTTGTATAGTGCTTATTGCAGACGCTACTATTAACCATGTAGTTGTAATGATACTTAATGCATCCGATATCATTGGCCATGTAGTTGTAATGGTACTTATTGCATCCCCTATCATAGACCATTTATTTGTAATCGTACTTATTACATACGTTATTATACGCCATGTAGTTGTAATGGTACTTATTGCATCCGCTTTCATTTGCCATGTTGTTGTAATGATACTTATTGCATCCGCTATCATTAGCCATGTATCTGTAATGGTATTTAATGCATCTGATTTCTTTGGCAATGTAGTTGTAATCGTACTTATTGCATCTCCTATCATTAGCCATGTAGTTGTAATGGTACTTAATGCATCCATTATCATAGGCCATGTAGTTGTAATGGTTTTTATTGCATCCGCTATAATATCATTGGCCATGTAGTTGTAATGGCACTTATTGCATCCGCTATCATAGGCCATGTAGTTGTAATGGTACTTATTGCATTTGCTATCATTGGCCATGTAGTTGTAATGATACTTATTGCATCCGCTATCATTAAAATTAGCCATGTAGTTGTAATGGTACATAATGCATCCGCTATCATTGGCCATTTAGTTGTAATGGCACTTATTGCATCCGCAATCATAGGCCATGTAGTTGTAATGGTACTTAATGCATCCGTTATCATTGGCCATGTAGTTGTAATGATACTTATTGCATCCGCTATCTTTAGCCATGTAGTTCTAGTGGTCCATATTGCATCCTCTATCTTTGGTCATATAGTTGTAATTGTACTTATTGCATCCGCTATCATTAGCCATGTAGTTGTACTGTTACTTGATGCATCCGATATCATTGGTTATGTAGTTGTAATGGTACATAATGCATCCACTATATCATTGGCCATGTAGTTCTAATTGTACTTATTAAATCCGCTATCATTGGCTATGTAATTGTAATGGTGCTTATTGCACCCGCTATCATTAGCCATGTAGTTGTAATGGTACATAATGCATCTTCTATATCATTGACATGTAGTTGTAATGGTACATAATGCATCCGCTATCATTGGACATGTAGTTGTAATGGTACTTATTGCATCCGCTATCATAGACAATGTAGTTGTAATGGTACTTATTGCATCCGCTATCATAGACAATGTAGTTTTAATGGTACTTATTGCATCCTCTTTTATTGGCCATGTAGTTGTAATTGTACTTATTGCATTAGCTTTCATTGGCCATGTAGTTTTAATGATACATAATGTATCCGCTATTATTAGCCATGTCGTTGTAATAATACTTAATTCATCCATTATCATTGGCCATGTAGTTGTAATGTTAAATAATGCATCCGCTTATATTGGCCATGTAGTTCTAATGGTACTTATTGCAGCCGCTATCATAGGCAATGTAGTTGTAATGGTACTTATGGCATCCGCTATCATAGGCCATGTTGTTGTAATGTACTAAATGTATCGGATTTCATTCGCCATGTATAAGTTGTAATCGTACTTATTGCATCTCATATCATTAATGTAGTTGTTATGGTACTTAATGCATCCGTTATCATAGGTCATGTAGTTGTAATGGTACTTATTGCATCCGCTATTATAGGCCATGTAGCTGTAATGATACTTATTGCATCCGCTATAATTAGCGATGTAACTGTAATGGTACTTAATGCATCCACTTACATTGGCCATGTAGTTGTAATGGTACTTATTGAATCGTCTATCATTGTTGATGTAGTTGTAATGATACTTAATTCATCCATTATCATTGGCTATTTAGTTGTAATGTTGCTTATTGCATCCGCTATCATTGGCCATGTAGTTGTAATAGTACTTATTGCAGACGCTACTATTAGCCATGATGTAATTGTAATGATACTTAATGCATCTAATAACAATGACCATGTAGTTGTAATGGTATATAATGCATCCGACTACATTGGCCATGTAGTTGTAATGGGAATTATTGCATCCGTTATTATAGGCCATGTAGTTGTAATGGTACTTTCTGCAGACGCTATCATTGGCCATGTAGTTGTAATAGTACTTATTGCATCCGCTATCACTGTCCATGTAGTTGTAATGGTACTTATTGCATCCGCTATCTTTGGCCATGTAGTTGTAATAGTACTTATTGCATCCGCTAACATTAGACAAGTAGTTGTAATGGTACTTATTGAATCCGCTATCATTGGCCATTTAATTGTAATGATGCTTATTGCATCCTCAATCATTAGTTGTACTGTTACTCGATGCATCCGATTTCATTGGCAATGTAGTTGTAAGGGTACTTATTGCATCCGCTATCATTAGCCATGTAGTTGTAATGGTACTTATTGAATCCGCTATCATTAGTCTTATAGTTGAAATGGTACTTATTGCATCCGCTATCAATGTCCATGTATTTGTAATCGTACTTATTGCATCTCCTATCATTAGCCAGGTAGTTGCAATGGTACTTAATGCATCTGTTATCATTGGCCATGTTGTTGTAATAGTACTTATTGCATCCGCTATCAGTGGCCATGTAGTTGTAATGGTACTTATTGCATCCGCTATCATTGGCCAAGTAGTTGTAATAGTACTTATTTCATCCGCAATCATTAGGCATGTAGTTGTAATGGTACTTATTGCATCCGCTATCATTGTCCATGTAGTTGTAATGGTACTTATTGAATTGTCTATCATTGGCAATGTAGTTGTAATGATACTTAATGCATCCGTTATCATTAGCCATGTAGTTGTAATGGTACTTATTGAATCGTCTATCATTGGCCATGTAGTTGTAATGGTACATAATGCATCCGCTTACATTGGCCATGTAGTTGTAATGGTACTTATTTCATCCGCAATCATAGGCCATGTAGTTGTAATGGTACTTATTGCAACCGCTATCATATGCCATGTAGTTGTAATGATAGTTATTGCATCCGATATCATTAGCCATGTAACTGTAATGGTACTTAATGCATTCGATTCCATTGGCCATGTAGTAATGATCGTACTTATTGCATCTCCTATCAATAGTCATGTAGTTGCAATGGTACTTAATGCATCCGTTATCATTGGCCATGTAGTTGTAATAGTACTTATTGCATCCGCTATCAGTAGCCATGTAGTTGTAATAGTAATTATTGCATCCGCTATCATTAACCATGTAGTTGTAATAGAACTTATTGCATCAACTAACATTAGGTATGTAGTTGTAATGGTACTTATTGAATCCGCTATCATTGGCCATGTAATTGTAATGATACTTATTGCATCCGCTATCATTAGCCATGTAGTTGTACTGTTACTCGATGCATCCGATTTCATTTGCAATGTATTTGTAATGGTACTTATTGCATCCGCTATCATTGGCATTAATTAGTTGTAATTGTACTTATTGCATCCGCTATCACTGGCCATGTAGTTGTAATGGTAATTATTGCATCCGCTATCATTGGCTATGTAGTTGTAATAGTACTTATTGCATCCGCTAACATTAGGCATGTAGTTGTAATGGTACTAATTGAATCCGCTATCATTGGCCATGTAATTTTAATGATACTTATTGCATCCGCGATCATTAGCCATGTAGTTGTACTGTTACTCGATGCATCCGATTTCATTTGCAATGTAGTTTTAATGATACCTATTGCATCCGATATCATTAGCCATGTAGTTCTAATGGTAATTATTGCAGCCGCTATCATAGGCAATGTAGTTGTAATGGTACTTATGGCATCCGCTATTATAGGCCATGTTGTTGTAATGTACTTAATGCATCCGCTTTCATAGGCCAAGTATATAGTTGAATTGATACTTATTGCATCCGCTATCATTAGCCATGTAACTGTAATGTACTAAATGTATCGGCTTTCATTCGCCATGTATAAGTTGTAATCGTACTTATTGCATCTCATATCATTAATGTAGTTGTTATGGTACTTAATGCATCCTTTATCATAGGCCATGTAGTTGTAATGGTACTTATAGCATCCGCTATCATTGGCCATGTAGTTGTAATGATACTTATTGCATCCGCTATAACTAGCGATGTAACTGTAATGGTACTTAATGCATCGGCTTACATTGGCCATGTAGTTGTAATGGTACTTATTAAATCGTTTATCATTGTTAATGTAGTTGTAATGATTCTTAATTCATTTATTATCATTGGCCATTTAGTTGTAATGTTGCTTATTGCATCCGCTATCATTGGCCATGTAGTTGTAATAGTACTTATTGCAGACGCTACTATTAGCCATGTAATTGTAATGATACTTAATGAATCTAATAACATTGACCATGTAGTTGTAATGGTACATAATGCATCCACTTACATTGGCCATGTAGTTGTAATGGTAATTATTGCATCCGTTATTATAGGCCATGTAGTTGTAATGGTACTTATTGCAGACGCTATCATTGGCCATGTAGTTGTAATAGTACTTATTGCATCCGCTATCACTGTCCATGTAGTTGTAATGGTACTTATTGCATCCGCTATCATTGACCATGTAGTTGTAATGGTACTTATTGAATCCGCTATCATTAGTCTTATAGTTGAAATGGTACTTATTGCATCCGCTATCAATGTCCATGTATTTGTAATCGTACTTATTGCATCTCCTATCATTAGCCAGGTAGTTGCAATGGTACTTAATGCATCTGTTATCATTGGCCATGTTGTTGTAATTGTACTTATTGCATCCGCTATCAGTGGCCATGTAGTTGTAATGGTACTTATTGAATCCGCTATCATTGGCCATGTAATTGTAATGATGCTTATTGCATCCTGTATCATTAGCCATGTAGTTGTACTGTTACTCGATGCATCCGATTTCATTAGCCATGTAATTGTAATGGTACAAAATGCATGCGCTTACATTGGCCATGTAAGTGTAATGGTACTTATTGCATCCGCTATTCTAGGCCATGTAGTTGTAATTGTACTTATTGCATCCGCTATTATTAGCCATGTAGTTGTAATGGTACATAATGCATCCTCTATATCATTGACATGTAGTTCTAATTAAACTTATTGAATCCTCTTTCATTGGCCATGTAATTGTAATGGTGCTTATTGCATACGATATCGTTGGCCATGTAGTTGTAATGGTACTTATTGCATCCGCTATCATTGGCCATGTAGTTGTAATTGTACTTATTGCATCCGCTTTCATTGGCCATGTAGTTTTAATGATACATAATGTATCCGCTATCATTAAGCCATGTCGTTGTAATGATACTTAATTCATCCATTATCATTGGCCATGTATATAGTTGAATTGATACTTATTGCATCCGCTTTCATTAGCCATGTAACTGTAATGGTACTTAATGCAACCGATTTCATTGGCCATGTACTTGTAATCGTACTAATTGCATCTCCTATCATTAATGTAGTTGTTATGGTACTTAATGCATACGTTATCATAGGCCATGTAGTTGTAATGGTACTTATTGCATCCGCTATCATTAGCGATGTAACTGTAATGGTACTTAATGCATCCGATTTCATTGGCCATGTAGTTGTAATCGTACTTATTGCATCTCCTATTATTAGCCATGTAGTTGCAATGGTACTCAATGCATCCGTTATCATTGGCCATGTAGTTGAAATAGTACTTATTGCATCCGCTATCATTTGCCATGTAGTTGTAATGGTACTTATTGAATCGTCTATCATTGGCATTGTAGTTTTAATGATACTTAATGCATCCGCTATCATTAGCCATGTAGTTGTAATGGTACTTATTGAATCGTCTATCATTGGCCATGTTATTGTAATGGTACATAATGCATCCGCTTACATTGGCCATGTAGCTGTAATGGTACTTAATGCTTCCGGTTTCATAGTCCATGTAGCTCTAGATGTACTTATTTCACCGACTTTCACTAGCCCTGTAGCTGTAATGGCACTTATTGCATCCGCTATCATTAGCCATGTAGTTCTAGTGGTCCTTATTGCATCCGCTATCTTTGGTCATGTAGTTGTAATGGTACTTAATGCATCCGCTATCATTGGCCATGTAGTTGTAATATAACTTATTGCATTGGCTATGACTGGCCATGTAGTTTTAATGGTACTTATTGCATCATCTATCATTGGCAATGTAGTTGTATTAGTTCTTATTGCATTCGCTATCATTGGTCATGTAGTTGTAAATGTACCTATTGCATCCGCTATCATTAGCCATGTAACTGTAATGTACTTAATGTATCGGATTTTATTGGCCATGTATAAGTTGTAATCGTACTTATTGCATCTCATATCATTAATGTAGTTGATATGGTACTTAATGCATCCGTTATCATAGGCCATGTAGTTGTAATGGTACTTATTGCATCCGCTATCATTGGCCATGTAGTTGTAATGATACTTATTGCATCCGCTATAATTAGCGATGTAACTGTAATGGTACTTAATACATCCGCTTACATTGGCCATGGAGTTGTAATGTTGCTTATTGCATCCGCTATCATTGGCCATGTAGTTGTAATATTTCTTATTGCAGACGCTACTATTAGGCATGTAGTTGTAATGATACTTAATGCATCCGATATCATTAGCCATGTAGTTGTAATGGTACTTAATGCATCCGTTATCATTGGTCATGTAGTTTTAATGTTGCTTTTTTCATCCGCTATCATTAGGCATGTAGTTGTAATGGTACTTATTGCAGCCGATATAATTAGCCATGTAGCTGTAATGGTACTTAATGCTTCCGGTTTCATTGTCCATGTAGTTCTAGATGTAGTTATTTCACCCACTATCACTAGCCATGTAGCTGTAATGGCACTTATTGTATCCGCTATTATTAGCCATGTAGTTCTAGTTGTCCTTATTGCATCCGCTATCTTTGGTAATGTAGTTGTATATGTACTTATTGCATCTGCTATCATTAGCCATGTAACTGTAAAGGTACTTAATGCATCCGATTTCATTGGCCATGTAGTTGTATAAGTACTTATTGCATCCGCTATCATTAGCCATGTAGCTGTAATGGTACTTAATGCATACGATTTCATTGGCCATGTAGTTGTAATGGTACTTAATGCATCCGCTATCATTGGCCTTGTAGTTGTAATAGTACTTCTTGCATCGGCTATGTCTGGCCATGTAGTTGTAATGGTAGTTATTGCATCTTCTATCATTGGCCATGCAGTTGTATTAGTTCTTATTGCATTCGCTATCATTGGTCATGTAGTTGTAAATGTACCTATTGCATAAGCTATCATTAGCCATATAGTTGTAATGTTACATGATGCATCGGATTTCATTCGCCATGTAGTTGTAATGGTACTTATTGCATCCGCTATCATAGGCGATGTAGTTGTAATGGTACTTATTACATCCTTTATCATTGGCCATGTAGTTGTAATGATACTTATTGCATCCGCTATCATTAGCCATGTAACTGTAATGGTACTTAATGCATCCGATTTCATTGGCCATGTAGTTGTAATCGTACTTATTGAATCTCATATCATTAGCCATGTAGTTGCAATGGTACTTAATACATCCGATTTCATTGGCCATGTAGTTGTAATGTTGCTTATTGCATCCGCTATTATTGGCCATGTAGTTGTAATTGTACTTATTGCAGACGCTGCTATTAGCCATGTAGTTGTAATGATACGTAATGCATCAGATAACATTGGCCATGTAGTTGTAATGGTACATAACACATCTGCTTACATTGGCGATGTAGTTGTAATGGTACTTATTGTATTCGCTATTATAGGCGATGTAGTTGTAATGGTACTTATTGCATCCACTATCATTGGCCATGTAGTTGTAATGATACTTATTGCATCCGCTATCATTAGCCATGTAGCTGTAATAGTACTTAATGCTTCCGGTTTCATTGGCCCTGTAGTTGTAATCGTACGTATTGCATCTCCTATCATTAGCCATGTAGATACAATGGTACTTATTTCATCCGCTATCATTGGTCATGTAGTTGTAATGGTACTTATTGCAGCCGCTATCATTAGGCATGTAGCTGTAATAGTACTTAATGCTTCCGGTTTCATTGTCCATGTAGTTCTAGATGTAGTTATTTCACCCACTATTACAAGCCATGTAGCTATAATGGCACTTATTGCATCCCCTATTATTAGCCATGTAGTTGTAATGGTACTTATTGCATCCGCTATCATTGGCCATGTAGTTGTAATGATACTTATTGCATCCGCTATAATTAGCGATGTAACTGTAATGGAACTTAATACATCCGCTTACATTGGCCATGTAGTTGTAATGTTGCTTATTGCATCCGCTATCATTGGCCATGTAGTTGTAATATTTCTTATTGCAGACGCTACTATTAGGCATGTACTTGTAATGATACTTAATGCATCCGATATCATTAGCCATGTAGTTGTAATGGTACTTAATGCATCCGTTATCATTGGTCATGTAGTTTTAATGTTGCTTTTTTCATCCGCTATCATTAGGCATGTAGTTGTAATGGTACTTATTGCAGCCGATATAATTAGCCATGTAGCTGTAATGGTACTTAATGCTTCCGGTTTCATTGTCCATGTAGTTCTATATGTAGTTATTTCACCCACTATCACTAGCCATGTAGCTGTAATGGCACTTATTGTATCCGCTATTATTAGCCATGTAGTTCTAGTTGTCCTTATTGCATCCGCTATCTTTGGTAATGTAGTTGTATATGTACTTATTGCATCTGCTATCATTAGCCATGTAACTGTAAAGGTACTTAATGCATCCGATTTCATTGGCCATGTAGTTGTATAAGTACTTATTGCATCCGCTATCATTAGCCATGTAGCTGTAATGGTACTTAATGCATACGATTTCATTGGCCATGTAGTTGTAATGGTACTTAATGCATCCGCTATCATTGGCCTTGTAGTTGTAATAGTACTTCTTGCATCGGCTATGTCTGGCCATGTAGTTGTAATGGTAGTTATTGCATCTTCTATCATTGGCCATGCAGTTGTATTAGTTCTTATTGCATTCGCTATCATTGGTCATGTAGTTGTAAATGTACCTATTGCATAAGCTATCATTAGCCATATAGTTGTAATGTTACATGATGCATCCGATTTCATTCGCCATGTAGTTGTAATGGTACTTATTGCATCCGCTATCATAGGCGATGTAGTTGTAATGGTACTTATTACATCCTTTATCATTGGCCATGTAGTTGTAATGATACTTATTGCATCCGCTATCATTAGCCATGTAACTGTAATGGTACTTAATGCATCCGATTTCATTGGCCATGTAGTTGTAATCGTACTTATTGAATCTCATATCATTAGCCATGTAGTTGCAATGGTACTTAATACATCCGATTTCATTGGCCATGTAGTTGTAATGTTGCTTATTGCATCCGCTATTATTGGCCATGTAGTTGTAATTGTACTTATTGCAGACGCTGCTATTAGCCATGTAGTTGTAATGATACGTAATGCATCAGATAACATTGGCCATGTAGTTGTAATGGTACATAACACATCTGCTTACATTGGCGATGTAGTTGTAATGGTACTTATTGTATTCGCTATTATAGGCGATGTAGTTGTAATGGTACTTATTGCATCCACTATCATTGGCCATGTAGTTGTAATGATACTTATTGCATCCGCTATCATTAGCCATGTAGCTGTAATAGTACTTAATGCTTCCGGTTTCATTGGCCCTGTAGTTGTAATCGTACGTATTGCATCTCCTATCATTAGCCATGTAGATACAATGGTACTTATTTCATCCGCTATCATTGGTCATGTAGTTGTAATGGTACTTATTGCATCCGCTATTATTAGCCATGTAGGTGTAATGGTACTTAATGCATACGATTTCATTTGCCATGTAGTTCTAATGGTACTTAATGCATCCGCTATCATTGGCCATGTAATTGTAATAGTACTTATTGAATCGGCTATGACTGGTCATGTAGTTGTAATGGTACTTATTGCATCTGCTATCATTAACCATGTAACTGTAATGGTACTTATTGCATCTCCTATCATTAGCCATGTAGTTGTCATGGTACTTTTTGCATCCGCTATCATTGGCCATGTAGTTGTAATAGTACTTATTGCATCCGCTATCATTATTTATGTAGTCGTAATGGTACTTATTGAATCCGCTATCATTTGCCATGTAATTGTAATGGTGCTTATTGCATCCGCTTTCATAAGCCATGTAGCTGTAATGGTACTTAATGCATACGATTTCATTGGTCATGTAGTTGTAATGGTACTTAATGCATCCGCTATCATTGGCAATGTAGTTGTAATAGTACTTCTTGCATCGGCTATGACTGGCCAAGTAGTTGTAATGGTACTTATTGCATCTTCTATAGTTGGCCATGCTGTTGTATTAGTTCTTATTGCATTCGCTATCATTGGTCATGTAGTTGTAAATGTAGCTATTGCATACGCTATCATTACCCATGGCATATAGTTGTAATGTTACATGATGCATCCGATTTCATTGGCCATGTAGTTGTAATGATACATAATGCATCGGCTATCATTAGCCATGTAGTTGTAATGATACTTAATTCATCCATTATCATTAGCCATGTAGTTGTAATTTTGCTTAATGCATCCGATTTCATTGGCCATGTAGTTGCAATGGTACTTAATACATCCGTTATCATAGGCCATGTAGTTGTAATGGTACTTTTTGCATCCGCTTTCATTGGCCATGTAGTTGTAATGATAATTATTGCATCCGCTATCATTAGTCATGTATCTGCAATGGTATTTAATGCATCCGTTATCATTTGCTATGTAGTTGTAATAGTACTTATTGCATTCGCTATCACTGTCATGGCCATGTAGTTGTAATGGTACTTATTGCATCCGCTATCATTGGCCATGTAGTTGTAATAGTACTTATTGCATCCGCTATCATTAGGCATGTAGTTGTAATGGTACTTATTAAATCCGCTATGATTGGCCATGTAATTGTAATGGTGCATATTGCATCCGTTATCATTAGCCATGTAGTTGTACTGTTACTCGATGCATCCGATGTCAATGGCCATGTAGTTGTAATGGTACTTATTGCAACCGCTATCACATGCAATGTAGTTGTAATGGTACTTATTGCATCCGCTATCATAGGTCATGTAGTTGTAATGGTACTTATTGCATCCGCTTTCATTGGCCATGTAGTTGTAATGTTGCTTATTGCATCCGATTTCATTGGCCATGTAGTTGTAATAGTACTTATTGCAGACGATACTATTAGCCATGTAGTTTTAATGATACTTAATGCATCCGATATCATAGGCCATGTAGTTGTAATGGTACATAATGCATCCGCTATCATTGGCCATGTAGTTGTAATGGTACTTATTGCATCCGCTATCATAGGCCATGTAATTGTAATGGTACTTATGATATCCTTTATCATTGGCAATATAGTAGTTGTAATGATAATTATTAAATCCGCTATCATTAGCCATGTAACTGTAATGGTACTTAATGCATCCGATTTCATAGGCCATGTAGTTGTAATCGTAATTATTGCATCTCCTATTATTAGTCATGTAGTTGCAATGGTCCTTAATGCATATGTTATCATTGGCCATGTAGTTGTAAAAGTACTTATTGCATCCGCTATCACTTGCCATGTAATTGTAATGGTATTTATTGCATCCGCTATCATTGGCCACATAGTTGTAATAGTACTTATTTCATCCGCTATCATTATTCATGTAGTCGTAATGGTACATATTGAATCCGCTATCATTTGCCATGTAATTGTAATGGTGCTTATTGCATCCGCTATCATTAGCCATGTAACTGTAATGGTACTTAATGCATCCGATTTCATTGGCCATGTAGTTGTAATGGTACATAATGCATCCGCTATCATTGGCCATGTAGTTGTAATGGTACTTATTGCATCCGCTATCAAAGGCAATGTAGTTGTAATGGTACTTATTGCATCCGCTATCATAAGCCATGTAGTTGTAATGGTACTTATTGCATCCGCTTTCTATGGCCATGTAGTTGTAATGATACTTATTGCATCCGCTATCATTAGCCATGTAACTGTAATGGTACTTAATGCATCCGATTTCATTGGCCATTTAGTTCTAGTGGTCCTTATTGCATCAGCTATCTTTGGTCAAGTAGTTGTAATTGTACTTGTTGCATCCGCTATCATTAGCCATGTAGCTGTATCCGATTTCATTGGCCATGTAGTTGTAATCGTACTTATTGCATCTCCTATCATTAGCCATGTAGTTGTAATGGTACGTAATGCATCCGTTATCATAGGCCATGTAGTTGTAATGGTACTTATTGCATCCGCTATCATTGGCCATGTAGTTGTAATGATACTTATTGCATCCGCTATCATTAGCCATGTAATTGTAATGGTACTTAATTCATCCGATATCATTGGCCATGTAGTTGTAATCGCACTTATTGCATCTACTATCATTAGCCATGTAGTTGCAATGTTACTTATTGCATCCGCTATCATTAGGCATGTAGTCGTAATGGTACTTTTTGTATCCCCTATCAATGGCCATGTAATTGTAATGGTGCTTATTGCATCCGCTATCATTAGCCATGTAATTGTACTGTTACTTGATGCATCCGATATAATTGGCCATGTAGTTGTAATGGTACATAATGCATCCGCTATCATAGGCAATGTAGTTGTAATGGTACTTATTGCATCCGCTATCATAAGCCATGTAGTTGTAATGGTACTTATTGCATCCGCTATCATTGGCTATGTAGTTGTAATGATACTTATTGCATCCGCTATCATTAGCCATGTAATTGTATTGGTACTTAATGCATCCGATATCATTGGCCATGTAGTTGTAATCGTACTTATTGCATCTACTATCATTAGCCATGTAGTTGCAATGTTACTTAATGCATCCGTTATCATTGGCCATGTAGTTGTAATAGTACTTATTGCATCAACTATCACTGGCCATGTAGTTGTCATGGTACTTATTGCATCCGCTATCATTGGCCATGTAGTCTTAATAGTACTTATTGCATCCGCTATCATTAGCCATTGCATCCGCTATTATTAGCCATGTAGTTGTACTGTTACTCGATGCATCAAAGATATCATTGGCCATGTAGTTGTAATGGTACATATTGCATCCGCTATCATTGGCTATGTAGTTGTAATGGTACTTATTGCATCCGCTATCATAGGCAATGTAGTTGTAATGGTACTTATTGCATCCGCTATCATAAGCCATGTAGTTGTAATGGTACGTATTGCATCCGCTATCATTGGCTATGTAGTTGTAATGATACTTATTGCATCCGCTATCATTAGCCATGTAACTGTAATGGTACTTAGTGCATCCGATTTCTTTGGCCATGTAGTTGTAATCGTACTTATTGCATCTCCTATCATTAGCCATGTAGTTGTAATGGTATTTAATGCATCCGTTATCATAGGCCATGTAGTTGTTATGGTACTTATTGCATCCACTATCACTAGCCATGTAGCTGTAATGGCACTTATTGCATCCGCTATCATAGGCAATGTAGTTGTAATGGTACTTTTTGCATCCGCTATCATAAGCCATGTAGCTGTAATGGTACTTAATGCATACGATTTCATTGGCCATGTAGTTGTAATGGTACTTAATGCATCCGCTATCATTGGCCATGTAGTTGTAATAGTACTTATTGCATCGGCTATGACTGGCCATGTAGTTGTAATGGTACTTATTGCATCTTCTATCATAAGACCTGCAGTTGTATTAGTTCTTATTGCATTCGCTATCATTGGTCATGTAGTTGTAATGTTACATGATGCATCCGATTTCATTCGCCATGTAGTTGTAATGATACTTATTGAATCTGCTATCATTAACCAGGTAACTGTAATGGTACTTATTGCATCTCCTATCATTAGCCATGTAGTTGTAATGGTTTTTAATGCATCCGTTATAATAGGCCATGTTGTTGTAATGGTACTTATTGCATCAAATATCATTGGCCATGTAGTTGTAATGATACTTATTGCATCCTCTATCATTAGCATTGTAATTGTAATGGTACTTAATGCATCCGATTTCATTGGCCATGTAGTTGTAATCGTATTTATTGCATCTACTATCATTAGCCATGTAGTTGTAATGGTACTTAAAGCATCCGTTATCATAGGCCATGTTGTTGTAATGGTACTTATTGCATCAAATATCATTGGCCATGTAGTTGGAATGATACTTATTGCATCTGCAATCATTACCCATGTAATTGTAATAGTACTTAATGCATCTACTATCATTAGCCATGTATCTGCAATGGTATTTAATGCATCCGTTATCATTTGCCATGTAGTTGTAATAGTACTTATTTCATTCGCTATCACTGGCCATGTAGTTGTAATGGTACTTATTGCATCTCCTATCATTAGCCATGTAGTTACAATGGTACTTATTTCATCCGCTATCATTAGGCATGTAGTTGTAATGGTACTTATTGAATCCGCTGCCATTGGTTATGTAGTGGTAATGGTACTTTTTGCAGCCGATATCATTAGCCATGTAGTTGTACTGTTACTCGATGCATCCGATGTCATTGGCCATGTAGTTGTAAGGGTACTTATTGCATTTGCTATCATATGCAATGTAGTTGTAATGGTACTCATTGCATCCGCTATCATAGGTCATGTAGTTGTAATGGTACTTATTGCATCCGCTTTCATTGGCCATGTAGTTGTAATGATACATAATGCATCGGCTATCATTAGCCATGTAGTTGTAATGATACTTAATTCATCCATTATCATTAGCCATGTAGTTGTAATTTTGCTTAATGCATCCGATTTCATTGGCCATGTAGTTGTAATCGTATTTATTGCATCTACTATCATTAGCCATGTAGTTGCAATGGTACATAATGCATCCGCTATCATTGGCCATGTAGTTGTAATGGTACTTATTGCACCCGCTATCATAGGCCATGTAATTGTAATGGTACTTATGACATCCTTTATCATTGGCAATATAGTAGTTGTAATGATAATTATTAAATCCGCTATCATTAGCCATGTAACTGTAATGGTACTTAATGCATCCGATTTCATAGGCCATGTAGTTGTAATCGTACTTATTGCATCTCCTATTATTAGTCATGTAGTTGCAATGGTCCTTAATGCATATGTTATCATTGGCCATTTAGTTGTAAAAGTACTTATTGCATCCGCTATCACTGGCCATGTAATTGTAATGGTACTTATTGCATCCGCTATCATTGGCCACATAGTTGTAATAGTATTTTTTTCATCCACTATCATTAGGCATGTAGTTATAATGGTACTTATTGAATCCGCTGTCATTGGTCATGTAGTTGTAATGGTACTTATTGCAGCCGCTATCATTAGCCAAGTAGCTGTTATGGTACTTAATTCATCCAGTTTCATTATCAATGTAGTTCTAGATGTAGTTATTTCACCCACTATCACTAGCCATGTAGCTGTAATGGCACTTATTGCATCCGCTTTCATTAGCCATGTAGTTCTAGTGGTCCTTATTGCATCCGCTATCTTTGGTCAAGTAGTTGTAATTGTACTTGTTGCATCCGCTATCATTAGCCATGTAGCTGTATCCGATTTCATTGGCCATGTAGTTGTAATCGTACTTATTGCATCTCCTATCATTAGCCATGTAGTTGTAATGGTACTTAATGCATCCGTTATCATAGGCCATGTAGTTGTAATGGTACTTATTGCATCCGCTATCTTTGGCCATGTAGTTGTAATGATACTTATTGCATCCGCTATCATTAGCCATGTAATTGTAATGGTACTTAATGCATCCGATATCATTGGCCATGTAGTTGTAATCGTACTTATTGCATCTACTATCATTAGCCATGTAGTTGCAATGTTACTTAATGCATCCGTTATCATTGGCTATGTAGTTGTAATAGTACTTATTGCATCCGCTATCAATGGCCATGTAGTTGTCATGGTACTTATTGCATCCGCTATCATTGGCCATGTAGTTGTAATAGTACTTATTGCATCGGCTATCATTAGGCATGTAGTCATAATGGTACTTTTTGAATCCGCTATCAATGGCCATGTAATTGTAATGATGCTTATTGCATCAGCTATCATTAGCCATGTAGTTGTACTGTTACTCGATGCATCCGATTAAAATGGCTATGTAGTTGTAATGGTACTTAATGCATCCGCTATCTTTGGCCATGAAGTTGTAATGGTACTTATTGCATCCGCTATCATTGGCCATGTAGTTGTAATGATACTTATTGCATCCGCTATCATTGGCCATGTAGTTGTAATGGTACTTATTGCATCCGCTATCATTGGCCATGTAGTTGTAATGGTACTTATTGAATCCGCTTTCATTGGTCATATAGTTGAAATGGTACTTATTGCATCCGCTATCATTGGCCATGTAGTTGTAATAATGCTTATTGCATCCACTATCATTAGCCATGTAACAGTAATGGTACTTAATGCATCCGATTTCATTGGCCATGTAGTTGTAATCGTACTTTTTGCATCTCCTATTATTAGCCATGTAGTATCAATGGTACTTAATGCATCCGTTATCATTGGCCATGTAGTTGTAATAGTACTTATTGCATCCGCTTTCACTGGCCATGTAGTTGTCATGGTACTTATTGCATCCGCTATCATTGGCCATGTAGTTGTAATAGTACTTATTGCAGACGCTACTATTAGCCATGTAGTTGTAATGATACTTAATGCATCCGCTATCATTGTTCATGTAGTTGTAATGGTGCATAATGCATCCGCTATCATTGGCTATGTAGTTGTAATGGTACTTATTGCATCCGCTATCATAGGCAATGTAGTTGTAATGGTACTTAT
This sequence comes from Omphiscola glabra, assembly GCA_964017045.1. Lineage (NCBI taxonomy): Eukaryota > Metazoa > Mollusca > Gastropoda > Lymnaeidae > Omphiscola > Omphiscola glabra. The sequence goes on from OZ024797.1 coordinate 39,259,209, forward strand.
TGCATCCGCTATCATAAGCCATGTAGTTGTAATGGTACGTATTGCATCCGCTATCATTGGCTATGTAGTTGTAATGATACTTATTGCATCCGCTATCATTAGCCATGTAACTGTAATGGTACTTAGTGCATCCGATTTCTTTGGCCATGTAGTTGTAATCGTACTTATTGCATCTCCTATCATTAGCCATGTAGTTGTAATGGTATTTAATGCATCCGTTATCATAGGCCATGTAGTTGTTATGGTACTTATTGCATCCACTATCACTAGCCATGTAGCTGTAATGGCACTTATTGCATCCGCTATCATAGGCAATGTAGTTGTAATGGTACTTTTTGCATCCGCTATCATAAGCCATGTAGCTGTAATAGTACTTAATGCATACGATTTCATTGGCCATGTAGTTGTAATGGTACTTAATGCATCCGCTATCATTGGCCATGTAGTTGTAATAGTACTTATTGCATCGGCTATGACTGGCCATGTAGTTGTAATGGTACTTATTGCATCTTCTATCATAAGACCTGCAGTTGTATTAGTTCTTATTGCATTCGCTATCATTGGTCATGTAGTTGTAATGTTACATGATGCATCCGATTTCATTCGCCATGTAGTTGTAATGATACTTATTGAATCTGCTATCATTAACCAGGTAACTGTAATGGTACTTATTGCATCTCCTATCATTAGCCATGTAGTTGTAATGGTACTTAATGCATCCGTTATCATAGGCCATGTTGTTGTAATGGTACTTATTGCATCAAATATCATTGGCCATGTAGTTGTAATGATACTTATTGCATCCTCTATCATTAGCCTTGTAATTGTAATGGTACTTAATGCATCCGATTTCATTGGCCATGTAGTTGTAATCGTATTTATTGCATCTACTATCATTAGCCATGTAGTTGTAATGGTACTTAATGCATCCGTTATCATAGGCCATGTTGTTGTAATGGTACTTATTGCATCAAATATCATTGGCCATGTAGTTGGAATGATACTTATTGCATCCGCAATCATTACCCATGTAATTGTAATAGTACTTAATGCATCTACTATCATTACCCATGTATCTGCAATGGTATTTAATGCATCCGTTATCATTTGCCATGTAGTTGTAATAGTACTTATTTCATTCGCTATCACTGGCCATGTAGTTGTAATGGTACTTATTGCATCTCCTATCATTAGCCATGTAGTTACAATGGTACTTATTTCATCCGCTATCATTAGGCATGTAGTTGTAATGGTACTTATTGAATCCGCTGCCATTGGTTATGTAGTGGTAATGGTACTTTTGCAGCCGATTTCATTAGCCATGTAGTTGTACTGTTACTCGATGCATCCGATGTCATTGGCCATGTAGTTGTAAGGGTACTTATTGCATTTGCTATCATATGCAATGTAGTTGTAATGGTACTCATTGCATCCGCTATCATAGGTCATGTAGTTGTAATGGTACTTATTGCATCCGCTTTCATTGGCCATGTAGTTGTAATGATACATAATGCATCGGCTATCATTAGCCATGTAGTTGTAATGATACTTAATTCATCCATTATCATTAGCCATGTAGTTGTAATTTTGCTTAATGCATCCGATTTCATTGGCCATGTAGTTGTAATCGTATTTATTGCATCTACTATCATTAGCCATGTAGTTGCAATGGTACATAATGCATCCGCTATCATTGGCCATGTAGTTGTAATGGTACTTATTGCACCCGCTATCATAGGCCATGTAATTGTAATGGTACTTATGACATCCTTTATCATTGGCAATATAGTAGTTGTAATGATAATTATTAAATCCGCTATCATTAGCCATGTAACTGTAATGGTACTTAATGCATCCGATTTCATAGGCCATGTAGTTGTAATCGTACTTATTGCATCTCCTATTATTAGTCATGTAGTTGCAATGGTCCTTAATGCATATGTTATCATTGGCCATTTAGTTGTAAAAGTACTTATTGCATCCGCTATCACTGGCCATGTAATTGTAATGGTACTTATTGCATCCGCTATCATTGGCCACATAGTTGTAATAGTATTTTTTTCATCCACTATCATTAGGCATGTAGTTATAATGGTACTTATTGAATCCGCTGTCATTGGTCATGTAGTTGTAATGGTACTTATTGCAGCCGCTATCATTAGCCATGTAGCTGTAATGGTACTTAATTCATCCAGTTTCATTATCAATGTAGTTCTAGATGTAGTTATTTCACCCACTATCACTAGCCATGTAGCTGTAATGGCACTTATTGCATCCGCTTTCATTAGCCATGTAGTTCTAGTGGTCCTTATTGCATCCGCTATCTTTGGTCAAGTAGTTGTAATTGTACTTGTTGCATCCGCTATCATTAGCCATGTAGCTGTATCCGATTTCATTGGCCATGTAGTTGTAATCGTACTTATTGCATCTCCTATCATTAGCCATGTAGTTGTAATGGTACTTAATGAATCCGTTATCATAGGCCATGTAGTTGTAATGATACTTATTGCATCCGCTATCATTAGCCATGTAATTGTAATGGTACTTAATGCATCCGATATCATTGGCCATGTAGTTGTAATCGTACTTATTGCATCTACTATCATTAGCCATGTAGTTGCAATGTTACTTAATGCATCCGTTATCATTGGCCATGTAGTTGTAATAGTACTTATTGCATCCGCTATCACTGGCCATGTAGTTGTCATGGTACTTATTGCATCCGCTATCATTGGCCATGTAGTTGTAATAGTACTTATTGCATCGGCTATCATTAGGCATGTAGTCGTAATGGTACTTTTTGAATCCGCTATCAATGGCCATGTAATTGTAATGATGCTTATTGCATCAGCTATCATTAGCCATGTAGTTGTAATGTTACTCGATGCATCCGATTAAAATGGCTATGTAGTTGTAATGGTACTTAATGCATCCGCTATCTTTGGCCATGAAGTTGTAATGGTACTTATTGCATCCGCTATCATTGGCCATGTAGTTGTAATGATACTTATTGCATCCGCTATCATTGGCCATGTAGTTGTAATGGTACTTATTGCATCCGCAATCATTAGCCATGTAGTTGTAATGGTACTTATTGAATCCGCTTTCATTGGTCATATAGTTGAAATGGTACTTATTGCATCCGCTATCATTGGCCATGTAGTTGTAATAATGCTTATTGCATCCACTATCATTAGCCATGTAACAGTAATGGTACTTAATGCATCCGATTTCATTGGCCATGTAGTTGTAATCGTACTTTTTGCATCTCCTATTATTAGTCATGTAGTATCAATGGTACTTAATGCATCCGTTATCATTGGCCATGTAGTTGTAATAGTACTTATTGCATCCGCTTTCACTGGCCATGTAGTTGTCATGGTACTTATTGCATCCGCTATCATTGGCCATGTAGTTGTAATAGTACTTATTGCATCCGCTATCATTATTCATGTAGTCGTAATGGTACTTATTGAATCCGCTATCATTTGCAATGTAATTGTAATGGTGCTTATTGCATCCGCTATCATTAGCCATGTAACTGTAATGGTACTTAATTCATCCTATTTCATTGGCCATGTAGTTGTAATGGTACTTATTGCATCCGCTATCATTGGCTATGTAGTTGTAATGATACTTATTGCATCCGCTATCATTAGCCATGTAACTGTAATGGTACTTAATGCATCCGATTTCATTTGAAATGTAGTTGTAATCGTACTTATTGCATCTCCTATCATCAGCCATGTAGTTGCAATGGTACTTAATGCATTCGTTTTCATTGGTCATGTAGTTGTAATAGTACTTATTTCATCCTCTATCACTGGCCATGTAGTTGTAATTGTGCTTATTGCATCCGCTATCATTGGCAATGTAGTTGTAATAGTACTTATTGCATCCGCTATCATTAGCCATGTAGTTGTACTGTTACTCGATGCATCCGATTTCAATGGCTATGTAGTTGTAATGGTACTTAATGCATCCGCTATCTTTGTCCATGTAGTTGTAATGGTACTTATTGCATCCGCAATCATTAGCCATGTAGTTGTAATGGTACTTATTGAATTCGCTATCATTGGTCATATAGTTGAAATGGTACTTATTGCATCCGCTATCATTGTCCATGTAGTTAAAATGGTACTTTTTGAATCGTCTATCATTGGCAATGTAGTTGTAATGATACTTAATGCATCCGCTATCATTGGCCATGTAGTTGTAATGATACATAATGCATCCGCTATCATTGACCATGTAGTTGTAATAGTACTTATTGCAGATGCTACTATTAGCCATGTAGTTGTAATGATACTTAATGCATCCGATATCATTGTTCATGTAGTTGAATTGGTACATAATGCATCCGCTATCATTGGCCATGTAGTTGTAATGGTACTTATTGCATCCGCTATCATAGGCCATGTAGTTGTAATGGTACATAATGCATCCGTTATCATAGGCCATGTAGTTGTAATGGTACTTATTGCATCCGCTACCATTGGCCATGTAGTTGTAATGGTACATAATGCATCCGCTATTAATTGGCCATGTAGTTGTAATGGTACTTATTGCATCTCTATCATAGGCCATGTAGTTGTAATTGTACTTATTGCATCCGCTATCAATGGCCATGTAATTGTAATGGTACTTATTGCATCCGCTATCATAGGCCATGTAGTTGTAATGGTACTTAATGCATCCGTTATCATAGGCCATGTAGTTGTAATGGTACTTATTGCATCCGCTACCATTGGCCATGTGGTTGTAATGGTACATAATGCATCCGCTATTAATTGGCCATGTAGTTGTAATGGTACTTATTGCATCTCTATCATAGGCCATGTAGTTGTAATCGTACTTTTTGCATCTACTATCATTAGCCATGTAGTTGCAATATTACTTAATGCATCCGTTATCATTGGCCATGTAGTTGTAATAGTATTTATTGCATCCGCTATCACTGGCCATGTAGTTGTCATGGTACGTATTGCATTTGCTATCATTGGCCATGTAGTTGTAATAGTACTTATTGCATCCGCTATCATTAGGCATGTAGTCGTAATGGTACTTTTTGAATCCGCTATCAATGGCCATGTAATTGTAATGGTGCTTATTGCATCCGCTATCATTAGCCATGTAGTTGTACTGTTACGCGATGCATCCGCTATCATTGGCCATGTAGTTGTAATGGTACATAATGCATCTGCTATCATTGGCTATGTAGTTGTAATGGTACTTATTGCATCCGCTATCATAGGCAATTTAGTTGTAATAGTACTTATTGCATCCGCTATCATAAGCCATGTAGTTGTAATGGTACTTATTGCATCCGCTATCATTAACCATGTAACTGTAATGGTACTTAGTGCATCCGATTTCTTTGGCCATGTAGTTGTAATGGTACTTATTGCATCTCCTATCATTAGCCATGTAGTTGTAATGGTACTTAATGCATCCGATATCATAGGCCATGTAGTTGTAATGGTACTTATTGCATCCACTATCACTAGCCATGTAGCTGTAATGGCACTTATTGCATCCGCTATCATAGACAATGTAGTTGTAATGGTACTTATTGAATCCGCTATCATAAGCCATGTAGTTGTAATGGTACTTATTGCATCCGCTTTCATTGGCCATTTAGTTGTAATGATACTTATAGCATCCGCTATCATTAGCCATGTAACTGTAATGGTACTTAATGCATCCGATTTCATTGGCCATGTAGTTGTAATCGTAATTATTGCATCTCCTATCATTAGCCATGTAGTTGTAATGGTATTTAATGCATCCGTTATCATAGGCCATGTAGTTGTAATGGTACTTTTCGCATCCGCTATCATTGGCTATGTAGTTGTAATGATACTTATTGCATCCGCTATCATTAGCCATGTAACTGTAATGGTACTTAATGCATCCGTTTTCATTCGTCATGTAGTTGTAATAATACTTATTTTATCATCTATCACTGGCCATGTAGTTGTAATTGTAATTATTGCATCCGCTATCATTGGCCATGTAGTTGTAATGGTACTTATTGCATCCGCTAACATTAGGCATGTAGTTGTAATGGTACTTATTGAATGCGCTATCATTGGCCATGTAGTTGTACTGTTACTCAATGCATCCGATTTCAATGGCTATGTAGTTGTAATGGTACTTAATGCATCCGCTATCTTTGGCCATGAAGTTGTAATGGTATTTATTGCATCCGCTATCATTTACCATGTAGTTGTAATAATACTTATTGCATCCGCTATCATTGGCCATGTAGTTGTAATGGTACTTATTGCATCCTCAATCATTAGCCATGTAGTTGTAATGGTACTTATTGAATCCGCTTTCATTGGTCATAGAGTTGAAATGGTACTTATTGCATCCGCTATCATTGGCCATGTAGTTGTAATAATACTTATTGCATCCACTATCATTAGCCATGTAACTGTAATGGTACTTAATGCATCCGATTTCATTGGCCATGTAGTTGTAATCGTACTTATTGCATCCTCTATCATTAGGCATGTAGTTGTAATGGTACATATTGAATCCGCTTTCATTGGTCATGTAGTTGTAATGGTACTTATTGCAGCCGCTATCATTAGCCATGTAGCTGTAATGGTACTTAATGCATCCAGTCTCATTTACCATGTAGTTCTAGATGTAGTTATTTCACCCACTATCACTAGCCATGTAGCTGTATTGGCACTTATTGCATCCGCTATCATTAGCCATGTAGTTCTAGTGGTCCTTATTGCATCCGCTATCTTTGGTCAAGTAGTTGTATATGTACTTATTGCATCCATTATCATTAGCCATGTAGCTGTATCCGATTTCATTGGCCATGTAGTTGTAATCGTACCTATTGCATCTCCTGTCATTAGCCATGTAATTGTAATAGTACTTAATGCATCCGATTTCATTGGCCATGTAGTTGTAATCGTACTTATTGCATCCACTATCATTAGCCATGTAGTTGCAATGGTACTTAATGCATCCTTTATCATTGGCCATGTAGTTGTAATAGTACTTATTGCATCCGCTATCACTGGCCATGTAGTCGTCATGGTACTTATTGCATCCGCTATCATTGGCCATGTAGTTGTAATAGTACTTATTGCATCCGCTATCATTTGGCATGCAGTCGTAATGGTACTTATTGAATCCGCTATTATTGGCCATGTAATTGTAATAGTGCTTATTGCATCCGCTATCATTAGCCATGTAACTGTAATGGTACTTATTGCATCCGCTATCATTGGCCATGTAGTTGTAATAGTACTTATTGCATCCGCTATTATAAGGCATGTAGTCGTAATGGTACTTTTTGAATCCGCTATCAATGGCCATGTAATTGTAATGGTGCTTATTGCATCCGCTATCATTAGCCATGTAGTTGTACTGTTACTCGATGCATCCGCTATCATTGGCCATGTAGTTGTTATGGTACATAATGCATCCGCTATCATTGGCTATGTAGTTGTAATGGTACTTATTGCATCCGCTATCATAGGCAATGTAGTTGTAATAGTACTTATTGCATCCGCTATCATTGGCTATGTAGTTGTAAAGATACTTATAGCATCCGCTATCATTAGCCATGTAACTGTAATGGTACTTAGTGCATCCGATTTCTTTGGCCATGTAGTTGTAATCGTACTTATTGCATCTCCTATCATTAGCCATGTAGTTGTAATGGTACTTAATGCATCCTATATCATAGGCCATGTAGTTGTAATGGTACTTATTGCATCCACTATCACTAGCCATGTAGCTGTAATGGCACTTATTGCATCCGCTATCATAGACAATGTAGTTGTAATGGTACTTATTGCATCCGCTATCATAAGCCATGTAGTTGTAATGGTACTTATTGCATCCGCTTTCATTGGCCATGTAGTTGTAATGATACTTATTGCATCCGCTATCATTAGCCATGTAACTGTAATGGTACTTAATGCATCCGATTTCATTGGCCATGTAGTTGTAATAGTACTTATTTCATCATTTATCACTGGCCATGTAGTTGTAATTGTACTTATTGCATCCGCTATCATTGGCCATGTAGTTATAATGGTACTTATTGCATCCGCTAACATTAGGCATGTAGTTGTAATGGTACTTATTGAATGCGCTATCATTGGCCATGTAGTTGTACTATTACTCGATGCATCCGATTTCAATGGCTATGTAGTTGTAATGGTACTTATATGCATCCGCTATCTTTGGCCATGAAGTTGTAATGGTACTTATTGCATCCGCTATCATTGGCCATGTAGTTGTAATGGTACTTATTGCATCCGCTATCATTGGCCATGTAGTTGTAATGGTACTTATTGCATCCTCAATCATTAGCCATGTAGTTGTAATGGTACTTATTGAATCCGCTTTCATTGGTCATAGAGTTGAAATGGTACTTATTGCATCCGCTATCATTAGGCATGTAGTTCTTGTGGTCCTTATTGCAACCGCTATCTTTGGTCAAGTAGTTGTAATTGTACTTATTGCATCCACTATCATTAGCCATGTAGCTGTATCCGATTTCATTGGCCATGTAGTTGTAATCGTACCTATTGCATCTCCTGTCATTAGCCATGTAGTTGTAATTGTACTTAATGCATCCGTTATCATTGGCCATGTAGTTGTAATGGTACTTATTGCATCCGCTATCATTGGCCATGTATATAGTTGTAATGATACTTAATGCATCCGCTATCATTAGCCATGTAATTGTAATGGTACTTAATGCATCCGATTTCATTGGCCATGTAGTTGTAATCGTACTTATTGCGACTCCTATCATTAGCCATGTAGTTGTAATGGTATTTAATGCATCCGTTATCATAGGCCATGTAGTTGTAATGGTACTTATTGCATCCGCTATCATTGGCTATGTAGTTGTAATGATACTTATTGCATCCGCTATCATTAGCCATGTAACTGTAATGGTACTTAATGCATCCGATTTCATTTGAAATGTAGTTGTAATCGTACTTATTGCATCTCCTATCATCAGCCATGTAGTTGCAATGGTACTTAATGCATCCGTTTTCATTGGTCATGTAGTTGTAAGAGTACTTATTTCATACTCTATCACTGGCCATGTAGTTGTACTGTTACTCGATGCATCCGATTTCAATGGCTATGTAGTTGTAATGGTACTTAATGCATCCGCTATCTTTGTCCATGTAGTTGTAATGGTACTTATTGCATCCGCTATCATAGGCAATGTAGTTGTAATGGTACTTATTGCATCCGCTTTTATTGGCCATGTAGTTGTAATGGTACTTATTGCATCCGCTTTTATTGGCCATGTAGTTGTAATGTTACTTTTTGCATCCGTTATCATTGGCCATGTAGTTGTAATGATAATTATTGCATCCGCTATCATTAGCCATGTAACTGTAATGGTACTTAATGCATCCGATTTCATTTGAAATGTAGTTGTAATCGTACTTATTGCATCTCATATCATTAGCCATGTAGTTGTAATGGTATTTAATGCATCCGTTATCATAGGTCATGTAGTTGTAATGGTACTTTTCGCATCCGCTATCTTTGGCTATGTAGTTGTAATGATACTTATTGCATCCGCTATCATTAGCCATGTAACTGTAATGGTACTTAATGCATCCGTTTTCATTCGTCATGTAGTTGTAATAGTACTTATTTCATCATTTATCACTGGCCATGTAGTTGTAATTGTACTTATTGCATCCGCTAACATTAGGCATGTAGTTGTAATGGTACTTATTGAATGCGCTATCATTGGCCATGTAGTTGTACTATTACTCGATGCATCCGATTTCAATGGCTATGTAGTTGTAATGGTACTTATATGCATCCGCTATCTTTGGCCATGAAGTTGTAATGGTACTTATTGCATCCGCTATCATTGGCCATGTAGTTGTAATGGTACTTATTGCATCCGCTATCATTGGCCATGTAGTTGTAATGGTACTTATTGCATCCTCAATCATTAGCCATGTAGTTGTAATGGTACTTATTGAATCCGCTTTCATTGGTCATTGAGTTGAAATGGTACTTATTGCATCCGCTATCATTGGCCATGTAGTTGTAATAATACTTATTGCATCCACTATCATTAGCCATGTAACTGTAATGGTACTTAATGCATCAGATTTCATTGGCCATGTAGTTGTAATCGTACTTATTGCATCTCCTATTATTAGTCATGTAGTTGCAATGGTACTTAATGCATATGTTATCACTGGCTATGTAATGGTAATGGTACTTATTGAATCCGCTATCATTGGCCACATAGTTGTAATAGTACATATTTCATCCTCTATCATTAGGCATGTAGTTGTAATGGTACATATTGAATCCGCTTTCATTGGTCATGTAGTTGTAATGGTACTTATTGCAGCCACTATCATTAGCCATGTAGCTGTAATGGTACTTAATGCATCCAGTCTCATTTACCATGTAGTTCTAGATGTAGTTATTTAACCCACTATCACTAGCCATGTAGCTGTAATGGCACTTATTGCATCCGCTATCATTAGGCATGTAGTTCTTGTGGTCCTTATTGCATCCGCTATCTTTGGTCAAGTAGTTGTAATTGTACTTATTGCATCCACTATCATTAGCCATGTAGCTGTATCCGATTTCATTGGCCATGTAGTTGTAATCGTACCTATTGCATCTCCTGTCATTAGCCATGTAGTTGTAATTGTACTTAATGCATCCGTTATCATTGGCCATGTAGTTGTAATGGTACTTATTGCATCCGCTATCATTGGCCATGTATATAGTTGTAATGATACTTAATGCATCCGCTATCATTAGCCATGTAATTGTAATGGTACTTAATGCATCCGATTTCATTGGCCATGTAGTTGTAATCGTACTTATTGCATCTCCTATCATTAGCCATGTAGTTGTAATGGTATTTAATGCATCCGTTATCATAGGCCATGTAGTTGTAATGGTACTTATTGCATCCGCTATCATTGGCTATGTAGTTGTAATGATACTTATTGCATCCGCTATCATTAGCCATGTAACTGTAATGGTACTTAATGCATCCGATTTCATTTGAAATGTAGTTGTAATCGTACTTATTGCATCTCCTATCATCAGCCATGTAGTTGCAATGGTACTTAATGCATCCGTTTTCATTGGTCATGTAGTTGTAAGAGTACTTATTTCATACTCTATCACTGGCCATGTAGTTGTACTGTTACTCGATGCAACCGATTTCAATGGCTTTGTAGTTGTAATGGTACTTAATGCATCCGCTATCTTTGTCCATGTAGTTGTAATGGTACTTATTGCATCCGCTATCATAGGCAATGTAGTTGTAATGGTACTTATTGCATCCGCTATCATAAGCCATGTAGTTGTAATGGTACTTTTTGCATCCGCTTTTATTGGCCATGTAGTTGTAATGTTACTTTTTGCATCCGTTATCATTGGCCATGTAGTTGTAATGATACTTATTGCATCCGCTATCATTAGCCATGTAACTGTAATGGTACTTAATGCATCGGATTTCATTTGAAATGTAGTTGTAATCGTACTTATTGTATCTCCTATCATCAGCCATGTAGTTGCAATGGTACTTAATGCATCCGTTTTCATTGGTCATGTAGTTGTAATGGTACTTATTGCATCCGCTATCATTGGCCATGTAGTTGTAATGATACTTAATGCATCCGCTATCATTAGCCATGTAATTGTAATGGTACTTAATGCATCCGATTTCATTGGCCATGTAGTTGTAATCGTACTTATTGCATCTCCTATTATTAGTCATGTAGTTGCAATGGTACTTAATGCATATGTTATCACTGGCCTTGTAATTGTAATGGTACTTATTGCATCCGCTATCATTGGCCACATAGTTGTAATAGTACTTATTTCATCCTCTATCATTAGGCATGTAGTTGTAATGGTACTTATTGAATCCGCTGTCATTGTTTATGTAGTTGTAATGGTACTTATTGCAGCCGCTATCATTAGCCATGTAGCTGTAATGGTACTTAATGCATCCAGTCTCATTGTCTATGTAGTTCTAGATGTAGTTATTTCACCCACTATCACTAGCCATGTAGCTGTAATGGCACTTATTGCATCCGCTATCATTAGCTATGTAGTTCTAGTGGTCCTTATTGCATCCGCTATCTTTGGTCAAGTACTTGTAATTGTACTTATTGCATCCGCTATCATTAGCCATGTAGCTGTAATGGTATTTAATGCATCCGTTATCATAGGCCATGTAGTTGTAATGGTACTTATTGCATCCGCTATCATTGGCTATGTAGTTGTAATGATACTTATTGCATCCGCTATCATTAGCCATGTAACTGTAATGGTACTTAATGCATCCGATTTCATTTGAAATGTAGTTGTAATCGTACTTATTGCATCTCCTATCATCAGCCATGTAGTTGCAATGGTACTTAATGCATCCGTTTTCATTGGTCATGTAGTTGTAAGAGTACTTATTTCATACTCTATCACTGGCCATGTAGTTGTACTGTTACTCGATGCAACCGATTTCAATGGCTTTGTAGTTGTAATGGTACTTAATGCATCCGCTATCTTTGTCCATGTAGTTGTAATGGTACTTATTGCATCCGCTATCATAGGCAATGTAGTTGTAATGGTACTTATTGCATCCGCTATCATAAGCCATGTAGTTGTAATGGTACTTTTTGCATCCGCTTTTATTGGCCATGTAGTTGTAATGTTACTTTTTGCATCCGTTATCATTGGCCATGTAGTTGTAATGATACTTATTGCATCCGCTATCATTAGCCATGTAACTGTAATGGTACTTAATGCATCGGATTTCATTTGAAATGTAGTTGTAATCGTACTTATTGCATCTCCTATCATCAGCCATGTAGTTGCAATGGTACTTAATGCATCGGATTTCATTTGAAATGTAGTTGTAATCGTACTTATTGCATCTCCTATCATCAGCCATGTAGTTGCAATGGTACTTAATGCATCCGTTTTCATTGGTCATGTAGTTGTAATGGTACTTATTGCATCCGCTATCATTGGCCATGTAGTTGTAATGATACTTAATGCATCCGCTATCATTAGCCATGTAATTGTAATGGTACTTAATGCATCCGATTTCATTGGCCATGTAGTTGTAATCGTACTTATTGCATCTCCTATTATTAGTCATGTAGTTGCAATGGTACTTAATGCATATGTTATCACTGGCCTTGTAATTGTAATGGTACTTATTGCATCCGCTATCATTGGCCACATAGTTGTAATAGTACTTATTTCATCCTCTATCATTAGGCATGTAGTTGTAATGGTACTTATTGAATCCGCTGTCATTGTTTATGTAGTTGTAATGGTACTTATTGCAGCCGCTATCATTAGCCATGTAGCTGTAATGGTACTTAATGCATCCAGTCTCATTGTCTATGTAGTTCTAGATGTAGTTATTTCACCCACTATCACTAGCCATGTAGCTGTAATGGCACTTATTGCATCCGCTATCATTAGCTATGTAGTTCTAGTGGTCCTTATTGCATCCGCTATCTTTGGTCAAGTACTTGTAATTGTACTTATTGCATCCGCTATCATTAGCCATGTAGCTGTAATGGTATTTAATGCATCCGTTATCATAGGCCATGTAGTTGTAATGGTACTTATTGCATCCGCTATCATTGGCTATGTAGTTGTAATGATACTTATTGCATCCGCTATCATTAGCCATGTAACTGTAATGGTACTTAATGCATCCGATTTCATTTGAAATGTAGTTGTAATCGTACTTATTGCATCTCCTATCATCAGCCATGTAGTTGCAATGGTACTTAATGCATCCGTTTTCATTGGTCATGTAGTTGTAAGAGTACTTATTTCATACTCTATCACTGGCCATGTAGTTGTACTGTTACTCGATGCAACCGATTTCAATGGCTTTGTAGTTGTAATGGTACTTAATGCATCCGCTATCTTTGTCCATGTAGTTGTAATGGTACTTATTGCATCCGCTATCATAGGCAATGTAGTTGTAATGGTACTTATTGCATCCGCTATCATAAGCCATGTAGTTGTAATGGTACTTTTTGCATCCGCTTTTATTGGCCATGTAGTTGTAATGTTACTTTTTGCATCCGTTATCATTGGCCATGTAGTTGTAATGATACTTATTGCATCCGCTATCATTAGCCATGTAACTGTAATGGTACTTAATGCATCGGATTTCATTTGAAATGTAGTTGTAATCGTACTTATTGCATCTCCTATCATCAGCCATGTAGTTGCAATGGTACTTAATGCATCCGTTTTCATTGGTCATGTAGTTGTAATGGTACTTATTGCATCCGCTATCATTGGCCATGTAGTTGTAATGATACTTAATGCATCCGCTATCATTAGCCATGTAATTGTAATGGTACTTAATGCATCCGATTTCATTGGCCATGTAGTTGTAATCGTACTTATTGCATCTCCTATTATTAGTCATGTAGTTGCAATGGTACTTAATGCATATGTTATCACTGGCCTTGTAATTGTAATGGTACTTATTGCATCCGCTATCATTGGCCACATAGTTGTAATAGTACTTATTTCATCCTCTATCATTAGGCATGTAGTTGTAATGGTACTTATTGAATCCGCTGTCATTGTTTATGTAGTTGTAATGGTACTTATTGCAGCCGCTATCATTAGCCATGTAGCTGTAATGGTACTTAATGCATCCAGTCTCATTGTCTATGTAGTTCTAGATGTAGTTATTTCACCCACTATCACTAGCCATGTAGCTGTAATGGCACTTATTGCATCCGCTATCATTAGCTATGTAGTTCTAGTGGTCCTTATTGCATCCGCTATCTTTGGTCAAGTACTTGTAATTGTACTTATTGCATCCGCTATCATTAGCCATGTAGCTGTATCCGATTTCATTGGCCATGTAGTTGTAATCGTACTTATTGCATCTCCTGTCATTAGCCATGTAGTTGTAATGGTACTTAATGCATCAGTTATCATTGGCCATGTAGTTGTAATGGTACTTATTGCATCCGCTATCATTGGCCATGTAGTTCTAATGATACTTAATGCATCCGCTATCATTAGCCATGTAATTGTAATGGTACTTAATGCATCTGATTTCATTGGCCATGTAGTTGTAATCGTACTTATTGCATCTACTATCATTAGCCATGTAGTTGCAATGGTACTTAATGCATCCGTTATCATTGGCCATGTAGTTGTAATAGTACTTATTGCATCCGCTATCACTGGCCATGTAGTTGTCATGGTACTTATTGCATCCGCTATCATTGACCATGTAGATGTAATAGTACTTATTACATCCGCTATCATTAGGCATGTAGTCGTAATGGTACTTGTTGAATCCGCTATCATTGGCCATGTAATTGTAATGGTGCTTATTGCATCCGCTATCATTAGCCATGTAACTTTAATGGTACTTAATGCATCCGATTTCATTGGCCATGTAGTTGTAATGGTACATAATCCATCCGCTATCATTGGCCATGTAGTTGTAATGGTACTTATTGCATCCGCTATCATAGGCAATGTAGTTGTAATGATACTTATTGCATCCGCGATCATAAGCCATGTAGTTGTAATGGTACTTATTGCATCCGCTTTCATTGGCCATGTAGTTGTAATGATACTTATTGCATCCGCTATTATTAGCCATGTAACTGTAATGGTATTTAATGCATCCGATTTCATTGGCCATGTAGTTGTAATCGTACTTATTGCATCTCCTATCATTAGCCATGTAGTTGTAATGGTACTTATTGAATGCGCTATCATTGGCCATGTAGTTGTACTGTTACTCGATGCATCCGATTTCAATGGCTATGTAGTTGTAATGGTACTTATATATGCATTTGCTATCTTTGGCCATGAAGTTGTAATGGTACTTATTGCATCCGCTATCATTGGCCATGTAGTTGTAATGGTACTTATTGCATCCGCTATCATTGGCCATGTAGTTGTAATGGTACTTATTGCATCCTCAATCATTAGCCATGTAGTTGTAATGGTACTTATTGAATCCGCTTTCATTGGTCATATTGTTGAAATGGTACTTATTGCATCCGCTATCATTGGCCATGTAGTTGCAATAATACTTATTGCATCCACAATCATTAGCCATGTAACTGTAATGGTACTTAATGCATCCAAATTCATTAGCCATGTAGTTGTAATCGTACTTATTGCATCTCCTAATATTAGTCATGTAGTTGCAATGGTACTTAATGCATATGTTATCACTGGCTATGTAATTGTAATGGTACTTATTGCATCCGCTATCATTGGCCACATAGTTGTAATAGTACTTATTTCATCCTCTATCATTAGGCATGTAGTTGTAATGATACATATTGAATCCGCTTTCATTGGTCATGTAGTTGTAATGGTACTTATTGCAGCCGCTATCATTAGCCATGTAGCTGTAATGGTACTTAATACATCCAGTCTCATTTACCATGTAGTTCTAGATGTAGTAATTGCACCCACTATCACTAGCCATGTAGCTGTAATGGCACATATTGCATCCGCTATCAATAGCGATGTAGTTCTAGTGGTCTTTATTGCATCCGCTATAATCTTTGGTAATGTAGTTATAATTGTACTTATTGCATCCGCTATCATTAGCCATGTAGCTGTAATGTAATTAATGTATCCGCTTTCATTGGCCATGTAGTTGTAATGATACTTATTGCATCCACTATCATTACCCATGTAACTGTAATAGTACTTAATGCATCCGATTTCATTGGCAATGTAGTTGTAATCGTAATTATTGCATCTCCTATCATTAGCCATGTAGCTGTAAGGTTACTTAATGCATCCGTTATCATTAGCCATGTAGTTGTAATGGTACTTATTGCATCCGCTATCATTGGCCATGTAGTTGTAATGTTACTTATTGCATCCGCTATCATTAGCCATGTAATTGTTATGGTACTTAATGCATCCGACTTCATTGGCCATGTAGTTGTAATCGTACTTATTGCATCTACAATCATTAGCCATGTAGTTGCAATGGTACTTAATGCATCCGTTATCATTGGCCATGTAGTTGTAATAGTACTTATTGCATCCGCTATCACTGGCAATGTAGTTGTAATGGTACTTATTGCATCCGCTATCATTGGCCTTGTAATAGTAATAGTACTTATTGCATCCGCTATCATTGGTCATGTAATTGTAATGCTGCTTATTGCATCCGCCATCATTAGCCATGTAGTTGTACTGTTACTCGATGCATCCGATATCATTGGCCCTGTAGTTGTAATGGTACATAATGCATCCGCTATCATTGGCCATGTAGTTGTAATGGTACTTATTGCATCCGCTATCATTGGCCATGTAGTTGTAATAGTACTTATTGCATCTCCTATCATTAGCCATGTCGTTGTAATGGTATTTAATGCATCCGTTATCATTGGCCATGTAGTTGTAATGATACTTATTGCATCCGCTATCATTAGCCATGTAACTGTAATGGTACTTAATGCATCCGATTTCATTTGAAATATAGTTGTAATCGTACTTATTGCCTCTCTTATCATTATCCATGTAGTTGCAATGGTACTTAATGCATCCGTTATCATTGGCCAAGTAGTTGTAATAGTACTTATTTCATCCGCTATCACTGGCCATGTAGTTGTCATGGTACTTATTGCATCCGCTATCTATAGCCATGTAGTTGAAATGGTACTTTCTGCATCCGATTTCATTGGCCATGTAGTTGTAATGGTACTTAATGCATCCGCTATTATTGGCCATTTAGTTGTAATGGTACTTATTGCATCCGCTATCATAGGCCATGTAGTTGTAATGGTACATAATGCATCCTATTTCATTGGACATGTAATTGTAATGGTACTTATTGCATCCGCTATCATAGGCCATGTAGTTGTAATGGTACTTATTACATCCGCTATCATTGGCCATATAGTTGTAATGATACTTATTGAATCCGCTATTATTAAACATGTAGTTGTAATGGTAGTTATTGCATCCGCTATCTTTGGTCATATAGTTGTTTTGGTACTTATTGTATCCGCTATCATTAGCAATGTAGCTGTAATGGTACTTAATGCATGCGATTTCATGGGCCATGTAGTTGTAATGGTACTTATTGTATCCGCTATCATTGGCCATGTAGTTGTTATTGTACTTACTGCAACCGCTATCACTGGTTATGTAGATCTAATGGTACATAATGCATCCGATTTCATTGGCCATGTATTTGTAATGGTACTTATTGCAGCCGCTATTATTAGCCATGTAGCTGTAGAGGTACTTAATGCATCAGGTTTCATTGCCCATGTCTTTCTAGATGTAGTTATTGCACCCACTTTCACAAGCCATGTAGCTGTAATGGCACGTATTACATCCGATATCGTTAGCCATGTAGTTCAAATGGTACTTATTGCATCTTCTATCTTTGGTCATGTAGTTGTAATTGTACTTATTGCATACGCTATCATTACCCATGTAGCTGTAATGGTACTTAATGTATCCGATTTCATTGGCCGTATAGTTGTAATGGTACTTATTGCATCCACTATTATTAGCCATGTAGCTGTAATGGTACTTAATGCATCCGATTTCAGTTGTTATATAGTTGTAATGTTAATTAATGCATCCGCTATCATTGGCCATGTAGTTGTAATAGTACTTATTGCATCCGCTATGACTGGCCATGTAATTGTAATGGTACTTATTGCATCCGCTAACATTGGCCATGGAGTTGTAATAGTACTTATTGCATTCGATTTCATTGGCCATGTAGTTGTTATGGTAATTATTGCATCCACTATCATTGGTCATGTAGTTTAAATGATACTTAATGCATTCGCTATCATTGGCCATGTAGTTGTAATGGTACTTAATGAATTCGCTATTATTGGCCATGTAGTTGTAATGGTACTTATTGCAACGGTTATCATTGGCAATGTAGTTGTAATGATACTTAATGCATCCATTAACATTGGCCAAGTAGTTGTAATGATACATAATGCATCCGTTATCATTAGCCATGTTGTTGTCATAGTACTTATTTTGCAGACGCTACTACTAGCCATGTAGCTGTAATGATACTTAATTCATCATCTTTCATTGGCCATGTAGTTGTAATGGTACTTATTCCATCCGCTATCATAGGCCATGTAGTTGTAATGGTACTTAATGCATCGTATTTCATTGGCCATGTAATTGTAATGGTACTTATTGTATCCGCTATCATAGGCCACGTAGTTGTAATCGTACTTATTGCATCCGCTATCATAGACCATGTAGTTGTAAGTGTACTTATTGCATACGCTATCATTAGCCATGTAGTTGTAATGGTACATGATGCATCCGATTTCATTGGCCATGTAGTTGTTATGGTACTTATTGCATCCGTTATCATTGGCCATGTAGTTGTAATATAACTTAATGCATCCGCTATCACTGACCATGTAGTTGTAATGGTACTTATTGCATCCGCTATCATTAGCCATGTAGTTGTCATGGTACTTAATGCATCCGTTATCATTGGTAATGTAGTTGTAATCGTACTTATTGCATCTGCTATCACTCGCCATGTAGTTGTAATGGTATTTATTGCATCCGCTGTCATTGGCCATATAGTTGAAATGGTACTTTCTGCATCCGATTTCATTGGCCATGTAGTTGTGATGGTATTTATAGCATCCGTTATCATTAGACATGTAGTTGAAATTGTAATTATTGTATTCGCTATCATTTGTCATGTAGTTGTAATTGTACTTTTTGCATCCCCTATCACTGGCCATGTAGTTGTAATGGTATTTATTGCATCAGCTGTCATTGGCCATGTAGTTGTAATGGTACTTTCTGCATCCGATTTCATTGGCCATATAGTTGTAATGGTACTTATTGCATCCGCTATTATTAGCCATGTAGCTGTAATGGTACTTAATGCATCCGATTTCAGTTGTTATGTAGTTGTAATGGTAATTAATGCATCCGCTATCATTGGCCATGTAGTTGTAATAGTACTTATTGCATCCGCTATGACTGGCCATGTAATTGTAATGGTACTTATTGCATCCGCTAACATTGACCATGGAGTTGTAATAGTACTTATTGCATTCGATTTCATTGGCCATGTAGTTGTTATGGTAATTATTGCATCCGCTATCATTGGTTATGTAGTTTAAATGATACTTAATGCATTCGCTATCATTGGCCATGTAGTTGTAATGGTACTTAATGAATTCGCTATTATTGGCCATGTAGTTGTAATGGTACTTATTGCAACGGTTATCATTGGCAATGTAGTAGTAATGATACTTAATGCATCCATTAACATTGGCCATGTAGTTGTAATGATACATAATGCATCCGTTATCATTAGCCATGTTGTTGTAGTGAAACTTAATTCATCCGCTATCATTGGCCATGTAGTTGTAATGTTGCTTATGCATCCGCTATCATTGGCCATGTAGTTGTCATAGTACTTATTTTGCAGACGCTACTACTAGCCATGTAGCTGTAATGATACTTAATTCATCTTCTTTCATTGGCCATGTAGTTGTAATGGTACTTTTTCCATCCGCTATCATAGGCCATGTAGTTGTAATGGTACTTAAAGCATCGTATTTCATTGGCCATGTAATTGTAATGGTACTTATTGTATCCGATATCATAGGCCATGTAGTTGTAATCGTACTTATTGCATCCGCTATCATTGGCCATGTAGTTGTAATGATACTTATTGCATCCGCTATTATTAGCCATGTAACTGTAATGGTACTTAATAGATCCGGTTTCATTGGCCATGTAGTTCTAGATGTAGTTATTGCATCCACTATCATTGGCCATGTAGCTGTAATGGCACTTACTGCATCCGCTATCATTAACCATGTAGTTCTAGTGGTCCTTATTGCATCCGCTATAATCTTTGGTCATGTAGTTATAATTGTACTTATTGCATCCTCTATCATTAGCCATGTAGCTGTAATGGTACTTAATGCATCCGATTTCATTGGCCATGTAGTTGTAATCGTAATTATTGCATCTCCTATCATTAGCCATGTAGTTGTAATGGTACTTAATGCATCCGTTATCATAGGCCATGTAGTTGTAATGGTACTTATTGCATCAGCTATCATTGGCCATGTAGTTGTAATGATACTTATTGCATCTGCTATCATTAGCCATGTAATTGTTATGGTACTTAATGCATCCGATTTCAATTGCCATGTAGTTGTAATCGTACTTATTGCATCTACTATCATTAGCCATGTAGTTGCAATGGTACTAAATGCATCCGTTATCATTGGCCATGTAGTTGTAATAGTAATTATTGCATCCGCTATTACTGGCCATGTAGTTGTAATGGTACTTATTGCATCCGCTATCATTGGCCATGTAGTTGTAATAGTACTTATTGCATCCGCTATCATTAGGCATGTATTTGTAATGGTACTTATTGAATCCGCTATCATTGGCCATGTTATTGTAATGGTGCTTATCGCATCCGCCATCATTAGCCATGTAGTTTTACTGTTACTCGATGCATTAGATATCATTGGCCCTGTAGTTGTAATGGTACATAATGCATCCGCTATCATTGGCCATGTAGTTGTAATGGTACTTATTGCATCCGCTATCAGAGGCAATGTAGTTGTAATGGTACTTATTGCATCCGATATCATTAGCCATGTTACTGTAATGGTACTTAATGCATCCAATTTCATTTGAAATGTAGTTGTAATCGTACATATTGCATCTCCTATCATTAGCCATGTAGTTGCAATGGTACTTAATGCATCCGTTATCAATGGCCAAGTAGTTGTAAAATTACTTATTTCATCTGCTATCACTGGCCATGTAGTTGTAAAGGTACTTATTGCATCCTCTATCATTGGCCATGTAGTTGTAATAGTACTTATTGCATCCGCTAACATTAGTCATGCAGTTGTAATGGTACTTATTGAATCCGCTATCATTGGCCATGTAATTGTAATGATGCTTATTGCATCCGCTATCTATAGCAATGTAGTTGTACTGTTACTCGATGCATCCGATTTCATTGGCTTTGTAGTTGTAATGGTACTTAATACATCAGCTATCATTGGCCATGTAGTTGTAATAGTACTTATTGCATCCGCTACCATTGGCCATGGAGTTGTAATAGTACTTATTGCATTCGCTATCATGGGCCATGTAGTTGTAATGGTACTTAATGCATCCTATTTCATTGGCCATGTAATTGTAATGGTACTTATTGCATCCGCTATCATAGGCCATGTACTTGTAATGGTACTTATTGCATCAGCTATCATTGGCCATGTAGTTGTAATAGTACTTATTGCATCCGCTACCATTGGCCATGGAGTTGTAATAGTACTTATTGCATTCGATTTCATTATCCATGTAGTTGTTATGGTACTTATTGCATCGGCTATCATTGGCAATGTAGTTGTAATGATACTTAATGCATCCATTAACATTAGCCATGTAGTTGTAATGATACATAATGCATCCGTTATCATAAGCCATGTTGTTGTAGTAAAACTTAATTCATCCGCTATCATTGGCCATGTAGTTGTAATGTTGCTTATTGCATCCGCAATCATTGGCCATGTTGTTGTCATAGTACGTATTTTGCAGACGCTACTATTAGCCATGTAGTTGTAATGATACTTAATTCATCCGCTTTCATTGGCCATGTAGTTGTAATGGTACTTATTCCATCCGCTATCATAGGCCATGTAGTTGTAATGGTACTTAATGCATCGTATTTCATTGGCCATGTAATTGTAATGGTACTTATTGTATCCGCTATCATTGGCCATGCAGTTGTGATGGTACTTATAGCATCCGTTATAATTAGCATTGTAGTAGTAATGGTACTTATTGCATCCGCTATCATAGGCCATGTAGTTGTAGTTGTACTTAAACCATCCGCTTTCATTGGCCATGTAGTTCTAAATGTAGTTATAGCATCTGCTATCATTGGCCATGTAGTTACAATGGTACTTATAGCATACGCTATTATTAGCCATGTAGTTGTGATGGTACTTTTAGCACCCATTATAAATAGCCATGTAGTTGTAATGGTACTTATTGCATCCGCTATCATTAGCCATGTAACTTTAATGGTATTTAATGCATCCGATTTCATTGGCCATGTAGTTGTAATCGTACTTATTGCATATCCTATCATTAGCCATGTAGTTGTAATGGTACTTAATGCATTCGCTTTCATTGGCCCTGTAGTTCTAGGTGTAGTTATTGCATCCGCTACCCTTGGCCATGTAGCTGTAATGGCACTTATTGCATCCTCTATCATGGGTCATGTAGTTGTAAAGTTACTTAATGAATCCGCTATCATTGGCCATGTATTTGTAATGATACTTATTGCATCCTCAATCATTGGCCATGCAGTTGTGATGGTACTTATAGCATCCGTTATAATTAGCATTGTAGTAGTAATGGTACTTATTGCATCCGCTATCATAGGCCATGTAGTTGTAGTTGTACTTAAACCATCCGCTTTCATTGGCCATGTAGTTCTAAATGTAGTTATAGCATCCGCTATCATTAGCCATGTAGTTGTAATGGTACTTATTGCATCTGCTATCATTGGCCATGTAGTTGTGATGGTACTTAAAGCACCCGTTATAAATAGCCATGTAGTTGTAATGGTATTATTGCATCCGCTATTATAGTCCATCTAGTTGTAATTGTACTTAATTCATCAGATTTCATTGGCCATGTAGTTGTAATGGTATTTATTGCATCCGCTATTATTAACCATGTAGCTGTATTGGTACTTAATGCATCCGCTTTCATTGGCCATATAGTTTTAAATGTAGTTATTGCATCCGCTATCATTAGCCATGTAGTTGTAATGGTACTTATTGCATCCGCTATCATTGGCCATGTAATTGTAGTGGTACTCATTCAATACGCTATCCTTGGCCATGTCGTTGTAATGGTACTTATTGCATCCGCTATCATTAGCCATGTAGCTGTAATTGTACTTTATGCATCCGCTTTTATTGGCCATGTAGTTCTAAATGTTGTTATAGCATCCGCAATCATTGGCCATGTAGTTGTAATGGTACTTATTGCATCCGCTATCATTGGCCATGTAGTTAGAAAGATACTTATTGCCTCTGTTATCATTGGCCATGTAGTTGTATATATAATGGAACTTATTTCATCCGCTATCATTGGCCATGTAGTTGTAATGGTACTTATTTCATCCGCTATCATTTGCCATTTAGTTGTAATGGTAATTTTTCTTCCTCTATCATTGGCCATATAACTTGATGATATTTATAGCATCTGTTTTCATAAGCCATGTAGTTGTAATGGTACTTATTGCATCCGCTATTATTGGTAATTAAATTGTAATGGTACTTGAAGCATCCGCTGTCATTGGCCATGTATTTGTAATATTACTTATTGCATGCAAATTCACTGGCCATGTAATTGAAATGGTACTTAAGTCATTCGCTCTCATTGGCCATGTAGTTGTAATGGTAGTTATTAAATCCATTATCATCGGCCATGTAGTTGTAATGGTACTAATATCATCTTTTATCAATGGACATGTAGTTGTAATGGTACTTTTTGCATCTGCTATCATAAACCACGTAGTTATAATGGTGATTAATGCACCCGCTAATATTGGCCATATAGTTGTAATGGTACTTATTGCATCCTCTATCATTGGCCATGTTGTTCTTATGGTACTTAATTCATCCGCTTTCATTGTCCAAGTAGTTGTAATGGTAGTTATTGCATCCGCTATCATTGGCCATAAAGTTATAATGGTACTTATTGCATCTTCTATCGCTGATCATGTCGTTGTAATGGTACTTATTGCATTCTCTATCTTTTGACATGTAGTTGTAATGGTACTTAATGCTTCCCCTATTATTGGCCATGTATTTGTAATGGTACATAATGCATCCGCTATCATTGCAATGGCTATGAATGATAGTTATTGCATCCGCAATCATTGGCCATGTAGTTGTGATGATACTTATAGCATCCGTTATCATTAGCCAGGTAGTTGTAATGGTACTTAATGCATCCGCTATTATTTGCCATGTAGTTGAAATGTTACTTAATGCATCCGCTATCATTGGCCATGTATTTGTAATGGTACTTGTTGCATCCGCTTTCACTGGCCATGTAGTTGTAATGGTACTTATTGCATCCGCTATAACTGGTAATGTAGTTGTAATTTTATTTATTGCATCCTTTAACATTCGCCATGTAGTTGTAATGGGACTTATTGCATCCGCTATCATTGGCCATGTATAGTTGTAATGGTATTTATTGCATCCTTTAACATTCGCCATGTAGTTGTAATGGTATTTATTGCATCAGCTATCATTGGCCATGTAGTTGTATTAGTATCTATTGCGGCCGCTATCATTGGCCATGTATTTGTAATGTTAGTTATTGCATCCGCTATCATTGGCCATGAAGTTGTATTGGTACTTATTGCATCCGATGTCATTAGCCACTTACTTGTAATGTTACTTTTGGCATCCTCTGTCATTAGCCACGAGTTACTTTTTGCATCCGATGTCAATATCCAAATTTTCATGTTGTAGCTTTCGATGGTGGTGAAATTTTATAACACATTATATCATTTGCCAAGCTGTTGGAATATCTTCGGCGGGTTTAATTGAAGTTATCTGAATTAATTCAGAATGAATTTCCTTGCCGGCGCTTATATTTTAACAGAATGTTGCTGCTTATTTCAATATAATAATATGTTGACATACAGATCAATATAATAACATGGTGATCCTTGAACTCTTCTACAGGAGCATATCGTCATCAACGACATGAGGCTGTTGGATATTTTGAAACGATATGATGAGAGCAACTCGCTGAGTATCTCTGCTGAGGACTTTATAGCAGCGCTCGAGGTTAGAATCTCATTGGCCGTTTAACAGCGTTACAGTTAATTATTAAACATTTTACTTTAATTAGCAGAATACTTCAATTAAGCATTGCCAAAAAATAAATCTTGTTCAAAATGATTTGAAACACCTAAAAACAAAGTTTTTTTTGTTTTTTTGTATGGTGGGGGTGGGTATAAATCGTTTATAAAATGTTATATCGAGCATTTCGATGGGCGTGGGGACTGAAAATTGGACATAACATGAATTCAAGTAAAGCACTTTATAAGAATCCCAATGAGTGTTCCTCCGAGAAATACACACAATAACAACACCAAATAATAGTCGCCTGCCCCTAAAAGATTTTTTTAACCTGAGTTTACACGTCACGCACGACAGTCTTCTTTCCCCAACTCAGTACTATTAATATAAAACATGTGGAGTTTGGAGGTGGGGGGGTCGAAAAAGGGAAGCTCCACGCACCAGAAGCAATACAGGTGATTGGTCCATAAAACTGAATCTTTTCTATAAGTATTTTTGCACCCATCGTTAGGTATTTTATTTGATGCATCCTTCCCCCCAGGAACTTGCTGTGCCGTATGACAGAAAGAGATTAGAAGAATCTGTAAAAACGTTCGCAGCCACAGCCACGGGAAAGATTTATTTTGGGTGAGTACGTCATGATACTCGTGGAAAATTAAAATTATTAGGAACGTTACAATTCAATACTGTTCTTTACAATTCAATATAGTTTGTTATCATTCGATATAGTTCTTTAAAATTCAATATAGTTTGTTATCATTCGATATAATTCTTTACAATTCAATATAGTTTGTTATCATTCGATATAGTTCTTTACAATTCAATATAGTTTGTTATCATTCGATATAGTTCTTTACAATTCAATATAGTTTGTTATCATTCGATATAGTTCTTTACAATTCAATATAGTTTGTTATCATTCGATATAATTCTTTTCAATTCAATATAGTTTGTTATCATTCGATATAGTTCTTTACAATTCAATTTACTTTGTTACATTAATTATAGTTTGTTACAATTTAATATAGTTCGTTACATTTCAATATTCTTCTTTACACTTCAGTATAGTTCTTTACAATTCAATATAGTTTATTAAGTAGCAATATAAGAATCATAGTATGATAGGTATTTAAATATATAATTTAGTGGGGAGGAAAATAAACAGAAGTAGACTGTTTTTTAATAAAAATAGAATTTCAACTGATGTCCACCGAAATAAATATATTCTTATTTAATTATTTATATAAAGAGAATTTTATGACGACTGATATATTCACAGGAGCTTTGTGTCCGAACAAAAGAACAAGTTACAGACTAATGAGAGTGAAACATGAGTAATCAATAAGGATTCATCTATCAAAAATTTATGTAATGTACATGAGAGACATTGTATTGTGTTTATTCAATACTTCCTGGTTGAAGCATTTATAGCAGTGAGCTTGTCATCATAGTATATTTTATTAGGAACATGTGTACGCTGTGTCGTTACAGGTATATCAAAGTACATAAAACCGTTGTTACGAATTGTAACTTTCTTTTGACAAAAAAAAAAAAAAACATTCTAAGATATTTGAAAAGTAATGATAAGGATATTATGCTTATATTATATTAGGATATTAGGATTGTAAATTGATATAGCTGTTGTTGCTTTTCTAATTCCAATTATGAAATTGTTATGTACCAACTTATGATGATAATAATAATAAGAAAAACTCAATCAAGTTTTACAAAGGGTGAAGCAAAACAGAATAAACTGAATAATCATTGTCACGGTTTGTGTTAAAGTGTTTTATGGAATAGTGTAGCTAACGTGTTAGAGTAATTAAGTCCATCTTTAATTTCTAAAGGGCCAAGGAGGGTAATATACTGCACATCTGCACCTCAAATTCCCGGGATATCAAAACAGTAAAGGGAAGTAGCCGTTGACCTGAAGCTTCCACAAATGCATTTTATGCCGGGAAGGCTGGATGAAAACTCAAGCAGGAGAAATTTACAGCAGTGACATCACTTGCTTTGAAATAATTAAATATTTGCACCCATTTGTGATATACAGAAATGTTAACAACGTAACAATAATAAACACATTCATTCAACCACTTAGCAACCCCTCGGCCACCATCACCCCCGGATTAATAAAACACAAACATTTAATTTATACTAAAATGCTACTTTTTGTAGTGATGAATGAATTGGCTGAAACGCTTCCATATGTATTCTTTATGATCATTAATAAAGCTTAACCTCTATATTTTTTATTTACACAAATTGTTTGTGTCTAGTTAATCTACTTGAAATCTTAGTCCAACACTTTTATTTCTTGAGCGGAGCTCTGCTAAAATGTCTGCTTAAAAGATCTCTGATTATAAGCACTAATTCAAGCCTCCCACCACCCCACCCCCATATTAAAAAAAATAAATGAAAATAAATGCATTTTAAAAATGGATACATTGTCGCCAGGCCAGTAGAAGGAGCGGGGCCTCAGTCGCCTAAAGGTTAATCTGGAACTCATACATGACATCATCACAAGTAAGTTCAAGATCAAAGCACGTTCTCCACTAGGTGAAAAATGTGATCCCTTGTCACGGGGCTCCTAGGCGTGCCTCATTTAACTCTCGGTTAATCCGGCACTGCTCGGGTATTAAAATAAATATAGGAACTCTGCTAATTCTCAGAAACCTCAATCAAACAATAAAGTTTTCTAAGGCCACAATTGTAACCAATAACTATGACACTCATTAATCAACTCATATAATCTTATAATCGCTTCGCAGTAGAGTTTCTCAAGCGGATCTCAGGATCAATATTTATAGTTTGAACATCCCCAACCTTCCATAGCTTTAACTTTATTTTTTCGAAGTATCTATTCGTACACGCGTACCAGAAGTGAGAGGTTGGGATTAAAACCTATTTAAAATATTATTGTTGGGTTTGTAAGACAAAATGAGGTGTCAAATCAAAGATAATTGAATGGACTATATGTTTTTAAACTTAATTTTTCAGTTTAAGTAAAATAAACTACCACAATGACATCCGAATAGCATTAGTAAAAATGGACAAAGACACGCAGCGCCGCCATTTGCACCTGGGTCCTGTTAGACTCAATGGTATTTAAAAAAAAGAAAAGAAAATGGAGAGATCGTTTACGCTGCTGGCTATGTACCAATGGGGGCCGTAAAAATCAATAAAAATAAAAGTGAGTGCTGTACTGTACAATTTAGACAATTTAGTGTTAGACTGGTGGTGTTAACTCATACTTTATGGACTAAATTTTATAAAGAATACACGTACGTTTACACGCCTTAATACGAAATTTGATCAGAAATAATATACGCACCTGAACTGCAAGATTACCCATTATTTGTTAACGAATTTTGTATTTCTGCATGTAGGCTTACATGTATTCTTTTTTTAAAGTAACTACATTACAGCTACTTCATTGCTAAACATGATACATGATTACATTCAGAATTAACTAACACTGTCTAAAACGAAAAAAGAAAACTTAAAGTGTACAGTACAGCGGTAACAGAAATTTCTGTTTAGTTGATGTCACATGAGTGATTGAAGTACGTTTTTAATTCAAAACTGAATATAGACGTGATGGTCATGGAACTAAAAGTAATACTACTACTACTACTAGGTCTAGTCTAGTAGATGACATGACTTAGACTTAGACTTAGACTTAAATAACTATGATGACTGTATTGTCATAACTTCATAACTAGGTAGTTTATTTACATTCACAGACATCCGGGGACTCAGTGGGGTTTGAAGCTAACCTGAAGCCATGTGTATTTGTTATAATTTGTATGTATGATCTTGTATGTGGGGAACAGGCTCATTGTCAGAGTCACTGTTCAATTGAAGGACCTTCTAATCCAGGACTTGGCCAAGTAATATACTGCCATTAGGTTGAAATTGGTCAGTATGATGGACCTAGACAGCCCAAAATTGTTCCTGCAGCTCAGTGCTTTGGGTATTGGGCAGTGGCGTAGCGAGGGGTGGCAAGGGGGGGGGCATCATGCCCCGGGCGCTACTCACAAAGGGGCGCCAAATGGTATATTTTACATATAATATTGTATGGTTTTCGAATAAGGGGGCGCTATAAAGGTATTGTGCCCCGGGCGCGAGTTAAGCTCGCTACGCCACTGGTATTGGGTACATTTTTTACTTTTTTTGGTCGTATTTGAGGGCCCACGATCAATTTATTGATCACTTTGGCTCCTGGTTTGAATTCAGAGTTTACCTTCTCTTAGATGAGTTGCAGTCCAAGGCTAAAGAGTCCCATCCACCAGGGGTGCCTGGGATGTTGGCTTTGGTGGGGATTGGACTCCAAACCACCAGCTGTTTTGGATTGTCAGTTTAGACTGCTCATCCACCCAGCACCCAGTACAGGCAGTGACATTTTGCAGCACATTTCAGGCATTTTTCCTTTTTAAAATGTTATATATTTAATGTGGTAGGTCTCTTTGGCAAGCTTTTGACTGGACCCTGGATGATCACATTGCACAAAAATGCTCACAAAAATGCTATTGGATTAAAGCATTTAGAAATAATAAGGCAAGTATTCATTATTTGTCCATATATGTGCCCTTTAAAAAAAACTTTTTACAAACGTTTAGTACATTCAATTATCTTTCATTTGATACCTCATTTGGTCTTACAAACCCAAAAATAATAGTTTAAATCATTTTTGAATCCCAAACTCTCAATTCTGGTACCCGGGTACCAATAGCCACTTCGTCCATCTTAAGGATACAAATGTAAATTTAGGGGTCAAAGAGAGATTATTAAGCAATCTTTCTTATCTGCCCTTTTAAGGCTTTAACAATATTAAATTTATATAAAACATTCAGCTTTAAGCCATCCGATATGGTTTTTACATTTTTAATTCTAACGAGGGGTATTTCTATTTCTTGAAATAAGATATCGTTATAATCATTCGCTGCAATTTGATTTTAAATTACGGTTATCTCCCCTTAGCCATAACAATATCAGCTATTTCCTTTGACCGCAAACTTGATATTAATTAAATTTAACAAAATATAATATTAACAAACGGCGTTTTTAGTGTCCAAAATAATAAATTTCAAATTTTTTATGGCTTCACTGAATTCACTTATAAAAGCAGTTTTTCGGTTCCATTTTCAATTTTTGGAGCAGTTTCAAAGTTTGCTCCGCGTTCGCAGTTATTTTTTTTAAAACATTCTTAATTAGTAAATAAATTACTGTAATTGTTTCCATTTGACAGTAAATTACAAAACTTATTTTTATTTTAATTTATTTTTATTATTGGATAAGGGTAAATTGTATCGACGATTTAAATTAAAACAAAATTATCATACAATTGGACCGAGTACAAAACAAATGACGAAAATCCGGATCCGGTTTTTCCTCATTGCCAATGATGAGATCAATTCAATGGTGGCGTTTCAGATTGCATCCATTGCCAAGAAATAATCAGAATGGAATGAGGTGTATCACCGTTTAACATGAGCCTATTAATTTATTTCAAGTCAAGCTACAATCATGACTGAAGTGTAATAAAGAACTGAAGGGTAAATAAATCATTTTATCTTGATATTTCAAACAAAACTGTAAAGAAATTACTTTCACTTTTAGGTAAATTTGGAGAGATCGTGTCCTCATATTTTACTGGTACTAGGTACTTTGGTAAAAAATAATTTTTTTGTTGTAAAAATATACCAAACAAGGGTTCTCACATATTTTAAGTATCTTTTATCGGTTTACTACTGTGAAATAAAGGTCTTGTTTCACTAATAAAATTGGCTATTCAGATATGTGGTTTTTCAATTAATTCAAACATTTCTTTACAATAAATAGGACGTTTATTCTTATTTTATGTAGACATGGGAATCATAGAATAGAATTAGGACTAGGGGGCCTACAACATGAAGTGGGATAGAACGAAAATGGTTGCCCGGGCGGGGGGAGAGGGGCGGGTATCTTAGTAAATGCTCTCAAAACGGAGGATTTCTGATCTAATAATAAGGTAACCTAATTGCCGACGAACAACCTTGAAATTTAAATAAAACCGCATTTTGATTGGTAACATGGGTGGAAAATGAATGTGTCATCTGTAATCGTTTTATGGATATTCGGTTAGACACAGCAATGTATGCTCTGTAAGTGTATGCTCTGTATATACGCAATTTTTCAACTTTTTGTCACCCCCTGAGATGGTGTCACCCGGTGCGGTCCGCAGCCTCCTAGCTACGCCACTGAATACTATTTCCATACATCAGGGCTGGGGAGGTACTTTTACCTCTGGTTAAGAACCACTGTTATAGTGAAATGTTTCTGACACGGGTGCAGTAATTTGATATCTACAGGAGGTGAATTTCTTTAAAGTCTAGTGGGACACGGGTCCGAATGGCGGTGGTGCGTGTCTGGTTCCATTTTTACTAAATTTAAATACTATTCGGATGTCATTTGTGGTAGTTTATTTTAGTTAAACTGAAGAATTAAGTTTACAAACGTATAGTCAATTCCATTATCATTCATTTGATACCTCATTTTGTCTTACAAATTCATCAAAAATATTTTAAATAGTTTTTTTTAATCCCAACCTCTCACTTCTGGTACCCGAGTGCGAATAGCCGCTTCGTTCTTTAAAAGGTCATTAGTGGACACAGTGGCTTTTTATAGGGGGGGGGGGGGGTTCAGAGATTTGTTACGTTATATTTGAGGGTGGGGGCTAACTTTTTGGGACGATTTGTAATGATGGGGGAGGGGGTCAAAAATTTGAGTGCCGTCATTTATGGATGGCCCTTATGTGTATCATGGAACATTATAGAAATATTGAAAGCAATAACAATCCGATAGGAGATTTAAGTATAATGTATTCAACGACGACGTCGGCAAAAGTCCTCTTCAGCTACCGGTAACACAAAGACTAAATGGTACAAAACAAATAAATCAAAAAGATCTTACCTTTTATTCTCTGAGAAGTCCAAGAAAAAAAAATGAACTGTTTAAAATGCTTTAAACAGGATATCGTCCTTTTAACACAATCAAAAGTTCGTTGAACACCTTAAACTTTGTGATATTGCAACGGAACTGAAACTCCTATAAATATGAGGGAAACAATGTCTCACTTGTTCCGTATTGTCTTTTCAGTTTACGTTTGGCGCGCATCCACAGATTTTCTATGTTTTGTGTGTGCACTTCTGGATCGTTGGGATCAACAAAATTTCTTTCATGCACCACAAAGGAATGCATGAATATCCCATGGGACAATTGCCCTATGTTTCTATAGCCTGCCCATCCATCTGTTATTATGTGTGTCCCTGGCAAAACCTGTCTGGAACTTCCACTAGGAAGCATTTTCCAGTGGACCTTTCTATTCCACCAAAAACCCAGTGGCCTTGACGCCACGCTCCTCTGTGGTATTTCCTATGAAAATATTTGGATTCGTCAAGCTCAACCACCATGGGCTCCCCATTATCATCAAAGCCACCAATCTCAGTTGTATGCTGGTTCAGATATATCCCTATATCCTCTCGAATAAAATTAAACCAGTCAATCACCGTGTTTTGGTTCTGTATTTGTGACTCATGCTTTGTAGCATCTTGAGGAAAATCATTGGTGAAACAGTACATGAGAATGACTAGTTTAGATAATGGTAGATGGCTCCTGGTAAAAAGTGAGACATCTCGTATACTTTTCCTCAAACCACAAATTGAACACTTCCATATATGTTTATCAATACCTTGATTGTAGGTAGCCAGCTTACAAGCCACATTGCAATTGTTGCATTTCCATTTTGTTCTTTAAAAGGGAGCGCCTTGCTAGAAATTCCATTGTTGTATTAACATTATTTGTTGCTTCACATAGTGTGCGCATAAACCAAATCTCAGTTCGAACTGCTGCATCATTTAAAATTTCCGTTGGATCAACAATTTCAATTCGGGTTAACCTTGGTCGTCCTGCCATTTTCATCAAAGTGATCCCACTACCATTAATACCGCTAAATGAGTCCGTCTTATTATATATAATCACCAGCCCTCACCCTCATTTTACTTAGGGCAAATCAGTCAACTTAAGCTCATTGGCATACGAAAAGGGGGAGGGGAGCTCAAATTAGAGCTGACCAATCACGGACAACGTATTGACCCCACGCTATCATGGCCGATCTCCCCACCCCCAATTTCTCAATCACCATAATTTTTTTAAAAATGGACGCATTATCACAAACTCTCCCCCCGGGCTATTCATTTATCAACTTCAGCCCTAGTTAAACAAAAGTGTTACATCAACACCACGTGCACGAGCCATGCCTCTGGGTCCCTTCGGTGGCTTGGACATCGGTCGCTCTTTGATGTCGGTTTAATAATATTACGTCGAGACTCCGAGCTTGGCATTCTGTTGCCTGGCCCACTGTTTCGCGGTTTCTCTGGTCAGCTTACATCACCCCTGAAACTCCTACGTTGTCATTCTTTGATATAGTGACATAATGCCAAGTCCCGGTTACTTTTGGTCAGATAACTTTATTCACAAGTTAATGGTGATGTGTGTGTCCGTTGCCATGGTAATCAACTCCAAAACCTCCCTCCTCCTCCCTACCATGGCTTCAACTTTTAGGGGCTATCTGTATACTTCGAGCGCACTGAGAGAGAGGGGGGAGAGTACGTGATGCCGATGATCACGCTCTGAGGGAAAGGGAGAGAGTACGTGATGCAGATGATCACGCTCTGAGGGAAAGGGAGAGCGTAGCGGGCATGATGACGATTATCAGATTTATAAAAACAAAACGTTGGAAATCCATTAGAACAGTGGTTCTCAATCTTCCTAATGCAAATACCCTTTAATACAGTTCCTCATGTTGTGGTGACCCCCAATCATTAAATTACTACTTCAGAAATAAGTTTTTCTGATGGTTGTAGGCGACCCCTGAACAGCTGAACAAGCTATGACATTTTTAACCTTCATACTGGCACAGCCCGCATTAAATCGGCCTACGGTGTCTGGACATCACGACGGGACCTTCAACGCTCGAGAGAGCCCGGTCCTTACACCCCAGTGTAAGCTGATGCCCCGAATCTGACATAATTGTCAATTATTTTTACATTACTTTAACCGTATGAATAATACATGTGGTCTGAGACTGGCAAAAAATCTGGCCGCACACCGGCTAAATGGGCCAAAACAAAACAAACAATTGACAGACACTGGAAATACATGTTTTATATTAAAATTTCAGTTTAAAACCAATGACAAAACATTCGGAAAACGATAAATACATGTTATAATATCCACTGAAGTGTTTTAATGTAGTTCCATGAGGTAAAAATTGATTTTTTATTTTATTTCTGTAGAAATAATAAAATGCGTCAAAATAAAGGGTTACCCAAACAATCTAATGGAATAGTTGAATAGAGCTAATTTTTAAAAGAATTATACCAATTATCATTTTTAGCTGTTGTAGTTTTACAGTTAAGAAATTTTTAAAGTACGACTTCGTTTGTCCTAAGTCCTGTTTAATTTGAGTAGCTGTTGAGGTTGGACGTTGTAGTTATGAATTTTTGAAGTACAACTTCGTTTGTCCTTTTTTTAACATGGACGGCATCTCCACATTCTGTGACCCAATTCCGCTGCTTGCGTCAGGAGCTATATAACTCGCGTTTTAATGATAATTTTATAATTTTTTCATTTTCAGAACTAATGCTGTATGAAAAATAATTTTAATGTTAAACAAATATAAATAAATGGTAAATTTCGAGAGATGGGTCCGCGTTTTTTACCATGGCAGCCATCTCGGTTGACACCACCCGTAAAATTAAGAATAAAGCGTTTAAAAATGATGAAAAAACTTCCTAAATGTATACCTAACCTGAACCCTAAATCTATCCCTAAACCTAACCTGAACCCTAAAGTCATCAGCAACATAACAAAACACGCAAATGACGCCATGGCTCCATAACTAGCCATTAGCCAAATAAAATTTAGCTTATCTAACAATGCAATCAATATGTGTATCAGTAATTTATATAAGTATTAATATCTGGCTTCTTTGTTTATCAAATCTATGGCGTCCATTATACCGGTATATGCTATATGATATAGTCTATATGACCCTTATTACTAAAATACCTGTTGGGGGGGACTATTTATTTTGAACTATCAACTTTGGCACATGACTACTTAATTAAAGCCTTCCCTGACCAATGGTGTGATAGATTTTGCACACGGCAACCTTTTATGAATGAAAACACTGAGATAGTATACTACTACTATGTTATAGACATTATGCAAGCGACTGTGAATGGCTGCCCATGCGCATGGCCATGACATTTTGCACACGGCAAATCATGATCATTTATAATATGGACTCTACCGTTTTTTTAACCTCAAATTAAAATATTATTCTTTCAATAACATTTAAGATCATTCTTAAACATAATTTATCAAATATTTTGATGTAAATAGTGGTAATAATTAAATATTTCCTAAGTATCGGCATCTTCCGCCATTTAAAAGGGGGCGTGGCCCACACCATGTCAAAATTAGGCTCAGCGACCTTATGGTTATGCTGGCTACGGGGACAGGCATAACAAACGTCTGACACAATCTACATCAATGAAAATTGGCACACATATTTATCAATATACAATGCCGTCAAAGCTTTAATTTAATATCAAAGACCTTTTATTTGAATTTCATTTAAGAAAAATTGACGGAAAGATGCCTTCTTATTATTTTGACATACGATTATGCTCACTTAAACTTAAAGTTGATATAAAGAACAAACAAACTCAATGGGAATGTAGGCAAACATTTTTCCTAATGTGAATGGGCGGAGTCAGACCTTAATTATAGGCCAAAAGGACTCTGAATTATTAAAATTACACGCACAAAAAAATTAAAAACTCAGACTCTATTATGCAGACGCCCATTTCCGATACAAATTTTCTAGGAGTGTCCCTTGCTTCGGTGAAGTACCTAAACTGAAGGGTAAATAAATCATTTTATTTTGATATTTCAAACAAAACTGTAAAGAAGATTGATTTTACATTATTTAGTCACTGTAGACTTTTTAGTTTAGATAGGTACTTCGGTAATAAAAAAATTTTTTAAAATAATAATATGGTTATATTATAGACCAATAGAGCAAAGAAAAAAATTAAACCAGAATCAACTTTCTAGCATTAGTTTAGTTCTTTTTGAGCTACACATTTTTAAATTTTGAGTTTGTTTGGTATTTTTTACTATGGACTGCAATTCATTACACCTTGTAGACTTTGTGACCCCATTCTGCAGATCGCATCCAGCACAAACTAGTTTCAGGGATAATTTTATTTTCAGAATTAATGCTGTATATTAAAATTTATTTTTAATAATTTTATGCAATTATAAATAAATTTTAATTATGCACTATATATATCAGTAAATTATAGCTCTTTGAAAATAGACCTGGTAGCTGGTAGATCAAGGTATACCCGAGATACATAATAAATATGAAAATGACATATATTTACTTCGACTTAATGATGAAAGTTGCCTTATATTCACCAAGGCCAAGGATTTCCTCAAAGTTGACTAACTGTAAATTTAAACGAAATTGAATAAAATGAAGGTCAAAATTTCATCTAAAGCAAAAGGCCAGAAAAGGAACACAATTATGGGATATTGTAATTATTTTATGAATGAAAATGAAATAGCATCATCAAAAAATTAAAAACTCTGATTTTAGTGCGCTGACGCCCATGTCCCATACACATTTGTTAGTAGTCTCCCTTGCTTTACTGAAGTACCTATTACTATTAAAAATGTTGTTGATATTGTCATGAAGTTAAGCAACCATTATCAAAAATATTTTAATTTAAAATGGGTAATCTTCCACTTCCGCATCACAGTCTCGAGCAGAATGTTTATTTGTTAAAGGTACAGTGGAATTTTTTTTTTTCTTTTAAATTACAAAAATCGACAAATTGCTTCGTTTTTTGTGCGGACCTGTATTTATTGTAACGACTTACGCCCACATGGAGGGGTATCTAATATAAATACAAAAACGAGGATATAACCTTTCACCATAATCTCAGGAATAATGTTTATTCGTTAGGAGAATAGTAGAATTTTATTTTGCCTTTAAAATTATGAAAATCAACCAATTACTGAATTGTTTGTGCTGATCTGTATTTGTTGTTTCCATGGCGCTACCTAGCGCTATTCTTGATGACGACTTACGCCCACGTGTATATCAAATTGTTCGTATTGAAAAGGGGATCAATAATTAGTAGCTTATTGAAAGGTGTACTCGTGTGCCTTAAAAAATTTAATTTATTTTGTATCTCCGAGATCAAAATCTGATAAAAAATATTCAGATTATAGTAGGGACTTCAGACTTTTTTTGCATACATTAATTTTAATTCTATATTTTTTTGTAGCGTTAGTTTTTCATAGAAGCCCTACAATTTAAAAAGACTAGTGCTGTTTCAACAACTATTTCCTACAATTTGTAAATATGATTAACATTATGATGAATTCATTTGATAGGCATTTGAATGAAATAAAACAAACTATTTTTTGTGTGTGAAGTGTTTTAAAATAACAGTTCATTTGAATACTAAACAAATCTTAATTTTAAATCTGTTATGAAGATAAAACACATTTTCTTAATATTTCCATACTAAACGTATCAGTTAACTTAGACCAAACTCGCTAATAAGCTTATTTTATAAGGAGTGGAATTTTCACTCTTTAAATCAAGAAATACAATAAAAATCCATTTATATGACGCCTTAGTAATATTTATCTCAAATAACTTAAAATAGTGCGTTTAACATTATTTATTAATCAGATTACTTAAGATTTAAAAATGATTTGCTGAGGTGGATAGGAGCAAATTTCTGCCATCTTGAAAATGGTATCCAGGGAGGAAACACCCATGTTTAAATATTTAATAAAATTGTTGTGGTTGGTTAGGAGGAAGTTTTATTTTCCTTTTCTGGTAAATAATTGGATGCCTTAAGCAGAGGTTATCGTGAAAATTGTGTCTAATGGGATGTCTATGAGAAATTAAATAGCATACTTTATATGTTTGCTGAAATAAATATGTACAATCTTCACTTGACTTTATCAAAACAATATTTAGATTTAGTTTATATTTCTCATTCTAAAATTAACTCGGCACAAAACCAACAGCTACTTTAATAAGTACTCAAAGTACCAAGTAGGTGGGAGAATTAGAGAAACATACCCACCTTATAATTATAAAGATTAAAAATGGCTTGCTTTAAGTCCGCTAATTTTTAAACTCTTAACGCCTTGCGTCCACTCTAACATCCCAACCACCCTTTAAATATATGAGTATCTTGATACTTTGAATGCACTTTATCCAAAGATAAATCCCGCTAGTGCATGTAAGAAATATCAAAAGAAAGTATCATAAAAGTTAGTTTCACTGATTAGGTTGGGATATGATAACATGAATACTGTCTTGTTTCTAATTTGGTGCAAATTAGATAAAATCCCTTTTTTAAAAAATACAGGATTATGTTCTATCAATCTACATTTACTTCTGACATATTGAGAGCATTTTTGTCGTAAAAAAATGATTAAAATATGCAAAAGAGCTATTTAGATTGATTGCTTCTTATCTTTAGATTAGTTGGTAGCTAGAGCGGAGCCGAAACTAACCAAAAATTGTCTGTAGTGGAGCCCTGTTAAACATTCTGCTCCACAACCTTGAATGTAGCAAAATTATTTTTGTTAAAATCGTAGTAATAATCAATAGTTACATCTTGCAGGTTAGAATTACATTACTATTAATATGTGACAAAAAATCGTATTTAAATTTGTTAAAGATTCTCTGCTCTGACGTAGTTGGAGTTAAAATCTTGCATTGATCTTGATTAGACCATTGTGAAGGCTTTCTTTTGTTCATTTAACACCAATCTCCCTAAATCCTAAAGAGCTTGAATTTTACTCACTAATTCCACTAGTGGGTGGACTTTTACTATTTAACAGATTAAATAGACCAAGCTATTCAACTTTCCCTTTGAGAACCAAGATAAGCTTTGTCTCAACACCCATGCAAACATGGCTGGTGTAAAATCAATGATTACACCAAGTATGTGATTAATATTTTTTTACTTATTTTGATGGTAACTTTCAGGTTAAAATTGTTCGTAGGATATCGTATTCATATAAATGCAAGTTTGCGCCCCAGTAAAGTGAAGTTTTTGTCTTTCTTCTAATTCATATGCTATTTTACTTCCAGGTTAAAGTTGTTGTCTTCACAGAGATCACTTGAAGGCCCCCATCACTGCCAGACTTCACAGCTGCTCTTATGATGGACATGCAGGAGGAATCATGACATGTCAGGACATCTAATTAATCTTGAGGTAACTTACCATTATTGGGATCTTGGAGATTTATTCCCAGTGGATCATAAGCTGACCGTCTTAGTTTTGTGACCGTCTTAGTTTTGTGACCATCTTAGTTTTGTGCGTAACCTGCTCATTAGCTGACCCTTTCAGTTTTGGCTGGGAAATTATTTCATATTAAAAAGACACAGTATTATGTATACGTTGGAGATCTCCCTTTGCTAGGT
Source organism: Omphiscola glabra (assembly GCA_964017045.1). Lineage (NCBI taxonomy): Eukaryota > Metazoa > Mollusca > Gastropoda > Lymnaeidae > Omphiscola > Omphiscola glabra. Next base: position 39,299,721 of record OZ024797.1, read on the forward strand.
CAGCCCACACCTACTCGATCGAGTAACAGCGGGGCCACCCCAGCCCAAGGACATCCACTAGGCCGGTGACGCTGCTCTCACAGCATCAGATGTCGGGATGGTGTATTTACATTCTAAAATCTTCCCATGCCCAACCCCGGGAACGTCAGATGCCTTCCAATAGAGAGTTCTACAGTGAGTTTCTAGCTCGCAACTAATTTATGAAGCAGCTGGGACAAAACGGTTTCCTAGGAACAACTACCTTAATTGCTGTGTAAATAGAATCACTGGCATGAGGTTGCCACTACCCACCTCATATCCTTAAAGGGCAACATGTAATCACGCTCCCTACCCTGTTTCGGCCTTTCTATTTCGAGCTGCAGATTTTACACAGCTGGTAGACCTGTAGATGCTTCCAATTTTGGCAGATATCATACATGTTCTTTTTCTGCCAATGCAGGCTCACTCAATAATGGTGGTTTTGTTCCTGGGCTAGAGTCAGGGGCTCAGTTGCAGTACCTGTTTAGTCAGCAAGCCATTACAGAGTTGTCAACCACAGCCCAGGGGAATTAAATACATCCCCATCCATTATCATCTAACACTGGACTGTATATTTTTCTGAGGATTTTCCAGGTATTGAACAGGTTCTCTGCTTTTGTCTTGCTGTTGTGCATTACCACCGGTCTTATAATCTTAGTTTTCCTTGAGAGTGAGAGATTTCTGCTTCCTAGCTGTTGTGGCTTGTGTAGGCCGAAATAAGAAGTTGCCTGCTGTTATCCTTTCTTTGTGCTCATTTATGGCTCATAGATATTTGAAAGTAGCCACTCACTCTCTCTCCCTCTCTCTTTCTCTCTCTCTCTTTCAAAGGTTTGGTTGCTTACTTTGATTTTGTCACATGTGTGTCTGATATGTGACAATACTGTACACTTTGTCTTCGCTTCATTTACCTCTAGAGGTAACAGAGGCATCTTCTAGGTCATTGAATGCTTAAATTATATCAATGCTACTTCTGCTTGGTAGAGCTATGTTGTCGGCATAAGCCAGGTAATGCAATGGTTGGACTATATAAAGCTGGTTGGTATTCTGATGGTTGAGGTTTTGTTATGTTGTTTGTGATAGTTCCTCTGGTGCTCACATGTTTCCCTGAAAGTTGTTAGTGATAACTCATCTAGTGCTCACATGTATGTTTCTCATAACTTTTTCTAAAGTGATGTTGAATAGGATACATGCTTGTGAGTCTTCTTGACTGAGCGGCCCTGATTAATATGAAAGTCCTTCAAATACTCTTCCTCTGCTTTGGATTTAGTCATCGTCATGTATAAGCCAGGTGAGTTTGTTAAAAACTCCCAAGATCCTATCATGCATCATACAGATATTTCCTGTCTAAGCTGTTGTGTTGTCCACATATTGTTGGTGTATGGGGATATTGTATTCTTAGCATTTCTTCTTGAGACAGCTGGTGGTCAAGATATTATCTGTGGTGGGCCTGTTCTGTCTGAATCCAGATTGATAGTCACCTAGAATATGTTCAGTAAACCTTTCCAGTTTTCTTGCTATTGGTGATGATTTTGTAGGTTAAATTAAGTAGGAAGTTTCATCTGTAATTTGAATATTCCAGTTTAGATCCTCTCTTGTGAATTGAGCGCAGTATACCTTTTTAGTATTCTTCTTACTTCAAAATTCTGTATATGAGGTCGTATATTTGTCTATGCAATTCTTTTCCCCCTAATTTTATCAGTTCTATAGTGATATGGCCTGTTTCTGGGGCTTTATTATTTTTTTATGGTTAACGTCACGTCTTTTGTTTCATGGTTGACTGAACAAAGAGTCTGGTCCTCCTTGTTTTAGTTTGTAATACTCAATGGCTCCACCATATGAGCCATTTAGCATCCCTTCAAATTGTGCCTGTCTAGTACCTTTTCTGTGATCATATCCATATCTATAATACTGATAGGGTTCCTAATAAATGATGCCAGTTGCACTGTACGCATCAATAACCAAATCCTTTCTGACAATAGAACATCATGATAACCTGAGAACCCAATTATAAGTCTTTAAAAATAAGTTTTTCACGACCCTCTATGGAAGATAATTACACAATGTCATGTACCGGTACATTGTAACATATATGTGAACAATCAATCAAAGTACAAATGAATAGCTGTTTTAATCATAAAAATTCTCGAATCACCCCACCAGATAGTCATTTTGAAAATCCCCTTTCTCTTCTAACTTGTCAATTTAGTGTAAATCATTGAGTTTGAATAGAGCTTTAAAGGTTATTGCATGCTCTTTAATTGATATTGATGTTTGTTCAATAAATACTTGCCAAAATTGATTTATTATTATTTTTAGGCCAAACAAAACATTATTGAGTTGACAAAAACATAACATCCCAGCTTTACAAAGGAGGAAAAAATATACTTCCAATGATAGCAATAAAATTGATGTTTTATGATATTTTATTAGCATATATTCAAATTTCTAAAGAATAGACTCATAAATAAAAGTTGTATTTTTGTTGACAACATATGAATCCAGGAAATATTGCCCCAAAAAGTCAATTATCATTCTTTTTTAAAATTCAACGGAAAACACATACTGCATTAAATTATAACTTAGAAAATTAATAGTAATTATTAATTAGAATGTATGTATGTATGGCATCTTTCCGTCTACGAGAGACGATAGATTATCTTGTCTGGTTGCAGCTCTTCGTGTGACTAATGAGACCGATCCTTGAATGGCAGTCTCTTGTGCATGTCCCGCACACGAATGCGGTGGAGTAGTGTTTTCTTGCCTTTCTCCGCGCTCTCTTCACAACTGCTTCCGCCCTGTAGAGCTCCTCAGCACGTAGTGATCCTTCCTTCACGATGCCCCGCCATGTGGATCGATCCTCCGCCAGGTCCTCCCAATTTGAGATGTTGATGTTAGCCGCCTTCATATCTCTTTTGCAAATGTCTATGTATCTGAGACGAGGCCGTCCAACTGACCTTTTTCCTGTCGCCAGCTCGCTGTACAGCACGTCCTTAGGTATGCGACCAGGTTGCATTCGCTTGACGTGCCCAAGCCAGCGGAGGCGTCTTTGGATTAAAAGGGCTGGGACGCTGCACATATTTGTTTGAGACAGGACATCCGTGTTGGGGACTTTTTCCTGCCATTTGATGTCAAGGATGCGGCGCAGGCATCTGAGGTGGAAGCCATTGAGCCTTTTTTCGTGCCTGTTGTATGTGGTCCAAGACTCACATCCATAGAGGAGTGTGCTCAGTACGCAGGCCTGGTATACCTGCAGCTTAGTTCTTGTTGTGAGCTTGGCATTGGACCAGACTCTTTTCTTCAATCTTGTCATGACAGTTGCGGCCCTTCCTACCCTACCACTTATCTCATCCTCCATTGAGAGGGTGCTCGAAATGTTCGACCCTAGATATGGGAATCTGTCAACAGCATCCAAGTCGCAGTCGTCGATGGAGATAGTGGGGGGAGAGTCAGCGTCCTGAGCCATAATGTTGGTTTTCTTTAAGCTGATGATCATGGCAAACTCTTTGCAGGCAGCGGATAAACTGGATACAAGGCTCTGCAGGCCGTCTGCTGAGTGAGATACTAAAGCGGCGTCATCTGCAAATAAGAGCTCACGTAGCATGACCTTTCTTATTTTGGTCTTAGCTCTAAGGCGCGCAATGTTGAACAATCTCCCGTCGGCTCTAGTGTGAATGTATATCCCCTTGCTGTTGTTCTTGAAGGCATACTGGAGTAAGATGGAGAAGAAGATTCCACTACTTACTGGAAAAGCTTCTGAGGTGGCACCGTCATATTATACGGTGCCCTGCATGTTATAGTGGAACTGCTCGATGATGTTAAGCAGACGTGCAGGGCAGCCTATTTTTTTAGGATCTGGAAGAGGCCGCTTCTGCTGACAAGATCAAAAGCTTTAGTGAGGTCCACAAACGCGATGTATAGAGGCATATGTTGTTCCCTGCATTTCTCCTGCAACTGGCGCAGAGAGAAGATCATGTATAGGGAGGACCTACCGGCTCGAAAGTCACATTGCGATTCTGGGAGTACACGCGATGCTAGGGTCTGCAAGCGTGTTAATGCAACTCGGGCGAAGGCCTTTCCAACTATGCTAAGAAGGAAGATTCCACGATAGTTGTTGCAGTCACTCTTGTCTCCTTTGTTCTTGTACAATGTAACAATGTTTGCATCTTTCAACTCTTGTGGTAGCTGTCCCTGTTCCCAGCACATAGTAAGGAGATCGTGCAAGGGCCGTAATAGAACTTCCTTTCCACATTTTAGAACCTCTGGTGGAATTCCATCATTGCCAGGGGCTTTCCCACAGGCGAGACAATCGATGGCTCTACCTACCTCTTCTAGGGTGGGTAGGGTGTCAAGCTCATCCATGACCGGCAGGTCTGGGATATCGTCCAGGGCAGCGGTTGAGACATGGTTCATTGTTGCGTATAGTTCCAAGTAGTGCTCAATCCACCGTTTGAGTTGTTTATCCCGATCAGTAATAAGTTCCCCTGTTTTTGACATTAAGGGCACAGTCTTGGAGGTCAGAGGCCCTGTTGCTTGTTTTATATTCTCGTACATAGCCTTTGCATCTCCTCTATCAGGAGCTGACTGTATGCTGGAGCTTAGATTGAGCCAATATGTGTTAGCGTAGTGGCGAGCTGCCTGCTGGGTGTTTTTCTTGGCACTTTTAAGAGTTTGTAGAGTGACTGGGCAAGGCGTGTCTTTATAAGCCAAGAGAGCCTTTCTTTTAGCATCAGTGACATGCTTCATTTCCTGCCAGTGAGCCTCGAACCAATCTGCACTTTTGCGTTCTCTCTTGCCAAATGCCGTGATAGCCGAGTTATAGATAGTGTCCCGCAGATGAGACCACTTGGACTCAATAGTGTCTATTGGTGGCATTTGTTCAAGAGCTTCTTGTAGTCTATGGTTGTATTCTTCCGTTCTCTCTGGGTTATTGGTGGAGTAGGTGCTTATGCGAGGTTTGCCTTTGTTTTTGGTGTGATACAGTTTCTTTGGCAGTAACCTTATCTTGCTAGCCACTAAGGAATGATCTGTGTCGCAGTCTGCGCTATGGTAGCTGCGTGTGAGGAGGACACTAGCCAGTTGTGTGCGTCTTGTGATTATGAGATCTAATTGGTGCCAGTGTTGCGAGCGGGGATGCCTCCATGACACTTGGTGAATAGCCTTACAGTTGAATAAATTAGAATAAATGCTAAGAAAAAAAGTGCATTTTAATAAGTACATGTTTTTTTTTACATCACCGAGATAATGATCAGATGATCTAATCTTTCATCGAGGCGATGCTTATAAAATTTTGAAAAAGTTTCTTTCTTTATTAAAACATGAAATGTATGACACACAAAAGATCTGACATATACTCTGACCCATTTACCCTTGTTTTGGTAAAGCAACTCACATTTATTTGTTATCGTCATGTTGCAGTACAAGATGTAAAAATGTCAGGCTTTACAGTAACTGGCACATCATCAAAGATGGCCTTTGTCTCTTAAACTGTTGAAACAATTGTTACATTTTCATGATGCTGATACAGTTCTTTTTATTTTGCATTGAGAAACATAAGTCTCTCAATTTTGCACAACTTGTCTCCTTTATTTTCAGTATCGTAAAATTTTAGAAAACTCAAAATGGCCTTGAATCTGTCCCTATTCTTCAAATTTGAAATTCTTATTTATGCTTTTTCTATAAGGTAATAAGGGGGGTGGTGATATGAAACCTTTTTTTGGATGTTCAGGTGGGGGGTGGGGCACAAATGGTTGTGAAAACTGATGTAAGTGGTGTGGGTGACATTGTAGAATATTTTAATAATAGTTAGAAGAAAAGTTTAGCTTCATTTGAATAAGTTTGAGAACCACTGTACCAGTGTGTCATATGTGAAGTAAATTTGGATGGGTAAAATGTGTTTGAAATGATACTGATAACACTTGGTAAATTTGTAAAGCATTCATTGTTCATGAGCTGTAATCATTCTTTAACAGGAATGTATGTTCAAGAGAAGTCACAAGATGAATTATTGTCCAGAGAAGTCACAAGATGAATGGTCAAGAGAAATCACAAGACAAATGGTCAAGAGAAATCACAAGATGAATTGTCCAGAGAAATCACAAGACAAATGGTCAAGAGAAGTCACAAGATGAATTGTCCAGAGAAATCACAAGACAAATGGTCAAGAGAAATCACAAGATGAATGGTCAAGAGAAACCAAACCTCAACAAGGAATGTTCCAATGATCTTCCATCTCATAGAAATCATCCATTAAAAGTCAACTTTGGACCAGATAAGGTATGTGAACTTTTACTATGACATGAATGAGTGTGATATGTTAGGCCACCTAGGTACAGCAAATGTTCAACATTAATACAGCAAAATATTTTTTTAAATACCTTGAGTATAACCATACGCCAACTAAACTACTTTAATGAAGACTTGCGCTCGACTAAGGAAATGGACTTTTGTTTAAATGTATAGGTTATTTTGAACAAAATAAAATAAATATAAAATAAACAAGCATTGTTATTAAAAAATTTATCAAATTCAAAAATGAATTAAATTTCATAGTGTAACTTTGGCCATCCTTGAACTTCATTCCACTCAGAACTGATGCTTTTATTTTTCCATGCTTGGATTCCCAACTGCCTTAGAGTTAGAGCAGTATCCACATGGTCTATCAATTAAAGTCTACGTCTGCCTTTGAGCCTTTTACTTCTCGGTGTCATTCCAGCGCAACCTGTCCTTTTTTAATAATTTTTCTTGCCCATGTGTCTGATTGGTTTTTTGGTTTGGGTCCACTTTTCACTGGCTTATATTAGTACTGGTCTTTTTTTTTTTCCTCTTATAATATTTTTACTTTTGAGTATTTTTTAACTACTGAAGTATGCCCTGTTTTTGGTCAATTTTATTTCTGTTAGTAAGTTATTACTTACTATATGGCATTAGGTTCTGATTTAGGTCTTCCCCTGTCTGGCATCTGGGGAGCACCAAAAGGCAGTTAAGTAACTAGGCACGAGATGTGGAAATCTGGCTACTACTAAATATCACTGCATAAAATGCGAGGAAATATTGGTTAAAAAAACTTTTACTTTAAAATAGGTGGTCATATGATATGGGAGTGCAAGTAAATTTTTATTAAACGATATTTTAGCCGCTAAAGCCTATGTACCCAAATATTCCTGACCCACTCTCATTTTAACACTGAAATATACAAAGTAATTCTATTATGGTGAGTTAAATTTATTTGGGGGGGGGGGGTTTGCGTGTAGGAAAATTATTGTTGGACTAAGTCTCAGTATTAAAACTGTACCCCATTCCCATATACAACAGGAATGCAAAAGTTGACCTGATATTACCACTGCACATGTTTATGAGGTAATCCAAATGTTTTTATACTTTTTCATTGGCAATTTTACGAGAGTTAAAAAGTTCTGAATGGCTTTCTTAGCGGGGCCGATAAAATAATCCAGTCAAGATTAGTTACTGTTGTTTGTGGTGTTTAACTCAGTACCAAATTCGGAGACTCCCAAAAGATACAAAAAACTGCAGCATGAATTGTATCGCGGAAAGAAAAATCTGATATCACCCCAGTTCTTAGAGATTTCCATTGGCTTGCTGTGTGTGAGCACATTGACCACAAAATTGTGTCCCTGGCGTACAGCTGCATAGAAGGCTCTGCGTCTGAGGTCTTCAACACAGTAAAAAGTCTTAAGGAGTGCGCTCATTTGAAGCGATAGCGCCAAAATTATGGAACAGTTTGCCTCAATCTTTGAGGGAAGTGAAGATCAGAGCGCAGTGAGCATGCTAAAGTAGCATGGATACAAGCGCTATATAAACTTAAATATTTCCATAATTAATTCTCCATACTGGCTCGGCATTCATTCTTTTCATCTTTTATCTTCATGTTTCCTTATCTTGATAAGTCTTCTATTTCTTTTAGTTTAGCTGTTTCCCCTTCACTCTTTGTACATATTTTTGTGGTTTCCCTGTGTACCAAGGTATTATCACTGAAGTAAATTGAAAAGCTTGTGATTAGCCACTTGAAATTATACAAAAAGTAGAATTTGATGTTTGAATGAGTTTGGATTTAATGTAGCTAAAAACAACAGATGTTTAGATTTGATTAAAATAATTGTCATAGATTTAAATTAATTTTTTTTTTAGTGTTACATGGTCAGCTTAGGACCTTGTTATATGATTATCCATAAATTTGTTCTTATATGGATGATTAAATCCCAAAGTGTTATGTATAGAGATGGGTGTAGTATTATTATTAATAAGAGGAGAAGTGAATGTATAGAAACAGTAGCGTTCACAAAGGCATCAAAACATTTATAACAGCTTAGTAATATAATATAAAGTATTTTTTATTGAAAAGAAAGGATATAATATTTATAATGAATCAGTTTTAACCAAATTAATTGTTTCATTTTATCTAATTTAGATAGAGGTGGCTGTACTGTTTCCATACATTTGATTTCTACCCATATCAATGTTCTTACTAAATCTTAATTGATAAATATTTCTTCTATTGAGTATAGTGTTATTTGTTAGGCCAACAGGGTATAGCGGTATGTGAACTATGAAATGAATAAGTGAGATGTTAGACCATCTGGGTATAGTGTGATATGTTAGCAGACATGTTTACCCTCAAACTCTTAAAGTCGTTCAATACATTTTCTTAATAATAAAAAATAAACATAAACCTTAAACATGAAGTATATATGATGTATACACCTCAAAATGGTACATTCTACGCCAAAATCTTAAACAGGTCTCTGTCAGGCAACCTGTGTTTATAGAGGTATGTGAACTATAAAAATGAATAAGTGAGATGTTAGGCCACCTTGTGTATAGTATGATAAATTACGTCACCTGGGTACATAGTGATATGTTAGGCCACCTGGGTATAGTGTTATGTGAACTATGAAATGAATAAGTGAGATGTTAGACCACCTGGGTATAGTGTTATATGTTAGCAGACCTGTTTACCCTCAAACTGTTAAAGTCGTTCAATACATTTTCTTAATCATAAAAAATAAACATAAACCTTAAAATCGTTAACAGGTCTGTACTAGGCCAGTTAAAAAAAAATAAATTGTATGTAGTCTATTATCTTATTTAATTCAGATAGAGGTGGCTGTACCGTTTCTATACATGTGATTTGTACCCATATCAAAGTTCTTACTCGTAGGACTAAATCTTAATTGATAAATATTTCTTCTATTTTCAGATGGCGTACAAGAACTGAAGGCAAAGAACATGAGGGAAGACAGAAATCATCTTTAGTTGGTACCGAACAATTCAAGGCAAAGACTGTGAAGAAAAGTCAACATCTCACATTCCTTTAATAAAAAGATGTTGCTTATAAAACAGAAGAAAAATAAATAAAAATATTTGAAGTTTGTAAAAAATAACTATGAATAAAATAAAAGTAAAGAAGAACAAAAACATTTCAAGTTTTTATTAAATTTTTATTTGTAAAAAAGAAAATGAAAACATGAATGCTCTTTATTTTAAGGGGAGAAAAACAAAAATTCTCCCCGCGAGACTATCTCCAAAGAGATGAAAACATGAAATCTCCTGGTGATATAAAGTGCGATATGTTTACATATAAAATAGTGTAAAAAATAAACAGATATAAAATGAGTTATGTAACTTGGTAACTTAAGGACTTGGTGAAATCCAAGCTACCTAAAAAATGTAGGCACCTTATTCCACCAAGCCCTCCAATTACATGTTACAGGCAAAGTGTGAAATATGGATTGATTTTGTATGATATAGGAAAAGTATGAAATCCAGGCATTCTATAAGATCATTGTTTTGTACTTCAATTTAAATATTTATTTGTTTATAAAACGTCCAGGCACTAAAGCTATAGACAATAGCTGGATGATATAGTCTAGAATAGTCAATCTATAGAATGCCTGGATTTCATACTTTTCCCATATCTTAAAAATCAATCCATATTTCATACTTTTCCTATAACATACAAATCAATCCATGTATATGCAGCATTTGTCTAAAAAACACCATTGTCCTTGTTTAGAGATCAAGAACAATCTCAAGATCTCATCAAGAAAAATTTACAATGAATTCCCATGGATGGTGTTCAGTTTTTGTGCAAAAGACATTCATATGTTTATCACAGGAGACTTGAACATTCTAATTCTGCATTGCTCCTGTCATTATTTCATTGCTGGTTGCCAAGTAATTAAACTCTTTTTGTGCACAATATGAGTCTCATCATTTGATGACCAGCAAACATCCTTAACTGATACAACATCCTTAACTGATACAACATCCTTAACTGATACAACATCCTTAACTGATACAACATCCTTAACTGATACAACATCCTTAACTGATACAACATATTTACAATGTTATATGTACAAAGTCTTAAGGTACGTTCACACTACAGATTTGTTACTAGGATTCTTGCCTTTTACTTTTACACAAGATTTGTTGAACATTGAACAAAATATGATGAGATTGTTTCTAAAACTTGCCAGCAGACACTGTACTGCGACATTAAAAATCTAAAAATCAGTGAAAGTGAAATTGCCTCGTTTTTTTTTTTTTTGCAGCGAGTGGTATAGAGAGCAGCTTGTAGTCACAGAAAGTTGAGAATCCATGTAACAAATCTGCAGTGTGAACGTACCTTTAAAACTACACCATCTAATGCCGGGTACATTTGCTGACCCACATTGTATACATCCTTTACTAATACTTAAAATATTTACAAGTGGAGATCTAAAAAGTATTATTTCTACAAAATAAAATACATGAAATCTGAAATTCAAGTTACAAATTTAAGGAAACAAATATAATTATCAATAGAAGCATCCATTAAAAATTTAGATATTGGTTGACAAGTTCAAACACACATTTACTCGACACCCTGAAGGGGTTGTCACTTCAATTGTAAGTAAAAATAACTATCAACAATCAAAATAATGGTGGTCCAATGTTCATGTTGTTGGCACTACTGGTGGTCAAATGTTCATGTTGTTGGCACCACTGGTGGTCAAATGTTCAGGAAGAAAACATTATCTGTGGTCCAATGTTCAGGAAGAAAACATTATCTGTGGTCCAATGTTATAATTTTGGAGTTTTAACATAATAAAAGATTAAGACTTACCTGTTAAGGAATGTCTCTGTTAAGGAATGTCTCTGTTAGTGTTAAAGAAATCTTGGTGGTATTCGATCATAGATGTATCTCAGTTGTATCCATGGATGTATCTCAGTTTATCCATTCACCGATGTATCTCACTTATACCCAGTCATGGATGTATCTCAGTAGCATCCGTTCACCGATGTATCTCACTTGTACCCAATCATGGATGTATCTCTGGTGTACCCAGTCATGGATGTATCTCAGTTGTATTCATTCACCGATGTATCTCACTTGTACCCAATCATGGATGTATCTCAGTTGTATCCATTCACCGATGTATCTCACTTGTACCCAATCATGGATGTATCTCTGGTGTACCAAATCATGGAAGTATTTCAATTGTTTCCAACATGATGTATCTGAGTTTTCACCAATCATGGATGTAGTATTTCAGGGGTACACAATCATGAATGAATCTCAGCTGTACCCAATCCTGGATGCATTTTAGTTGTACCCAATTATAGATGTAGTATTGCAGTTGTACCCAATCATGGAAGCATCTCATTTCTGATGACAAAATTAAAATTGAGAATATTATAATATTATCAAAAATATTTCACTATATATTTTGATGACATATTTTTGTCTTTATTTCTCACTCTTTCAAACTTAGAATCATTTGGGAGTAATAAAAAACTTACTGACTGAATCTCAGGTCAAATAAAACTAAAAACTGGAAATACATTTACTTCATAGATATTCAGTATAAACTATTGAGCAACCAACTTTTAGAAGCCAGTTTTATAGAATCCACAGTGTACTAAACAAACAAAAGAATACTTTAAAAATTATACAGATTTTAATTAAATCTTTAACAAACATTAATAATAGAGAATTTATTTTAAACTCCTCTTGCTTTCCTCTCGGATACTACAATGAAGCTAGCTTGTAAGAGGACGGGCAGCCCTCTTGACAATATCTCATCTGGTAGAGTTTTAATTGACTCTCTAGCAAGGACTCTTGAGTCTGTTTGTCTGATCTGCAAATTGACTTGTTTGATCATACATACAGAATCCATGTCTGCTTCACTTTCTTCACCATCCAATATGTCATCAGGCCCAGAGGGTAGACAACAAATAGCATCCGCATTGTCATGTTCAGTTGACGTATGGTATTCTATGATATAGTCATATTGACTCAATGTAAGAGCCCACCTGGCTAAACGATTTGCTGCCAGTGCTGGTGTACAAAATATGCTTATCATTGGTTTATGTTCGGTTACCAAAAATAAAATTTCTTCCATACAGATATATATGGAACTTTGACAGTGAAAAATAAGTGACAGTACTTCCTTTTGAATCTGACTATATTGGCATTGTGCCGTTTTGAGCGTTTTTGAAACGTTAGCAATACGGCTTAGGATATCTGTGGAAAAGAACACTTCCTATGCCAACATTAGAGGCCTCACAGGCTGTGCCTCTGTCTAGAGTTGGATCATTAATGAGCCAGAACTGTATCAGAAGAAAGCAATTGTTTTACTTTTCTGAAAGCTTCTTCTTGTTCTGTTTTCCTAGTCCATAGTACGTTCTTTTTAGTTAAATAATACAATGGCTCAAGTTCAGTTGATAGGTCTGGCTCTGCATTAATTGCAAGTGGAAATTTTTCTAGGTTTCATATTTGGCTTGAACTTAATCTCTAACTCAAAGTCTTTCAATAGTCCAAGACATGGTTCAAAAAGTTGAGGGAATTCATTGCAGATTAGCTGACAAGATTTATTCAATGAGTTTTGATTGCTTATATGATAAACCTGTTTCTGAAAAAGGTTTTCTATTGAGCTTTTTTATGGCGGTTCTGCCCAACAAGTTTATTTTGTGATTTTTTTACTACCACAAATGACACGTTTGAAAATGATTCCCTTGTATGCTTGTATCAGTGTTTATTTCTACACTTCCTAGAACATTAAGTTGGTCAACTGAGCTGATTCATACTTAATAAATACTGGACTCAACGTTGGTTGACCAAGCTTTTGCCATACAGTCTCTGACATAAAATTTTCCCCAGCTCCTTTATCAACTTCAAATTTAAATTTCTTTCCTTCCAAAAGTAGTTCCTGAATGATGGTTCGGACTGTTTTGATCTGTTTTTGCCTTCTTATTCGTTTAAGGTAACTAGGTTTCTGTCTTGGAGTACGTTCTTTCTTGCTTAGACATACTCTTTCAAGATGCCCTTCCTTGTGGCAACGGTGGCATATCATGTCTCTATGTCTGCAGACATTTCCCTTATGTCCTATTCCTCCACATCTGCCACAAGTTCCAAGTGGAAAATCCTGTCCCTGAGATTTAGAAATTGTTCTGCCTGATGTTGTTTAATATTTATTTTGGTCTTTACTTTATTAATAGGAACTGTGTGTACAGTGTGTTCCTGAGAGAATGGCGGAGGAGTGAACTTATTTTGAGAACTTGCTATTTGTATATTTATATAAGATGTTATTATTTAATTGTTTGAAATAAAAATCATTAAAAAAATAATAATTGTGGCTAGTATAGTATGCAGTAAGTACTTTTCGAAGGGATCAATCGAATAGTATTAGACTGGTACACAGACTTCACGTAACTAAAGGTATACAAATAATGGCTGAGTCAACTCTGACCCAGATGGAACTAATCCAATTGCTAATACAGGTCAAACAAAGACATAAATGAATTAACAATGGAAAAAGTATATTCATTGATAATGTGCCAGTTTTGATCCAGCAATATTTGTTATAAGAGAAAGATTTAATTTCTGGTCTGACCCCAGTAGAGAGCCAGGAGAGACATTTAAGGAACTGGTAGCACAAATTAGACTCGAGGTAGCAACATGTGATTTTGGTGCAGTGAAAAACCTACTAGATGAAGTAATGAGGACCAGATTCATGTGCTCAGTAAAAAATGAATGAGTATTGAAGACATTATTTAGAATGAAGGACAAAGAATTGACCGTCAAAGTAGTCAAAATAGCAGTGGAAACAGAAGAGGCAGCTAAATGTGCAAAGGAAACAGTCCACCAAGAAATTCCTGTTAATAAAGTAATAGCATCATATATAAATATACAAATAGCAAGTTCTCAAAATAAGTTCACTCCATACTCATCTCGAGAACACCATGTACACACAGTCTGTACACGGGCCCTGCGCTTGCCCCGGTTGTCTCACCGAAAGGTACAATCCACTATAACATGTTCATTTTTATTTTATATTGTTTTTACTGTGGTTTGTGTACTGAAGAAGGCTTCTTGCCAACACATTTGATTTTTTTGTTGCATCCTTTTTTTTCAGATTTTCCCATACTTGGGTTTAGCTCATTTTCCTTAGATTAAATATTTACATTCTGATGTTAAGAAAGAAGGCATTTTGACCTACCTTTCCACATATTTTTATGAATATTTGTCCCGAGTCCTAAGTTTTGTTTAACTTAAGTAAATCAAGTCAGAAATGTGAGATAGGTATAAAGCTAGTCCTATGAAAAAATTTCTCCATCAAAAAATGGTCAAAGTTTCTACCCCATCTCAATGTCTTGAAATTTTCCCATGACTACTGTACCTCTCCATTTACCCAAAAGAATATTTCTCATGATTACTGTACTTCTCAATGTACCTACAATAATATTTCCCACATAACTTATTCCCCTATTTTTGTAGGTCTTAAATATTGGTGTTTGATTTAAAAGTTTTTTATAATTTATAATATATATTTTAAGGATTTATGTATGATTATTTACAATTGTCTATACATTTTTAATTCTTCAGTGACTTTAGTCTTACAAAATTTATAATTTTTAGTAAGACTGTCAAAGTAAAAGCCTTTCAATTTTCAACAGCACTTGGCCTTGAGATTTTCCAAAGTGAAGTCCTGAACAACAAATTTATATTAATATTCTCATAAAATGAAGATTCTGATCTCTAGGCCTACTATTTTTCAATCGTAATTGTTGTTATCACTTAAGTCAAGAAACTATTCAACCCAGTCATGCAGCCCAGATTTTTTGAATGATATGAATGTTATCAATGATTTCAATGAATTAAGTATTTAATAATTAATTTTAATTAAGCATTAATCTTTAATGTTAAACATTAAATTTATTAATTTAATTGATGTTTAAATTAATTATAAGGCCTAGTAACTAAAATTAACTTAATGTTTATAAGAATAAGTGAGAATAGATTACATTTACATGGACATGATTACATTTAAATAAAAATATGCCTTAATAAATTTAACTAGTTATTAGTCTTAAAAGTAGTTAGTTAGTCTTCTTCTTCTATATTTTGAGTCTGTCAATATCAGGGGTGCTCCTACTCATTTTTTTCTTGTACTAGATACTAGTAAACGAAACATAAAAATGATAATTACTTGCATTTTCAGTTTAAGATTTCATCATGAAAATACAAAACTAAAATTATACTTATACTACTACTACTTATACTATCATTTATGGCTTGAAAATATTTTTACATTAACTAAAATTAGTAAATAGCTTAATTTTAATAATCAGGATTAATCCTAACTATTAATTAACTTATAACTATACTATTACTATACTGTAGACTGTAGTATACAATAGAGTATAAAACTTAATACATGTAGTCATAAGAGTACATGCTATAAAATAGTACGAAATTCGATCAGAAGTAATATTAATATACGGTACGCACCTGAACTGCAAGATTACAATTTTGGGTCCCACAGTATCCGCACCCCCCCCCCCCCCCCCAACAGAACGTAGCAAGAACAACCAACTATCTGCTTTCTGCCTTGAAAATTATTTACAAACTTATCTTTATAGTCCAACAAAATAATTTTGGAAACATTATTCAAACCACAAAAGAATTCTTTATCTTAAGAAAAGCTAATAACTTTATGTTGTTTATACAAAACTTTGTCTTAAAAGAGCTCTCAATTTAGAGGCAACTCAAAAAATATTTTGTCCATCAAGGTAACAGCAGTTAGTTCCCATACTTTCTTAAAGAAGTAAGAACAGTAACCAAGTTAATACGATCCTTAACGAAGGTGACAAGAGTTAACTTTCTTGAATCATATATAAATAAAAAATATAATTAATGGGACGTTATCGTTATCGTCTTAAAAAACATGCTCATTTTAAGGGTTGCTCCACTTTGACCGTATTTCTAAAAATAAAAAAAACAGAAACTCCCCAACATTTCAGACATTTATTTAACCGATCATTAGTAAATGAACACTAAATTCTTTTAAGCTTAAAAATTTAATTTTATCTGTGCACGTTTTACTTTTCCGTAAATAATTTTAATTTTTTAATATTTAAAATACTTTTTAATATACATTTTAATAGGAGTATATGACTTTTATGCCAATAAAGAGCATTTTTCTGGGATATCTTGTACATTATTATTATAAATTCTTTTTTTTATAAATTTGATTTTAAAGCGATGTGTTATTATTGTGTAAATAGTTTTTCAAGAAAATCTTTAAAATACTTTTTATTTTATATATTTATAAACTGATTTGAAATTTATGGCAACAGAGATTTATTCCATTTGATTGTTTAAATTATTTTAAAATTTGAAGTTATTTTATATCTTACTAGTAAGGTCAGTTACTTTATAATTGTTAGCATTAATAACAATTACTAGCTTTTGATTTGGGAACATATTGCGTACCCAACCTGGCCTTGCATGTTTTCATTCTATCAAGCTCTCATGGAAAGTTCAGATTTAACTTGTTTCATTTAAACATTCTGATTAAGGGTAAAATTGATATTTCGTATACTTATGACATGTTCCACTTGGTTCTTAAAACCACTAACACTGGGATTTCTTTTTCCCTAGTGGATCATCTTATAACTTGGAAAATCTTATCCAATTATTTTGGTATTCTAATAAAAAGACTCTTTGTGAATCAAAAGCATATTGTGAATACAAACTTTTCATTGCTACAAACTGTTTTTGGAGTAAATAAATTTCATGCTTTAATGAAACTAATTTATTTTTCTCTATGAAAATTGTTTTAAATAGTCATAAATTGCAATCTTTTGAAGATAGAATATTTTATAAGTAATGCTTCAATGTGATATCCCTCCCTCCCCC
The DNA here is from genome assembly GCA_964017045.1 of Omphiscola glabra. Lineage (NCBI taxonomy): Eukaryota > Metazoa > Mollusca > Gastropoda > Lymnaeidae > Omphiscola > Omphiscola glabra. Next base: position 39,316,942 of record OZ024797.1, read on the forward strand.
ACCCCACTTTTGTTTTCAAATGCACCACAACTCTCCAAAACCTAATTGCTTGTTGTGGGTGAAAATCTTCATGATTCGTATCGTAATAAACAAAAAAAATCAAATTTAGCTTTCATATGCTTTTGTTAATTCATTCATTCAGTCAAAGCCACCACTTGTCCATTCACTAAAAACTATTCTATAGTTCTTATGACATTCTATATTAGTGTTGTAATAAACATGAATTTATTGCGAAGCTTTCCATTCGGTATTTTACATTGTCTTAGTCACTTGTCTAATGATTTGTTTGTTAGTAACTTTTACAGTGATGTGTCACAGTTATTTTTTTATTAATCAATGGTCTAGTAACATGTCACAGTGATTTGTTTGTTACTCACTTGTCTAGTGATGTGTCGCTAGTTATTTGTTAGTCCTTTGTCTAGTGATGTTTGAAATGAATTCATAAGTTGAATCATTGTCTAGTGATGTTATTAAAATTATTTAAAATCTAAGTTAATATTTAAATTGATTTAGCTTTAGATTGTGACAACATCAACAATTCAACTGTACATACATAATTATGTACTGACAAGGTAATGCTCAGTTCACACGATCAAATTTGCATCAAATTGGCTTCAACTTGCGTCACATTCTTGTATGAATGCACTATTTTGTGTGTGGTTTCTTTTTTTAGATTTTCTTCACAATTTGATCAAATTTTAAGTTGTTGGATGCAATAACCAATCACAGCCTTACTTTTTTTACGAGACATTACAGCTGATTTATCAAAATGGCAGCCATTCAAGTAAATTGTACTTCAATTAAAATATTTGAAAACATGATATGGTCAAGTTTCTCACAACTTCGGAGAATTAATTATTAATACCATTAATGATACCGGTACTTAAAAACTTGAAATTTCCCTACCAGATGCCTGGCTGCTATGGATTGCTTAGACAGGCTCTGACTGCCCTTGGAATTTAAATGAATGTTAAATTTAGTAGTCATATTCATTGGAGCAATTTTTTTATTCATATGTTATATTAAACAAAATTATAGGCCCGTATAGTAATATAGTCATAGTACTCATATTCGAAGTATTCATAGCATAGTCAGAGGAAATTTCAGCGATTTATGAAAAATAACTTATAACACTGCCACTGAATAGACCTAAATAGCCATATTAATTAACTAGTCTACTACAAATTATCAATGTCAAAGTAGCCTATATAAAATTTATAGTATAAATATAATATCATATGCTGTACGATTTATGTCATAAATATGTCTCTGTGACACTATGTAACCCTGTGTTGAGTCATAATAAATTACGATATGGAATAACGAAAATAAGCCTAACAGAAATAATAGTAATTAATATGACTTGATATCATTAGATTCATTAGGCGATCTATTACTTATTAATATTAGGGTAGGGCCTAAATTATTTTTTTATAATATAATATAGTAATATAGCTTAGGTTAGAAGTATAATATAATATAGCCTTGGTTAATCATTTTCAGATATAGCATTACACTCCTATGCCTATCCAAAAAACACTAAACAGAAATGATTGCAAACAAATACAAAAAAACATAATTTGAAATGAGTATGAGAAGTAGTGGGTCTACTATTATGAGTTTGATATTATTAATTAATTATAGTCTATAGTAGTAGTAGTAAGGTAAAATAATCACAATAATTGGCTAGTATAATTTTATCATCAGCCTAATAGTAATAATAAATCAAACAATCATTTATCACTCACCAGCCTAGTTCTTAAGTGTCATTTAAATTCACAGGCAGAAAATTGGTTACATGTAGAAACTTAGCGTTTTATTGGGACAACCATAATTCTTTTAATATAATATTAATACATACACAAAGATACTTTAAAATTATAATTATTTTGACATTTGTAGCAAGTTGCTTAAGTCAAAAAATGTAAAATTCTTATATTAATAACACTGATATTTAATATCACCATAAAATGCTCATTATTTGTTCTCCATTGATACCAATTTTATATAATCCTAAAATAACTAAAATTGAAATAACTATTTTTCGGGTAAAAAAAAAGGATACGCGTGTTAAGTAGAAAAATATTTATTGCACTTTTTAAGATGAAATTTTGTCATTATTATTAAAGTTATTATAAGTTATAAGGGTTTCCCTCCCTTCAGTGTGACCACCCTAAAAGGTTGTGAATGAGCACTTTACCACCAAACTTCTATCAAACTGATCCATCAGGCTCTTTACCACCTAACTTCTATCAATCTGATCCATCAGGCACTTTTCCAACCATCTTCCATCAAACACATCCATCAGGCCCTTTACCACCCAACTTCTATCAAACTGATCCATCAAGCACTTTCCACCCATCTTCTATCAAACTGATTCATCAGGCACTTTTCCACCCATCTTCTATCAAACTGATCCATCAGACACTTGTCCAACCAAAATTTACACTAAAAAAAAGCTAGCACCAGCATCAATTTAACATAGCAAAATATAATTATTATAATTTATCATTGAAAACCTATGATTGAAATCTGGGAGGCTTTTGATTAGTCCAAGTCTTTCCATCAAAAGCTTGAAAAATTGAGAAAATTCCAGATTTCAATTATTTTATTTATGCATTATTGATCAAGCAACATATATGTGGTGTATGATAACTGGGAAATATAAATGTTTATACTTTAAAATGAGTTTTTGTGTGATCATATCTTTATAATGTATATATTTGTATTATTTTTATGAGTAAAGTAATAAATAATTTTTTTTAAAATTTTTTTATAGAAATTATTAAATACACCAATGACACATTTCCAATCCTCTAACTTGAAAGACAATGAAATGACAAGATCTTTATTGTCAAAGATGATTGTGACATCCTATTTTCAAATATGCAAATAATACAACTAATGGTAGTGCATATTGATTATTAATTCAGCAATGCTTATTTTTTTATTAAATTTATACAGTTTTTTTTCTGAGTTCATGTGAAATCTGTGTTGGACTTGTATTGTTTTAAACCAGGTGTTTTTATCTTGAAATTATTTTTAAAGGAGATCACCACGTCCTAAAATATTATCTTTCATAGTTTCAATTAGAGTACCAGTATAGAAAAGTATACCAGTATAGAAAAGTATACCAGTATAGAAAAGTATACATAATTGTACTCAATATAATTTTTAAAATCTAATGCAGTGCACTAGTAGTAGTTAAGTACTATGAATGTAGTTAAGTACTATGAATGTAGTTAAGTACTATGAATGTAGTTAAGTACTATGAATGTAGTTAAGTACTATGAATGTAGTTAAGTACTATGAATGTAGTTAAGTACTATGAATGAGTGTTCTGTTCATTTTAATAGATACATCAGGAATGATCTCCCTGGACTTGGTAAAGGTATGTCAACGAAATTGTACCCGGTTATAAAAGTTGTCAAGAGCTCGACAAGATAACTATAGACTGGAAGAATTGGAAAGAAATAGTTAATGGCCCTTGCTCCACTGGCAGTTGATCAGACAGAGAGAAAATGTACTGCTAATTCTCTTTCTATCTCACAACTTGTCAAATAGCACTTAAAATTCCCATTAAATCAGTTAAAAATTATATTGATAATTTTTTTAATTAATCAACTTTATTTATGCATTTTCAGGAGAGCTTTACTATACTTGTACAATGTAACAGTATTTTTCAGAAATGTTAAGCTATTTACTTGATTCTATCTCAAAGGGTTCCTATTTAAATCTTTATTATATTTAAAGTCAAGAGTTTCTACATTCTACAAAACAAAACAAAATAGTAGGCTGTTATGTGACTCTAACAATAAAATAAAAATAAATTATATTCCCTGTGGAAATTATTAAAAAGTAGACCTAAGGATTCTCCACAGAAAAACAATATAATAACTAACCTATACTGCGCCCATAGTAAGTTTAAGAATAAAAATGTTGAATTCTTTAATTTAAGTGAAAAAGGAGGGGGCGGGGGTGTGTGTGTGGCATATCCATTTACTATGATAGCACAGAAAAAAGGGGGGGATTACATTTCTAATTATTATTTGTAATCAGGGTTTCGGAGCTCTGGAGCAATATTTTCTTTGCCTGGAGCTCAAGCTGGTAAAATTTCTCACTGATCCCAGCTTCAATTTTTAATCGTTACCATGTTATTATTCTACAGCTGTATTGCCCTACTCTTCTACAAGCTACGATGCCCCATCATTCCATCAGCTATATTGCCCCACTCTTCTACAAGCTATGTTGCCCCATCTTCCATCAGCTATATTGCCCCACTCTAGCAGCTATGTTGCCCCATCATTCCATCAGCTATATTGCCCCACTCTTCTAGCAGCTATGTTGCCCAGTCATTCCATCAGCTATATTGCCCCACTCTTCTAGTAGCTAGTTGCCCCATCATTCCATCAGCTATATTGCCCCACTCTTCTAACAGCTATGTTGCCCCATCATTCCATCAGCTATATTGCCCCACTCTTCTAGCAGCTAGTTGCCCCATCATTCCATCAGCTATATTGCCCCACTCTTCTAGCAGCTATGTTGCCCCATCATTCTATCAGCTATATTGCCCCACTCTTCTAGCAGCTATGTTGCCCCATCATTCCATCAGCTATATTGCCCCACTCTTCTAGCAGCAATGTTGCCTCATCATTCCATCAGCTAATAACATCGCACAGGAGATGGCGTCGGTGGGCCGTTAATCGCGAGCTCTTAATGCCCCCCGGCACACCTCCACATGGGCCAGCCGCCGGTTTTCCCCGCCGACAGACCGCGCGGCGCGCCGGAAACCTCCCCCTGGCCGAGAACGCTGCATTTAAAGCGTTCGCGGTCCACTCTCCCAAGAGTCTGGATGGCTTTGCTTCCACTCCGGAGGGAAGGTGTTGAGTTACCACCCCCCACCGCCCAGTGAGTCTTTCGGTCGGGATGTTAAGGTGGGATGAAACGGTTGCCTAGGAGCAGCCACCCCTACCTCATATCCATCAACGTCAACAAGCTATATCCATCAGCTATATTGCCCCACTCTTCTAGCAGCTATTCATTATGTTACAGTCAAGTGCATTTCTAATGACTAGTTAATTATATTTAGATGGGTGAAAACAAACATATTTCTTTAAACCAGTGGTTCTCAACCCCTTTGGGTGTTGAATGACCTTTACACAGGATTGCCTAAGTTCATCGGAAAACACATATTTATGAAGTAGCAACGAAAAAATTGTATGGTTGTTGGTCACCACAACATTAGGAACTATATCAAAGAGTCGCAGAATTAGGAAGGTTGAGAGCCACTGCTTTAAACACTCAACATCCCTTCAACCCCTTTTTAATTTTGCCGACGTTGAGCTGAGCTGAAATAAATTTGTCCTGAGCGGAGTTCGTAAAAAAAGATTGCTCCTAAATCATTCTTGAATGTAATTTAACTTTATTCATTATTATTTCATTATTATTTCATTATTATTTAAATAAAAAATGATGCTAGTTGGCATTCAAGATGGATGCTGGGAGTAGAATTTCCAGAGCGAGTCTGTTAGTTTAGACATAGTAATTGTTTTAAAAATATATTTTGTGTTTTTCAATTGCTGGCCAAGTTGGAAATAGTTATAGAATAAGTAGCAGAAGCTTGCCGTAGAACAAGAAACTAGTAGTCAATAGTCATTAGTGTTACAGTGTAATATGCTTTATAAGTAATAAGACCATTTATAAATATATTTCAATTACAACATGTCCGTTTATTGTCTAATTTTTCTATATATCTTTTTCTAAATGAAGTACATAATAATTATTTGGAGGCTGTTGTTGTTTCGATAACTTAGCGTAGTCAATGTAAACACGACCTAGTGACCTAGATTGATGAACTTCTTTTTAGTGTTTGTTCATATAGGGATGTTGCAAAATAATACCGTTATTAAAAACTTTGCATGCCATCAAAATTGATTAAAAGTTGTGACAAGGCTTTATACAAAAATTGCATCAGTTGTATGAATGAAAATTTGACGAGAATTTGATCTTGTGAATTGAGCATTAGGGTAATTCATTCAGCTCATCATTAGGGTAATTTATTCAGCTCATCATTAGGGTAATTCATTCAGCTCATCAGTCTATTTGCACCTACTGGTCAAAGTAATACATTTTATCATTCAGACTTAATGCCAAGACAAGTTAGGGCACTTAAAAAGTCTATGTTATTAATTTTTGTCAATGATCTGATGGAGCAGCACATTCATACAGCAACAAGGGGACATTACTTTGAATTACAAATGAAAAATAGAATAGGTTGAAAACCAGTCAGGTTAAAGTTTGAGTGATTGAAACAATGAACAAGTTGATTGAAAAGTCTTACAATTTTAGTTGTGTGTTAGTAGAAATGTATTTTATTAATAATTAAGTAAATTTGTTTACTTGGGTTGAGACATCAAGGAGTCAGCCAAGATGGTGTGGTGTACATTCAGATGTCAGCCAAGATGGTGTCATGTACATTCAGATGTCAGCCAAGATGGTGTCATGTACATTCAGATTTCAGCCAAGATGGTGTGATGTACATTCAGGAGTCAGCCAAGATATGTTGTATATTCAGCTATCAGCCAAGGTATGTTGTATATTCAGCTGTCAGCCAAGATATGTTGTAAATTCAGCTGTCAGCCAAGATATGTTGTAAATTCAGCTGTGAGCCAAGATATGTTGATATTCAGCTGTCAGCCAAGACATGTTGCATATTCAGCTGTCAGCCAAGATATGTTGTAAATTCAGCTGTGAGCCAAGATATGTTGTATATTCAGCTATCAGCTAAGATATGTTGTATATTCAGCTGTCAGCTAAGATATGTTGTATATTCAGCTGTGAGCCAAGATATGTTGTATATTAAGCTATCAGCTAAGATATATTGTATATTCAGCTGTCAGCTAAGATATGTTGTATATTCAGCTATCAGCTAAGATATGTTGTAAATTCAGCTGTGAGCCAAGATATGTTGTATATTCAGCTGTCAGCTAAGATATGTTGTATATTCAGCTGTCAGCTAAGATATGTTGTATATTCAGCTGTCAGCTAAGATATGTTGTATATTCAGCTGTGAGCCAAGATATGTTGTATATTCAGCTGTCAGCTAAGATATGTTGTATATTCAGCTATCAGCTAAGATATGTTGTAAATTCAGCTGTGAGCCAAGATATGTTGTATATTCAGCTGTCAGCTAAGATATGTTGTATATTCAGCTGTGAGCCAAGATATGTTGTATATTGAGCTATCAGCTAAGATATGTTGTAAATTCAGCTGTGAGCCAAGATATGTTGTATATTCAGCTATCAGCTAAGATATGTTGTATATTCAGCTGTCAGCCAAGATATGTTGCATATTCAGCTGTCAGCCAAGATGGTGTGGTGGACATTCAGCTGTCAGACAATATATGTTGTATATTCAGCTGTCAGCCAAGATATGTTGCATATTCAGCTGTCAGCCAAGATGGTGTGGTGGACATTCAGCTGTCAGACAAGATAGGTTGTATATTCAGCTGTCAGACAAATTATGTTGTATATTCAGCTGTCAGCCAAGATGGTGTGGTGGACATTCAGCTGTCAGACAAGATAGGTTGTATATTCAGCTGTCAGACAAATTATGTTGTACATTCAGCTGTCAGCCAAGATGGTGTTTTGGACATTCATGTCTCAGCCAGGATAGTGTGGTGTACATTCAGCTGTCAGCCAAGAATCTATGATATAGATTTACAGAAAAGTCCTGGACTCCATCATCAAATCACTTGTGTAGAATGTATTGACCTGGACTCCATCATCAAATCACTTGTGTAGAATGTATTGACCTGGAAGTGAAAAAAAAATATTACATTCAAATTATTTACTGTTCCTTTACAATTTTATTTTTATCCATCTACTTCAACTGATTCATGTACTTTATCAATGTCATCTACTTCAGCTGCTTCATGTACTTCATCAATGTCATCTACTTCAACTACTTCATGTACTTCATCAATGTCATCTACTTCAACTGCTTCATGTACTTCATCAATGTCATCTACTTCAACTGCTTCATGTACTTTATCAATGTCATCTACTTCAACTACTTCATGTACTTCATCAATGTCATCTACTTCATGTACTTCATCAATGTCATCTACTTCAACTACTTCATGTACTTTATCAATGTCATCTACTTCAACTACTTCATGTACTTCATCAATGTCATCTACTTCAACTACTTCATCAATGTCATCTACTTCAACTACTTCATGTACTTCATCAATGTCATCTACTTCAACTACTTCATGTACTTCATCAATGTCATCTACTTCAACTACTTCATGTACTTTATCAATGTCATCTACTTCAACTAATTCATGTACTTCATCAATGTCATCTACTTCATCAATGTCATCTACTTCAACAACTTCATGCACTTCATCAATGTCATCTACTTCAACTACTTCATGTACTTCATCAATGTCATCTACTTCAACTGCTTCATGTACTTCATCAATGTCATGTACTTCAACTACTTCATGTACTTCATCAATGTCATCTACTTCAACTACTTCATGTACTTCATCAATGTCATCTACTTCAACTGCTTCATGTACTTCATCAATGTCATGTACTTCAGATATTTCACTTGTGCTACAAGACTCATTGAAGATAAAATATGTGCTGGTTATTGTTACATGTAAAACAAAGACTGCAATGTCTACATCAAAGTTATGCATCTGAAAAAAACACTATAAGAAAATAGGAATTAGTAAAACTAAAGAAAAAAGCTACTCCTGTACTATATGTGTCAAACTTAAGGACCACGGGCCTCATCGGGCCTGGTGTACAATTATATCAGGCCCGAGAGGTCTTGACCGGCAACAAACCGTCAACTTTATCAGAGCCAAAGGTTTAAATCACCATCAAGTTCAATCTTTTTTTGCAGGAAAATAACTGACAACATGGTCAATGTAATTGTCCATGGACAATGTGTTTAAAAATAACACAAGAAGAGAATTAATGAAGGGTAATTTTAAAATTAAGACAAAAATACTTTAGTAGCTGCAAAACTCCCAAGCCTTCAAATTTCCTGAACATTTGTTTGTTTTGTGCAACTGGACATTTGTTTGTTTTGTGCAACTGAAAAATTTGTTTGTTTTGTGCAACTGAACATTTGTTTGTTTTGTGCAACTGAACATTTGTTTGTTTTGTGCAACTGAACATTTGTTTGTTTCGTGCAACTGAACATTTGTTTGTTTTGTGCAACTGAACATTTGTTTGTTTTGTGCAACTGAACATTTGTTTGTTTTGTGCAACTGAACATTTTGTACAAGAATTGGTAAAGAAAAAAAAAATCATAAAGACAAGCTTATACTGCACTATCAATGATTTTAAATATAAAAGAATGAAAATAAATCATAGATGTGTTGTGACATCTTGTCATTATTTGTAAGATTAATGACCTGTCATTAATTGTAAGAATACTTGACCTGTCATTAAATGTAAGATTACTTGACCTGTCATTAAATGTAAGATTACTTCGCTTATCATTAAATGTAAGATTAAGATTTGACCTGTCATTAACCCTTTAACTGCCGCTGGGTTTTGACATCAATTTTTGCTGACTCAGCAATAAAGGGAAAAAAAAAAGAAAGAAAAAAAAAAAAAAAAAAAGAAAAAAAAAGAAGAAGAAAAAACAATAATTAAATAAATAAATTTTTTTAAAAATTGAAATTTTCGTTATTTTCATTCTCTATCCAATTTGCTTTAAAACTTCTCTATAGATTAACAAATAAAGAAATATATAGCATTGAAATATGAAGTCGACGTGATGTCCTTGGTATTTCAGAGTTCTTTGCCTTTTTGTTATGACGACAATGTGACGTTCTTGGTAATTGAAAGTGGGTTATCAACGACGCACGTCATCGGTAGGGAAAAGGTTAAATGTAACAATACTTGATATGTCATAAAATGTAAGATTACTTTATCTGGTTTAAACTGCATGGACCAGGAATTGAAAGCATTCAGAAATTTTAATTTCCTCCCTCTTTAAAACTAATATTCCAAATTTATTTAAACTAAAATTATTCAACGAATGAAGGTAACGGGCAAGCTACTGCCATCAGCCACCAAGGTAACATTGTCCGTCTCATGTTTTAGAGGAAGTGGGTTTGAATCTTGTCCGGGGTAACTCCCAGTTATTGGTAAAACAGTTTATGGAATTGACACATCAGCCATAAAAGAAATTAGCCATGAAAGATAATAGCCATAAAAGACATTAGCCATGAAAGACATCTCAAATAGAAAAAAGTCTATATTAAATTTTTATTTGTTGAAAGAAAAATTTAAAATGAATAATTTTTAATTAAAAATAATAATACTTTGATTTTGTACACAAAAAAATAAATAGCCAATTTTATTCAATGAAGTAGAGCAACACATTAGGTTAGGAAAAAAAACATTTTTAACCCTGTAACTGTCAACGGCCAATCAACAGCCATTATACCCCTTTCTGTGGTGTCATGGCCGATATAATCGGCAAATAGCAAAATTGTTATTAAAAATGTGAATGATTTAATGTAACGGTATATTGGTTAAGGGGAAATTACTCTAAATAAAAGAGTTTGTTTCCCATTAGCGTTACTATCTGTGTATTAATGTGGTTTTAATACACATTAATTTTGTGTGTGATTAATTGGGTGTGAAATTTTCTCAAGTTTTTTACCTCCATGATGTCTGGTGTCAGAGAGGGTCCCCCTCTAGATTGCAAAATGAACACAAAATTTCTTTATTGGAATTATTTCAAATAGATTAGAATGAACACAGCGATTTCAGAGATATTTCATGTGTTAGTAATGACAGTATTAGCCCTAGCGGTGATGGTCACATTAGCCCTAAGCTTAGTCGTATTGAAGTTACAGACAAATTTGTTTGGGGAAAGGGTGGAAATCGAATAAAAAAGACAAAGATTGGATCCCAAAGACCTACCCCAACCCAAAGACATTTATGTTTGTGTATGTTCTGGATTATTAATTACTAAAAAATGGATTTAATAATTTCAATTGAAAAGGAATATTTGAATTCATATCCTGCTTTCCTTTGAGTATTTTGTTATTTTGTATGACATAAATTTGAAGGAGTGAATGAACAAAAAAATCCCCAATAAGTAACTACAACTTGACATTTTCTGAGAATATTTCTTCTAGTATCTCACAAACTTGATCTTATGATAGTTTGAACAATTGATGGAGTATTAGTTTGGGTTGCATTCAGATTTTGAGTAGTAAAATTTTACTCTGTAAAGTTCAAGGTCAATATCAACATACATATAATATATAAACAAATTCTTTTCACACCATAAAATACTTTGTTTAATGTACTTTCATAAAACCTATACTTGTAAGGGTCTCTCAATTCATTTAGTCTCGGATTTTGTTATCTTTGACAAGCTTATGAAAATGCTAAAAATAGCTTGAAGCTACAAAAATTGTTTTTTGACAGTTATTGTGTTAAGATAACTACCTTGTTCATTCTCTGCTTCCACCATCTTTAATCTCTCCAGTGAAAAATTAGTCTTATCTCAGCACATCTCCCTAGCACTGGACCTCCCAGATTAACCAAAAATTATTAGGGCTGTAGACTGGTATCATTCAATGATTGGTGAAATCTTAATACAAGTGATAAAGTCATAAACAGTTTTGTGAGAGAGATCAACAGTCTGGCACACAACTTGTTGAAAAAAATGTCTATTTTAAGATCTATGCTGATGTACCATGTGCCAATGACTTGAGGTTTGTATGGCTAAGTTGTTTTTAAAGAAGGCGAATGACAAAATATTTTATGAATAAATACCTTGACCAACATTTGACTTATTGTGTATATAATTATATAAAACTATATAATTAATATCAAATTCAAATGCACGACACATTTTTAATGTGAAACTTTTATGTGTGTCGTTGAACAGACAAGAGGTGACTCGGAATTTTTAGTTTTTCAACTTAACAAAAATCATACGTAAATATATATTTTTATTGATAACAAATATTTCGAAGAATCCACCCCAGAATGACAAATTACCATGTGCCTAAATCTTCTTTATTTTATTTCTCAGCCTCATGTTGTCTCGCCCTATCGTGCTGATGGGACTGGAGTACTTTTTAAAAATCTTTTAGATAAATCTGTAAAAACGCTGAATAGATAAACTACAGTTTAGCACTTAGGGATGGAGCATTCCCTAATTTGGATGAAAGGGGAAACATGCTGACAAGCATTTATTTCTACTGAGAATTGCAGACGTTTCCTCAGTAGCTGGTGATTGGATGGATTTATATTAATTGAACTGCAGATGTTTCCTCACTAGATGGTGATTGGATGGATTTATATTAGTTGAACTGCAGATGTTTCCTCACTAGATGGTGATTGGATGGATTTATATTAGTTGAACTGCAGATGTTTCCTCACTAGATGGTGATTGGATGGATTTATATTAGTTGAACTGCAGATGTTTCCTCACTAGATGGTGATTGGATGGATTTATATTAGTTGAACTGCAGATGTTTCCTCACTAGATGGTGATTGGATGGATTTATATTAGTTGAACTGCAGATGTTTCCTCACTAGATGGTGATTGGATGGATTTATATTAGTTGAACTGCAGATGTTTCCTCACTAGATGGTGATTGGATGGATTTATATTAGTTGAACTGCAGATGTTTCCTCACTAGATGGTGATTGGATGGATTTATATTAATTGAACTGCAGATGTTTCCTCACTAGATGGTGATTGGATGGATTTATATTAGTTGAACTGCAGATGTTTCCTCACTAGATGGTGATTGGATGGATTTATATTAGTTGAACTGCAGATGTTTCCTCACTAGATGGTGATTGGATGGATTTATATTAGTTGAACTGCAGATGTTTCCTCACTAGATGGTGATTGGATGGATTTATATTAGTTGAACTGCAGATGTTTCCTCACTAGATGGTGATTGGATGGATTTATATTAGTTGAACTGCAGATGTTTCCTCACTAGATGGTGATTGGATGGATTTATATTAGTTGAACTGCAGATGTTTCCTCACTAGATGGTGATTGGATGGATTTATATTAGTTGAACTGCAGATGTTTCCTCACTAGATGGTGATTGGATGGATTTATATTAGTTGAACTGCAGATGTTTCCTCACTAGATGGTGATTGGATGGATTTATATTAATTGACCTGCAGATGTTTCCTCACTAGATGGTGATTGGATGGATTTATATTAGTTGAACTGCAGATGTTTCCTCACTAGATGGTGATTGGATGGATTTATATTAGTTGAACTGCAGATGTTTCCTCACTAGATGGTGATTGGATGGATTTATATTAGTTGAACTGCAGATGTTTCCTCACTAGATGGTGATTGGATGGATTTATATTAGTTGAACTGCAGATGTTTCCTCACTAGATGGTGATTGGATGGATTTATATTAATTGAACTGCAGATGTTTCCTCACTAGATGGTGATTGGATGGATTTATATTAGTTGAACTGCAGATGTTCCTCACTAGATGGTGATTGGATGGATTTATATTAGTTGAACTGCAGATGTTTCCTCACTAGATGGTGATTGGATGGATTTATATTAGTTGAACTGCAGATGTTTCCTCACTAGATGGTGATTGGATGGATTTATATTAGTTGAACTGCAGATGTTTCCTCACTAGATGGTGATTGGATGGATTTATATTAATTGAACTGCAGATGTTTCCTCACTAGATGGTGATTGGATGGATTTATATTAGTTGAACTGCAGATGTTTCCTCACTAGATGGTGATTGGATGGATTTATATTAGTTGAACTGCAGATGTTTCCTCACTAGATGGTGATTGGATGGATTTATATTAGTTGAACTGCAGATGTTTCCTCACTAGATGGTGATTGGATGGATTTATATTAGTTGAACTGCAGATGTTTCCTCACTAGATGGTGATTGGATGGATTTATATTAGTTGAACTGCAGATGTTTCCTCACTAGATGGTGATTGGATGGATTTATATTAGTTGAACTGCAGATGTTTCCTCACTAGATGGTGATTGGATGGATTTATATTAGTTGAACTGCAGATGTTTCCTCACTAGATGGTGATTGGATGGATTTATATTAGTTGAGCATTATTCTTTTAGAAATATTTAATGTTAAGGCCTGACCCCTTTACTTTGAACTAGGATTGCTAAAGCCAAGACAGTACTTTAGTCATTAGTCAATCAGTTTATCGTGGTGACCACTTTCCATAAACAAAAATTAATACAATATTATTAAAAATATATATTACAAGATAAGATAAATAAAGATTCTTCTTCTATATATTAAGGGCCCACGATCAATTTATTGATCATTCTGGCTCCTATGAATGTAGATGGGATTTGCAATGACTCTGTGCCTGGTGTTGATGAGGATATTTCACTGGTTACAAGAGTAACTGTGTGAGGGTATCATACACTAGGGGTTGGAAGGCCTGAGGCAATAGACGCAAATGAGTCAAGTGTTGTCGCCTCAACTGTTCCTTTTGGAAACTTGTTCCAGTCCCTGATTGTCTTTAATAGGAATGAGCAGTTCCTATACTGGCTTCTCGCTGGGATGAGCCGGAACTGCCTGTCATGGCCTCGTTGCTGTCTATGAGGGAGAGGGACGAGTTTCTGTTTAATGCCCATTATTTATCTTGTAAATCATGGAGAGCCTGGACTGTCGTCGTCGTTCCTCCAATAGTGACCAGCCCAGTGTTTCCAGCATGCTGCCAACACTAGGGGTATTCCTGTAGCGGTTCTGGACAAAGCGTGCTGCCCGTCGCTGTACTGCCTCCAACCTGTCGATGCTCTTCTGAGTGAATGGGTCCCAGACCGAAGATGCATAATCTAAAAGCGGCCGGACAAAGGCTTTATAGGCTCTTTCTTTCACATCGGAGTTGCTGATCTTTAGATTACGCCTTAAGAACCCCAGGGTCTTGTTTGCCTGGTTGCACACATTGTTAATATGCTCGTCCCAGCGGACCTCTCTCTGAATGGTAACACCCAGGTACCTTACGGAGGAAACTGACTCAAGCAAATGATCAAAATAAATGGAAATGTTTTTTTATTACATTCTACATATTCATTTTCAGTACCGGGCACATAGATAAATATAATTTAAATTTTAGTTTTACAATAGCATATTTCTTCAATAAATTCTTCCAGTGGATTAATTAGACACAAACAATATGTGTCAACAGGGCCGGCCTTAGGCCACTGCAACCTATGCGGCCGCAATGGGCCCCGCACTTTGATAGGCCCCGCCCCGAATTTATTTTCTAATACAAAATCGTAATTTTCACGTATTATCCTTATCCTTATTGTGTGATACTACCAGCTTTCTTGAATGGTCTCTCTAATCTGTGTTTGGTGTCAGACAATGAATTCCCACACCAGCAGGCAATACGGAAGTTTAGTAGGCTTCCAATGGTTGCATTGTATAAGTTAATAACTTGTTTGTTACGCCGAAATTGTGAATTTGTTTAATACAGAAAAGTCTTTGGTTTACTTTTTATATTAAATTTAGCCGTTGTTCATGCCATGTCATCCATCAATCCCAATGTAGGGCTTTGGCCTGCCTCACTTCCTTCCACTCAGACCTAACTAATGCTTTTCTTTTCCATCCTTGGATTCCCATCTGCTGTAGATTTTTTTTCACATCATCCATCCATCAAAGCCTAGGTCTGCATTTGAGCCGTTTTCCTCTGGGGTTTTGGTGATGTACCCTCTTCACTCCTCTGTTTTTGGCATTCTCTCTAAGTGTCCTGCCCTGCCTAGCCTACTCATTTTTATTTCTGCTACTAGCATGGGATTCTGTTATAGATTGTAGAATTCCTGATTGGATCATATTCTCCATCCATATTCATCCTTTGTTTGTCCATATATTTTTTGGAGAACTTTGTTCTCCCATGTGTTTATACCAGGGGTCTGAAACTCAGCCATT
The DNA here is from genome assembly GCA_964017045.1 of Omphiscola glabra. NCBI lineage: Eukaryota > Metazoa > Mollusca > Gastropoda > Lymnaeidae > Omphiscola > Omphiscola glabra. The sequence goes on from OZ024797.1 coordinate 39,332,915, forward strand.
TGAGGCACGAAAGACGTTATTTTGCGACAATCGCTATAAAAAATGTTAGTGTTAATGCAGCCTGTACGTTTTCCCAATTCTCATATCTATAATGTGACCCCCCACGACGGTTTCAGTCTTATTCTGAATTTTATTATGTTTGTACAGGTTTGGACATTGATTATAATTGTAAAAACTATTTTAAAAATCAGACTGAAAGTTTTTGCTAGAATTACAATGACTGAGAAAATAAATAGACTTGTGGCACACGTTCAAAGAAAAATGGAAGAGGAGGGCGTTGAAGAGGAGGGCGTGGAAGAGGAGGGCGTGGAAGAGGAGGGCGTGGAAGAGGAGGATGTGGAAGAGGCCGTTGCTCAACACTGTCAGTTCCAGGGGCTTGAAGCAAATAGAGGAAATAGAATCAGCGTATGAGAATGTTACCGAGGTACGTTGGCTTAGCTGGGGAAACGTCTTGAAAAGGTTTTTTTGATTTGAGAGCAGAAATCAAAGCCTTCATGGAGTAGAATGGGGTGGTTGTTCCTGTGCTAAGTGAAGGAAGGGGTGGTTGTTCCTGTGCTAAGTGAAGGATGGGGTGGTTGTTCCTGTGCAAAGTGAAGGATGGGGTGGTTGTTCCTGTGCTAAGTGAAGGAAGGGGTGGTTGTAATGCCTCATGGACTTGGCTTTTCTTGTTGACATTAGAAAGGAGCTGAATGTACTCAACAAGACCAGGAGTAGCTTGTCAGTGTTGCCTATGAAAATGTCAGGGCATTCTGCACAAAACTTGTGTTATGGAAAGCCCAGCTTTCTCACAGAAACCTCTGCCATTTCCTAACATGCTAAGTACTCATGGACTCGGGCACACCATTCAGTAGCAAGTATGCTGATTTGCAAAGTTACAGGAAGAATTTGATCACAGGTTTGCAGACTTCAAAACACATACAGAGCCACTTTTCACATTTTTGTTGACTCTTTCTCTTTTAATGTGGAAGATGCCCTTGGCTTCAGTACAATCCTGAACTCAAGGCTAAGTTCAGGTAGGTGAATGGAAATACAGACAAGCTTGGACAATTTATGAGAGAATTGACCTCCACCTTCTCTGAGATTTCCAGATTTTTCAAGCGGATCATGTGCCTTTTTTGGGAGTACCTATATGTGTGAAAAGCTCTTTTCCCCTATGAAAGTTCGGGCCAAACTTACTGATGAGCATCTTCAAGCTATAATGAGGGTGTCAGTTGCTATCTCACTCAAGCCAATTATTGAAAAGCTGTGTAAAAAGAAGCGCTGCCATATCTCTGGCTACAAAGAGAAGGATGAAGTAAGTGAAGCCTAGTTCTTGAGAACCCTTAATGTTTTTATTTGAATTTATTGTTATTGAATTTGTCATCGCTTTTTTGTTTAATACTTGATACGGCCCAATCTCACTCAGACTCGACCTCCTGTGGCCCTCCAATAATTTGAGTTTGAGACCCCTTCTCTATACTGTGATTATTATTGTGAGATCTGCAATTGGGTGATTCCCCCTCTGGAAATCGACAACCATTTCTTTCATATTTGAAACATTCAACTGAAGAAAATATTCATTGCACCAAATGATTAGGCTAGTACGTTGTGGTATAAGCTTTCCCCTTCAGATATTAAGCAAATGATGGTGGTATCATTAGCAAATTTAATTAATGGAACTGTGTTACTTGGGCTGTGCATATTAAAATAATAATCAACCAAATTCATTTAAAAATCATGCTTCATCCCTTATTAAGGCTCAAAGCGCTATAAAAATACAAAACATAAAGCAACAAAACAAAATCTACATACAAGGCAAGGGACAATACAAGCCAAGGGACAATACAAGCCCAGGGACAATACAAGCCAAGGGACAATACAAGCCCAGGGACAATACAAGCCAAGGGACAATACAAGCCAAGGGACAATACAAGCCCAGGGACAATACAAGCCCAGGGACAATACAAGCCCAGGGACAATACAAGCCAAGGGACAATACAAGCCCAGGGACAATACAAGCCAAGGGACAATACAAGCCAAGGGACAATACAAGCCAAGGGACAATACAAGCCAAGGGACAATACAAGCCAAGGGACAATACAAGCCAAGGGACAATACAAGCCAAGGGACAATACAAGCCAAGGGACAATACAAGCCAAGGGACAATACAAGCCAAGGGACAATACAAGCCAAGGGACAATACAAGCCAAGGGACAATACAAGCCAATAAACATCGAGGAATATGAGTATGCTCTTTGAAAACAAGGAGGTAGACTACATCACCCCAGCAGGTGAGTGTTTTCAACTCGGTTTTGAAAGACTGCAGTGTCTGGCTGTTTCTGAGAGCGACTGGAAAGCCGTTCCAGATACTTGGGCCAGCAAAAGCAAAAGTGCACCTTCCGTAGGTCTCAAGGCGGACTCGCGAAATCCAGAGTTTGCCACTATCGGATGAACGTAGTGATCTAGTGGGTACATAAGGCGTCATGAGCGCTTTGAGATAGGAAGGGGCCAGGTCATGCAAGCAACAGTTGCAATTTTGTACTCTATGCGAGCGAGGACCGGAAGCCAATCCAGCCCTTTCAGAAGTTTTTTAGCATGGTCAAATTCACTTTTGTGGAGAACAATGTGAGCCGCATTATTCTGTGCTTTTTCAATTTTATCCAGGAAGAACCGGAAGAACACCCATGAAAGCATTGCAGTAGTCCATAGCGTAATAGAACGGATGCAGAAATCAGCCTCTTTGATGCATCAAACTTTAAAAAAGGTCTTATATGACTTATTCTGCGCAGCTCTAGAAATATCGCCTTGCAAAGCATGTTAATGTGATTTTCCATAGTTAGCGTTCTAAGTATACACCCAGGTTTCGCACTGTTTGAGCAAACTCAATCTGCACACCTGAGAGAGTAAGGGATGGTGTGTTGTTTACAGATATTAGCTTCTGAGTGGTAGCAAAGGAAATCAGCTCCGTCTTTTCATATTATTAGTATATATTGTATACAGGGCAGGGAAGAGAATGCAACCTTGTGGTGCTCCGGTACATATTTCTCTAGCTAATGATATTTGGTCATTCACCTTGAAATAATGTGGGCAATTTGTTAGAAAGTTCAGTATCCTCACTTGAATATTTAAATATAAACCTAACGAATAAAGCTTTTTAATCATAAGAAGTGGTTGGACAGTGTTAAATGGTTGGATAGATAGTGTTTGGACAGTGTTAAATGGTTGGATAGATAGTGTTTGGATAGTGTTAAATGCTGATGAGAAGTTTAAGTAGAGCAACTAGAATTATTTTTTAGGGCTGTCTAGGTGATAGAAAGTCTTTCCAATAATATTAAGATGACATCCTCTTTACATATGTACGTAATGTCTTCATGTACAGTAGAACCCTGTTATGTCGACGGCCTCGGGGTATGCCAAAAAGCGTCGAGATATCCGATGATCGAGATAAACGAAAACCAATATGGCGGCAAAATATTAACATGTGCTTGAAATTTCTTTATGTACATGATGTGCGTTAATAAATGAGAATGTACATGCACGTGTTTTTGGAGGTTTTTTTTACACAACAGCGTCTTTTACAAAATTAATACACCAAAATCATAATTTTAGCTGTTGTAGTTTTAAAGTTATGATTTTTTAAAGTACGACTTCGTTTGTCCTTTTTTAACATGGACCGCATCGCCACATTCTGTGACCCAATTCCGCTGTTCGCGTCACGATCTAAATAAATCTCGCTTTAATGATAATTTTATAATACTTTTATTTACAGAACTAATGCTGTATTAAAAATAATATTATACAATTATATATAAATTATAATTTATCTAACTATGCACTAAGTATACCAGTAAATTTAATATAATGTATTAATATAAGGATTTTCTGTTTACCAAATCTGCGGCTACCATTATACCGGTATATGCTATATAATCTATATTTGGCAACGCATCCCCTTATTACGAAAATACTTTTCGGGAACTACTTATTTTGAACTTTCAACTTTGGCGCATGACTCATTAATTAAAGCTTTCCCTGACCTAGTTTTAATAGTTTTTAATAGTTTTTGCACACGGCAACCTTTTATGAATGAGATAGTAGTACGGTATAGCCATTATGCAAGTGACTGTGAATGGCTGCCAATGCACATGGCCATGACACTTTGCACACGGCAAATGATGACCCATTATAATATGGACTCTACGGGGTTTTTTAACCTCAAATTAAAATATTATACTGATTGATTCCAATGCATTGCATAGTCAAGTTTGTAGTTTCCCTTTGTGGCATCAATAACTAACATTTTCAAAAGCTGGCGATTGGTCATGGGGATCGAGATAACCAACGTTAAGTGGCAAATTTGGCCCTCTTTTATGCTCGAGATATTAGGGTTTGGCAGCATAAAAGAATCGACATAACCGATGAGAAAATGCTAAGACAAAGAGAGAATTTGGCGGTTCCACGCCAAAGACGTTGACTTAACAGGGTTGGTGAGTTAACCGAGGTCGTGATAAGCGGGTTCAACTGTATGTAATAATACCAATAATCATAGTGTTCATATGAATTAATCTTTAAAATATTGTAAAACTTAGTTTTATGGTTGTAGTTTGATTTCTTTTTGATTGAATGAAGGGAAATGAAGAGAAAAAAACCTACTTTAATAGGCCATCCTTGTAATGGAAATTTTATGTAGTTCTGACATCTTCATATGTAGTTTTCAATGTCCAGCTTGGTCATCTTTATGTGAAGTTTTCAATGTCCAGTTAGGTCATCTCCATAACTTTCATTAATACATTTAACCAAATTTGAGAGGGAACTCATCTGGAGGAATATAATTTTAAATAAAATTTATACTTCTAATCCAAACTTAATATTCTAACCATGTATCTTGTCTAAACTTAATATTCTAACTGAACTCCTAATCTAAAGTTAATATTCTAATCATATAAAGCTATATTTAAAATATTGACTTTCAAATTTATTGTACTGAGATTTACTATATAATCCTAGATTTAATTATATAATCCTACCACTGCAACCATAAAAAAATATCCCTTATAATTCAAACATTGTGATTTATTCTTCGGCAGCGGAATCTAACACTAACTCCAACATATAAACACTCTATAATTGAAGCTGGTTTAACTCTAAAATAATTCAAGCTGGTTTAATCATGCACTGTAAATTAAGTGCAGTCACTTACAATAAAATGCTCTAAATAATTTTTTTGTATTTTTACATATTAAAAAATCAATATTTCCAGTGGTAGCATTACATAATCTCATAATGCCATCAAGTACCTTAAAACCATTCTGTTATAAACATTAAATGACAGATACTAAGATGAGCGAAATCAGGGTGAATTCTTTCTTCAAAAGTTAACACCAAAATTTCAAATTATTTTTGTTCTCCAGTTCGATAGATCTTACCAGGGTGCTCCTCTGGCTTTAACAAAATCAAACAATCCCTCTTAATTAAATTTAATATTGTCACTAAGGGAGTGAAGTTCTGTGGTATATGATGGCTGATTTTTGCGCTTGAGACACACATTAGATGTGTTTAAATTGTTCTAGTTTAACAAATTTGTTTTAGAAAGAATATTTGCTAAAATAAATATGTACAAGGTAATCAAAACATATTTCCATTAATTAGGATAAAGAAAAGAATCTTATCTTATCGTTATGAAATTTATCAAAAACAGATGCAACAGTAAAACATCATGAGTAACATTTATGGTCATGAGCAGAGCTATCCAAAAGGGACCCTGATAGTAAGATGGTAAACATCTTCACTCTTGAGCATCGCTCATTGAAGAATGTGTTCCCTTATCTGTATTACAAATTATTTCATAACATCCAAGCTGATGGTAAAACAATTATTGAGTGTGTTCTGGAGAGCAGAGTCCAGGACTGTATTCAGATTACATAACTACCAGTACCTGACAAACAATCGGCAGAAGCGGTACGGAGCTCTTGACCGACCACTCACGAAGAGCGGCGTCCCCAGCCCCAATCCAGCAAAATGGAATACCGTACAGTAAAGCCGGACCGAGGCCTCAGGCCTCCCCGCTGCTAATCAGCGGTCGCGTGGTAATCTGGCTCACAGCCCCCCCCCACGCAAACTGGGGGCTGTTTATACAAATTGGCCCGGGATAACCAACCAGTACCAGGATCTGTTGAAGAAATATTTCTTTGGGCAGATAGAAGAAAACAGAAACTAAAAACGCTTCATTCAGTACGTCAATTAAAGCACTGTTCACCTGCTTACATTGTCAGACACTAATATATTTTTACACTGGCGACACTGGCTATCAATTTTAATGAAGTTGAGATTAAAACTTAATATTGTGAATTTTCATAAATTCTAAAACTGAAATTTGTGAATGTTAATAACATTTTATTATTTTTAAAATGCCCTCACTTATGATAGTTATTGTTTATATTATAGGTACTTCACTAAACATTTCAAAGTTGTTATATATTAATGAAACTTATATCATTAGAAAGGAATTAGTATTTCCTTTCCATTGATACCAAATTTATGTTTCTATCTTAATTAGAAAAAAAGTTATCGCATTTTTAGTGTCAGAATTTTTCCTTATATAGCCTTAGTAAATAATTTCCAAAATTCTGTGACCGAAAAAAAGACATCTTTGACACTCAAAATGCGATAACTTTTTATTCAGCAAAGTTAAAACTCTGAAATTTGCAACACATTTCAATGAAGTATTGGGCTTTAATAATAAATAATTGTCATGCAAATGCTACAATAAATATATTAATGCGAGGGAATTGAACAACAGAGGGTAAGTAAATTTCATTAACAATGTAGCGCCTGTTCTCAATACTCAAAATGCCATAACTATTTTACCTGTAAAGTTAAAGCCCTGAAATTTTCAGCTTAGTTTAATTAGGTATTGGGCTTTTATAATAAGCCATTTAAATATTAATACATCAATAAATTAATTAAATCAGAGGCATTTGAGCAACTGAGAGTGAATAAATTTAATTTTAAAATGTAACCTGTTTGTGCATTAAAAATACAAATTGCATAAATATTACTATTACCAATTCAACCTATTGTTAATGCATACAATCATATAGTGAATTAATATTAATAATGTGAATAAACAGAAAAGATTTATAAAATTATTTATAATAATGGATAAGTCGCATTGAAAAAATGCTAATCACAAATGTCAAATCCAATCATCCATGAAATTGACAATCCAAGTAGCCATGCTAGTGCTATTAGTATTAGAAATCCACAGTAGAAATGGTGATCACTTAATATTATATTAGTACTTTTATAGTTCACTGAGCAGCTGAATAAAAGAATACATTTTCTTTCATAGAAAGATGATAGTCAAAAGTAAAGTTTTGGTTGAGTCCATGGCAATCTTGATCAAATTTGTGACAGTTCTAGATACCATTGGTAATGATTCAGTTTATGACATAAATGAATGGAGTCCTAGTGTAGATTCCATTGGTATAAACAGTTTTTCAAAAATGGTTTTCATTGTGTCAATATTGTTGATTCCACCCATCACGATGATAAATAGGAGTCCTGAGTGTATAAATTGCCAAACAAATGCAGTCGATGGTGAAAAATATCAATAGCTGTTAAGATTATGCTCTGGTAGTCCATACTGTGGTGGATTGTCCAGTTGGACATTCAGTTACACTTGACAGATTTTTGTTAAAACAGGAAAGTCCAATACAACAAAGTTAAATTGTTCACGCAGACACATTTTGGCCGTAGAGGCCATATCCAAGAGAAGTATCCAGACAAGTGTCTAGAAAAGTTTTGCTGAAGAAACACTTGGTACAGCTAGGAAGTCAGTACCTCTAAGCAGAAGAGGCACTATCTTCCACTTCATTGCTACACAAACGCCTTGTAATTAAATGTTGGTCTCGTAGTAAAGACAAACTGAAATAGAGATAGAAATAAATTCATTTTAACTAAACACAAAATAAGCATATTATCATAAGTAACAAAAGGTACCATCTATATTTGATTTTTATATATATTTAATTAAGTAAAGATTGTGTATTTCCGTGTGGTAGTTTTGTAATTAAATTATTAATTAATTAAGACAATGGTGATTTAATTTATCCCTTCTATCCAGTATAGATAATATATTGTGATGTTCTAATATTATTGTTTTTCAGAGTAAGCCAAGTATTTATTACATATCCATTAGGGAACATTATTCATTCATCGGATTTATTTACTTATATAATTAGAAAAGTCTGGTAGTCGAGTCCCCATTACAGCTTGTCCAAATGGAATGAACAGGTGTGAATCCGAGATACTGGTAGTACTAGATGCACAACTCTTCACAGCTCCTCCAAAAAGTGGTGGTGACATGGCTGTATATTTAAAAGAATGAAAGTGATAAGACGTTTAAGAAATGTTAACACCAATATTTGAACACAAACTACGGGCTTAGCTGTTAGGTTTAGCTGTTAATGTTATTTTACAAATGAATTTATTCAATGACCAGCATTCAGACTGGACTAAGCCTGAAAAGTCAAATATAATAGCTTTGAACTAAAACAGTCAAGCTTAAAAAGGGTATACAAAAGTAAAATTAAGAAAGGGATACATGTTATTTAGAAGATAAATATAAATAATATTATGTTAACTAGTAAAAATTGACAATGAAGTTCAGTAGCTGCTGAGCCTACAATTCATTGATTATATAAAATGAGTTTAAGATAAATTATATCAATATCATTAAGGACATTATTATCCATTACCAAAAATATAAATTACAATTGGATATTTTGATAATTATTACAATTAAAACATAGATTTAAATGATTAAAGTTGATTTAGTTATGACATGGTGTATTCATGAATATAAATTTTATTATTAAAAAAATAATAATGAAATTTCATAAAATATGTATAAATTTGTTTTCAATCATAAAATTAAAACAAATTAAGTAATATTAATGAACTGGATGGCTTTTAAAAAACAATAGATTATAAAGATTTTAAAATACTTCTTATGCAATAAGAATAATAATAACAGAGAATAGCTATCACTTCCGGTTCATTTGGCCTAATCGATAACTGGTTACGAATTATGCTCAAATTCAGACCTATCTATACAATTTATGACCTATCTAAATGTCATCATGTGTCTTGTTTCAATTAATTAAATCGTTCTTACACTCAATACAAAAAAAATTAATTGCAATATTATTATAGTTTCCGAAATATAGTGCTAGCAAACTTACCGGTTTTCCTAACAAAAGATATCTGTTACAAGCCATGTCAGTCCGGTGAAAAGGTTTATGTTGTAATGATCGTTGTCCTCGTGTGCACAAAACAGACTATAGTAAGTTCATAGTCTCTCCCTTACGTGGACAAAGGAAACTAAATATAAATATGACCCCGTGACCTACCCGCATTGACCTGTCATCGGTTTATGGTCTGTTTCCGTCATCCGAAAAATCGATCGGCGCGCGCCGCTTAGCGAAGTACCTATAATTTATAACATCCTCAGTTGTAAATAAATTGTAATACTTAAACTTAAATATTAATAATACTTATTGGTAAGCCCTTGAACGTATGTTGTTAACCCTAATGCCTAATGAGCCACAGACATGAAGTTTTTATTATAGTCAGAGCCCACTGTGTTGCTAATCCAGATGATTCTGCCTTATAATAAGGCTTATTTAATACAACAGACAACACTTGACAACAGTAGGTAAACTCCTTGGCCTTGTACTTTCAGCTAACTCCTGTCAACACTCTGTCTTTTTAAACACACCAGATTTAGGTTTATAAGTATGAGATCAGCTATTTTAATTATAACTATTACTATTATTAACTATACTTCTATCTAAGACCAAATGTTTTGTCATTGTAAACTCACCCCCCCCCCCCCACCCACACGAGTAATTTAAAAATAGGAAAGGTTAAGTAGAGTTAGAGCAACAATATAATAAAAACATCCATGTATTCAGTCATCATTAGATATTGTTGAATGTATTTTTGCTCTTATAATTCTACTGTTAACAGTGGATCCTCAGAGGTAATAATTTATAAACTATATAAGTCCTGCCTATAGTCTATAGACGCCTATTTAAAAGCCTATTTAAGGCTATTTAAATATAGTCATACTAGAGTCATAGTCATAGTAATCTATGTAGTAATGATAGATTTGGCTATCCTGATTGATCAATCATACATTCATTACATGCTGATGAAAACCAACAATACTATTTTAAATATTTTTTAATTCCAACCTCTCAATTCTGATACCCGGGTCCGAAAAGCCACTTCAAATTAAATAAACAAGAAAAATTAATGGTGGAACATAACTTCCGGCTGAATCCAAAAACTTTGAGATTAAGTTTAAGGGATTATCGTTATAGTGATCTCCCCTTCAAAGTCAATTAATATTTCGCAATTTTATTGAAGGGTTATCATTTTTATTTTGGTGTAACATATGTATACATCGCTATATATCACTACTATTTACAAATAGGGCATGTTGAAGGCGGTTAATTTAATTTTCCAATCAAATACCATTACCCCCGTGAGCGTGTAGTTCAGAAAAGAAATTCACTCATGCCACTGCAGCCTTGACCTTTTCGTTAATAAACTTGAAACCCATGGCAAAGAGACGCACTATTTGGATTATATTGAGCCCCACTACTTGGTGAATCACTACTTGGCGAATCATTACTTGGTGAATCACTACTTGGTGAATCACTACTTGGTGAATCACTGATTGGTGAATCACGACTTGGTGAATCCCTACTTTGAGAATCACTACTTGAGCCATGCTGAATGATTATATTTGATCATAGCGAATCACTACTTAAAGCAAAATGGATCCTTACTTGCTGCACAGGGAATAACTACTTAAGCATTGTGAATAACTACATTATGGCACAGCAGAGGCGTAGCTATAGAGTGTTTCAAGATTCATTTTAAAGAGCCTCCCTTTCTTTTTTCAACTCACAATCTCATTATTTTCATCAATAAAATAAAATCAAAGCACATTTTGGCGCCCCTAACGAGTCTGGCGCCCAGGGACATATGTCCTCCCTCCTCCCTTTAGCTACGCCTCTGAGGCACAGTGATCACTACTTGGTGCATAATGTATTACTACTGAGCACAGTGAATAGCTATAGTAATACCATTGTTTGAGTGGTATCCCTTAGAAACAAGATTCTATATATGAGAGTTTCTCCATTCTCCAGGAATGAATTTGTTGAGGTGCAACGTTGTTCAATTATTTAGTCAACCCCTTTTCATCTCCTTGCATTTTGGCAGCCCTATCAAAGGCGTAAACATACGAATATTTAAAATTAATGTTACATCACTGAATGTCTCTTGAAATATTTCAAACATTTGTTAACAGCAGAAGGTGTACCATTTACAACGCTTAATACTATAAGGAAATAGTAAAACTAAAACAATTTATTATCTAAATATTTTAGTCGCTTAAGAACTTTTTGTGTGACATATCTTATTGTAGTAGTGTGATGAGGTAATGATTGTAGCTACCGGAGGGTGGATATAATATGTGTGTGTGTGTGACACACGTTATAATAAACCCTGCTCGCAGCGCCAAAAACTGCAGCAAAGTGGGTTGTTGATGGTATGATGATGAGGCCGTGGCTGACAGTCGTACTAACATACACTAAACAAATTCAGGTCTCGAGGACTATAGCTTTTATTTGGTTCTATCAGTGTTGTATAAAAAGGAATGGTAGAAGAAAATGTATCCTCAGAGAAATCATAAGAGACAGTCGTAAGAAAAAAAGGACAATATCTGAAAAGATACAAATAGTACATGTTAACAATGTCCTGACTAACATTGAATGACACAGCTAATAATGAACATGGTAATTAGCTACGTTATGCTCACGAACACATTGGTAGCTAATTTATTCTATTTGAGAATCCAGTGGACGGTTGTGTGTTCAACCTTTTTTAAAATAACATGGTCATAAGTCTATTGGACGGCTGTAGGTTCATCCTTCAAAGTATCATGGTTGTAAGTCTATTGGACGGCTGTAGGTTCATCCTTCAAAGTATCATGGTTGTAAGTCTATTGGACGGCTGTAGGTTCATCCTTCAAAGTATCATGGTTGTAAGTCTATTGGACGGCTGTAGGTTCATCCTTCAAAGTATCATTGTTATAAGTCTATTGGACGGCTGTAGGTTCACCTTTCAAAGTATCATGGTTGTAAGTCTATTGGACGGTTGAAGTTCACCTTTCAAAGTATCATGGTTGTAAGTCTATTGGACGGTTGAAGTTCACCTTTCAAAGTATCATGGTTGTAAGTCTATTGGACGGTTGAAGTTCACCTTTCAAAGTATCATGGTTATAAGACTATTGGACGGTTGAAGTTCACCTTTCAAAGTATCATTGTTATAAGTCTATTGGACGGTTGAAGTTCACCTTTCAAAGTATCATGGTTGTAAGTCTATTGGACGGCTGTAGGTTCACCCTTCAAAGTATCATTGTTATAAGTCTATTGGACGGTTGAAGTTCACCTTTCAAAGTATCATTGTTATAAGTCTATTGGACGGTTGAAGTTCACCTTTCAAAGTATCATGGTTGTAAGTCTAAACATAAAACTTCCATCATTATCACCTAACAATTTTATTCTATAAAAAAAACAGAAATATAAAGGCTTATTTGCTTATACTTACAGAGCGTCGAAATGGGCCACACTGCACACTGACACCGGCGCACTGCACACTGACACCGGCGCACTGCACACTGACACCGGTGCACTGCACACTGACACCGGCGCACTGCACACTGACACCGATGCACTGCACACTGACACCGGCGCACTGCACACTGACACCGGCGCACTGCACACTGACACCGGCGCACTGCACACTGACACCGGTGCACTGTACACCGACACCGGTGCACTGCACACTGACACCGGTGCACTGCACACTGACACCGGTGCACTTTATGGATACGTTTGAAACTTTGAATCAAAAACTCATTAGAGCGCGCCTTAACAAGTAAAGGCGGTGCGGACATACGAGAGAGCATCTACGTCACACGACAACTGAGACAGTCTCTTACTTGCATATGGCACATTCCCTGTCGTAAATTAACAATCCCTTAACGACTCCAACAAAAAATAAAAGTAAAAATCCAGGACCAACCCCTTGTGTCCTTATCAGTTTTGTCTCGGCAGTGGCGTAGCGAGTGGGGGCAAGGGGGGCATCATACCCCGGGCGCTACTCACAAAGGGGCGCCAAATGGCATATTTTACATATAATATCGTATAGTTTTCAAATGGGGGGCGCTAAAAAGTTATTGTGCCCCGGGCGCGAGTTAAGCTAGCTACGCCACTGTGTCTCGGCTATCTAAGATACTCTCTTATATTTCTCTGAATTAAATGGGTTTTTAGATATTTTAAATAGAAAGGGTTGGACCCCCCCCCCCCCCCATTGGATGAATGTGAAAATTCCATTTATTCCATAATATTACAATGCCCCCTATAGATGTAGACTTGTAAATATACTACGTTATAGCGAATAAAGTCCCCATTCCAACTAGATATAATTTATAACTTAATTCACTAGGGTTCCCGAGAAAGAAATAATTGCACTTGAACCAAAAGCACACATTGTGGTTTCCAATATTAAAGTATCCTACGCGATGGGCTGAATGTTATGATAACCTAACCCCGAGGTCAAATTCCTGCGTTCGGCGCTAAACACGGTTTCGTACTAATAGCGTAGCCTACAATGCTGCATCCACCCCAAACGTTTGAATTCCAGTGCCCTCGCTGGCATAACTATAAAGATATATTTTACGTTGTCTAAACCCTGAATAGGTGCAGTCAGTGTGTCAACATCTCTCTAGGTCTGTCTAAATGGTGCAGTCAGTGTCAACATCTCTCTAGGTCTGTCTGAATAGGTGCAGTCAATGTCAACATCTCTCTAGGTCTGTCTGAATAGGTGCAGTCAGTGTCAATATCTCTCTAGGTCTGTCTGAATAGGTGCAGTCAGTGTGTAAAAAATCTCGCTAGGTCTGTCTGAATAGGTGCAGTCAGTGTCAATATCTCGCTAGGTCTGTCTGAATAGGTGCAGTCAGTGTGTCAAAATCTCTCTAGGTCTGTCTGAATAGGTGCAGTGTCGAAATCTCTCTAGGTCTGTCTGGATATCGGGTGTATCGAGGGGAGATGAGTTGTAAGCTCCTTGACATATTCAACCCATCGCTGCTCCTGCTCCTTAACATTTGTAAGCAGTTTTACGGTGAGTATAGCATAAACCCTATAATTTAACAGGAAAAGTAGGGGGACGTCTCATACGCCGAAAAATAAATACGGTAAGCACTTATAAAAGGGTAATCATTTTGGAATTGACTGGTTATTACATTATTTTTAAAATTTTATAAGTGTAAATGAGTGTAAATAGTCATATGATTATTTGGCTTTTAACAATATAACATTAAATTGTATTAATGTCTGTCTGTCTGTGCACTGCAGAATTTCTGGTCAAAATTTTAGCACACTTTGTTAGTGCAAGAGAAGTCAAAAGTTTTCCTCTATTCACCTGCAGATTCTGTTTGTCGCAAATGACTAGTGCGGTATGTTTTGCGTTCATGTGTCATGTGCAGTCAAGATAAATGATATTAATAGAGTAGGAAAAGGATATTTTGAGAATTAATTGAGAGTAAAGTGAGTAACAATAATAACATCGCTGCTTGAACAGATTTTGCCAAATCTGTAACATCTATTTTGCATCACAGATCATGTTGAAAAAGCATGTTTAACAGCACCGACAATGCCCTCTTGAGCATAAGAAATTAGCACCTGCTCCTCAACAAAAAGGATTCGTCCAATGCGAGTAGTTGCAAGGGATAGAGAGAGAGCTTAAGGTAATTATTGCTTACACCGACATGGCGTCTATTTTAAATGCTGAATGGTTAGGTGAGGATGATATTGACTTGTCTGGTATTTCAGTTCCCCAAGATGAAAATGATAAATCAGCTACTATAGACTATGCCCATCAGGGGCGTCATTTCAATTTTTTTTTCAGTGGGGGGGGGGGCAAAACCCAAACTTGGTCGGCTTGTTAAGTTGTTTATTACTGGAGGCGCCACAGTACATAGCAATTTAAATAAAACCTGCAAATTCAGGGGGTGGGGGCAAATGCCCCCCTGCTCTACCCAAATGATGTCCCTGATACACATTGTTACGATAGACCAACATCTGGGTACTCCCTGGGAAGATGATAGCAATTAGAAACTATACATTAATTGTCAGCGTTACTGACAATATTCATATTTATACCACAAACAATGATATTTAGTCTTTAACAACTTTTTAACTGATTCTGCATTATAAAATTTATGTTTAAAAACGTTTTAACTTGTTGATTAAAGCTAAAGATGAAATAAAATGTATTTCCTACAATTTTGTGTCATTGAAATAGATCAGCACAAAGGAAAATGTATTTATAAATTTATTTATACTATAATTCATTTTTTGGGGGGTTGGGGTAGAAAATGTTGACATAAAGAAATAGGTGGGGTCATTGAAAGTTTGACAGTTGTTGACAAAAAAAGGGTGGGGGGGTCAAAAATTGCGCAACAATTGTTGACGTAATTAATTGACAACACCATATCACTTAATGAATACCTCTGGTCAACTTGTAATGTTTCAATAAATTAGAATCATGCAGTGCGCTCCAGCTGTGCTGCGTAAGCGGCAGCAACCTCGAGGAGACTTGGGGTCGTCCACATGGGGTTTTGCCTCTTCGTGGCGTGGCAGACTAGTAGGGGGGACTTGTCCACCCGAAGCTAAAAAAAAACCCGGCCAAACGCATGACTCCCAACGCAACGGGAGCTGCCACTAACATGATTACTAGTTGCTGTTAATGGATATGAGGCTTGGGTGGCCCTCATAACCCATGCCGATGATTTTAGCTACGCGGCCGTGAGAAAGCCGCTCCTAGGCAACCGTTTCGTCCCGCCACTACCAACGTCCCGACCGAAAGACTCCCTGGACGGTGGGGAGTGGTAACGCAACACCAACCCCCGGAGTGGAAGCAAAGCCGTCCTGACCCACAGAGAGTTAACTGCGGACGCTTTAAACGCAGCGTCCTCGGTCGACCGGGCCTCCCCTAGGTCAAGGGGGAGGTTCCCGGCGCCCTTCCGCACGGGCTGGAGTCGGGTTAAGTCCTTCAGTGCTCTGGTTTGTGTGGGGGAGCGCCGGGGGGGCATTAAGAGCTCGCGCTCGACGGCCCACCGACTCCATCTCTTATGCGACATTTTCAGTGCGCTCCAGCAAGTGTTTCATTCTACCAAATAATGTGTACGAAGTACGCTATTGAATCTGATAATTTGATACCTAGAATACGTTCCTTAACCGATAGGTTAATGGAACTGAACCGTTCCAAGGTTGGTCAAGTCAGATATGCTAGCCATTGTGATGTATTGTGTGACATTTTTAGCCAGGTTTTTAGCCATTGTGATGTATTGTGTGACATTTTTAGCCATGTTGCTAGCCATTGTGATGTATTGTGTGACATTTTTAGCCATGTTGCTAGCCATTGTGATGTATTGTGTGACATTTTTAGCCATGTTGCTAGCCATTGTGATGTATTGTGTGACATTTTTAGCCATGTTGTAAGAGTCTCCATTCATTTTATAAAATTAGTGACCCCCCCTCCCCCCTCCCTTTGGTTTGAATTAACTTCCGTTCGAACAACATGCCTTTATTATTATTAGCTTCGAACCGAACTAGTTGGTTTTGTACTAATTTGCCAAATCCATGGAACCACATTGCAATAATAAAAGTAGATTTTAATATAAAAATTAGAACTAAAAATGATTGATATTTTCATTCGTTTTGTGACAAAAATTTAAATTTTACCAGCTTCCTATATGACGTGTCCATAGCGTATTGGATTGTTTGGCTCGAAAATAATTATAATTGTATCACCTTGATAGCCATTATTTTTTTTAATCTAAAAATATTAGTAAAATTATTACCAAGGTAAATCAA
Organism: Omphiscola glabra; assembly: GCA_964017045.1. Taxonomy (NCBI): domain Eukaryota; kingdom Metazoa; phylum Mollusca; class Gastropoda; family Lymnaeidae; genus Omphiscola; species Omphiscola glabra. The sequence continues at coordinate 39,349,909 of OZ024797.1, forward strand.
CAGGCTAAATACGATAAGTCTAAAAATGAGCAATGTATTTTTTACCAAATGTGGAGAATATAAAATAAACAAGAAACCATTATCTTAACTTAACTGTCTAGTCTACATCGAATTCAATTGGTCTTCAAAATGACTCGACACTATAAAAGAATTGTATTTTTCTTATTTAGATATCAAAATAATTTTCTTTGTTTTCACATTTCTTTTTAACAATACATAAATCGATATTCAGAATAGTTCAATACACTTAAGGTTAACATTAAACATTTTTCTATTGAACGAAATTTGAAATTATTTCATTAATTTTAACTATTTTTTAGCGCTTAAATTAATAAAAATAATAATAACAAAGATGGTTCATCTTTATGCGAATAAAGTTTTATTTAGTTTTTAATTATACCGTTTTAAATGTAATATTTATTGGCCAAATAAAACTATTTTCTTAAGAAATAAAACGAAAAAGTGTACAGACAAAAAATTTTAGTTTAACCTCTAAATTTGCATTTTATAATAAAGAAATTTTAATTGTTTAATTAAAAATGTGATGAAACCGAGGCAAACAGTTCATGTTACCGCCTTGCAGGAATCAATCACTTAGAATCGTAACTCAACCACTTGATGCGAACTTCATGCATAATTGTATCAGACCAAACTTCAATCTCAAGGGTGAAAGAACTCACAGTGATGTTAACAAAAAAAAAACAAATCCTAAGATTATTTTCATGGTCACTGTCAAGTTTTGAAATGGCGGCATAGACAATGGGTGGTGTCTTGTAAGAGACTGCAAATCTCACCATTTTTGTAAGCTTTCTATCGTGCCCAGATAGTTTGTCAAATTCGTCTTTGATGCAGACTACATCACCTGTTTCCATGTGTCGTGCCTGTACGGCTGCCAGGTTATTCTCAATTGCTGGTATACGAAGATTGACAATTTTCTCAACTGTATCAATTTTTTGTAAAGTAGCCTTTTCAGAAAAAGAAATTTTATCGACTAGTTCCTTTTTGACATTTTTATCAACTGTATCAATTTTTTGTAAAGTAGCCTTTTCAGAAAAATAAATTTTATCGACTAGTTCCTTTTTGACATTTTTCTCAACTGTATCAATTTTTTGTAAAGTAGCCTTTTCAGAAAAAGAAATTTTATCGACTAGTTCCTTTTTGACATTTTTATCAACTGTATCAATTTTTTGTAAAGTAGCCTTTTCAGAAAAAGAAATTTTATCGACTAGTTCCTTTTTGACATTTTTCTCAACTGTATCAATTTTTTGTAAAGTAGCCTTTTCAGAAAAAGAAATTTTATCGACTAGTTCCTTTTTGACATTTTTATCAACTGTATCAATTTTTTGTAAAGTAGCCTTTTCAGAAAAAGAAATTTTATCGACTAGTTCCTTTTTGACATTTTTATCAACTGTATCAATTTTTTGTAAAGTAGCCTTTTCAGAAAAAGAAATTTTATCGACTAGTTCCTTTTTGACATTTTTATCAACTGTATCAATTTTTTGTAAAGTAGCCTTTTCAGAAAAAGAAATTTTATCGACTAGTTCCTTTTTGACATTTTTCTCAACTGTATCAATTTTTTGTAAAGTACTTTCTTCAATCGTTTCAAATTTGTTTAAAGTTGACTTTTCCAACGCAGATAATTTATCCAAAAGTTGTTTATTATCTGGAACAACATATTTAATGTTTTGGGTTGCCTTCTTCGTACCTAGTGTTGTCTTTATTTTACATTCATAAACTGATGCTTGTTTTTCTTTAGGTTCTTTCCATTCGAGATTCAGATAACCTTGACCTTCAGTGTCGTCAATATTTAAATGGCCAGTAACGTTAATAAAACCAAGATCAGCTTTTGCCGTGGCAGGTTCAAACGGTGTTATGAATGCAACTGTTTCATTTTGTTTCTGTTTTGTTGGTCCTTTAGAAAATGAAAGTTAAAAAATCAAAACCAGATAACCAAACAAAATAGCTATTAAAAAAAACTTGTGAAACAATCCACTGGTGGGAAAAAAATCAACATAACTTGAAAAAAAGATATATAAAAATTGATAAAACGATATAAATTATATCAAATTATATTTCATTTAAGTAAAAACCTTTCATTCAGATATGCACTCACAATTTTAAAATTATCTACGAGGAAATTAACTTGCCTCTTGTGATAAAAATAGATTGAATTTCCTGATCTTCGTCCGTTTGACTGTCCTGGAAATAAATACATTAAAAAACTAAATTTATATCTTATTTCACTTTTAGAAATCGTTCATCATTTTATTAAGCATTACAAATTTATTGATCGTAAGTAGCCATTGCTTTTGTAGTATTCTTTCAAACTTCGGGAATAGGATTTTTACTATCACTGATGAAGTGACGATGATGTGGGCAATTCTCCAAAGTCCGGTCCGGCTTGGTTGAGTGTTGTAGTGGACGATGTTGAATGGAGGTTGTTGGCTTGGTTGAGCGTGGTAGTGGACGATGTTGGATGGAGGTTGTCGGTTTGGTTGAGCGTGGTAGTGGACAATGTTGGGTGGAGGTTGTTGACTTGGTTGAGCGTGGTAGTGGACGATGTTGGATGGAGGTTGTCGGCTAGGTTGAGTGTTGTAGTGGACGATGTTGAATGGAGGTTGTTGGCTTGGTTGAGTGTTGTAGTGGACGATGTTGAATGGAGGTTGTCGGCTTGGTTGAGCGTGGTAGTGGACGATGTTGGATGGAGGTTGTCGGCTTGGTTGAGCGTGGTAGTGGACGATGTTGGGTGGAGGTTGTCGGCTAGGTTGAGTGTTGTAGTGGACGATGTTGAATGGAGGTTGTTGGCTTGGTTGAGTGTTGTAGTGGACGATGTTGAATGGAGGTTGTCGGCTTGGTTGAGCGTGGTAGTGGACGATGTTGGATGGAGGTTGTCGGCTTGGTTGAGCGTGGTAGTGGACGATGTTGGATGGAGGTTGTTGGCTTGGTTGAGCGTGGTAGCGGACGATGTTGGATGGAGTTTGTTGGTTTGGTTGAGTGTTGTAGTGGACGATGTTGGATGGAGGTTGTCGGCTTGGTTGAGCGTGGTAGCGGACGATGTTGGATGGAGTTTGTTGGTTTGGTTGAGCGTGGTAGTGGACGATGTTGGATGGAGGTTGTTGTTTTGGTTGAGCGTGGTAGTGGACGATGTTGGGTGGAGGTTGTCAGTTTGGTTGAGCGTGGTAGTGGACGATGTTGGATGGAGGTTGTTGGCTAGGTTGAGCGTGGTAGTGGACGATGTTGAATGGAGGTTGTCGGCTTGGTTGAGTGTGGTAGTGGACGATGTTGGATGGAGGTTGTTGGCTTGGTTGAGCGTGGTAGTGGACGATGTTGGATGGAGGTTGTTGGCTTGGTTGAGTGTTGTAGTGGACGATGTTGAATGGAGGTTGTTGGCTTGGTTGAGTGTTGTAGTGGACGATGCTGGATGGAGGTTGTTGGCTTGGTTGAGTGTTGTAGTGGACGATGTTGAATGGAGGTTGTTGGCTTGGTTGAGTGTTGTAGTGGACGATGTTGGATGGAGGTTGTTGGCTTGGTTGAGTGTTGTAGTGGACGATGTTGAATGGAGTTTGTTGGCTTGGTTGAGCGTGGTAGTGGACGATGTTGGATGGAGTTTGTTGGCTTGGTTGAGCGTGGTAGTGGACGATGTTGAATGGAGGTTGTTGGCTTGGTTGAGCGTGGTAGTGGACGATGTTGAATGGAGGTTGTTGGCTTGGTTGAGCGTGGTAGCGGACGATGTTGAATGGAGGTTGTTGGCTTGGTTGAGTGTTGTAGTGGACGATGTTGAATGGAGGTTGTCGGCTTGGTTGAGCGTGGTAGTGGACGATGTTGAATGGAGGTTGTAGACTTGGTTGAGCGTGGTAGCGGACGATGTTGGGTGGAGGTTGTCGGCTTGGTTGAGCGTGGTAGCGGACGATGTTGGATGGAGGTTGTCGGCTTGTTTGAGCGTGGTAGGGGACGATGTTGGATGGAGGTTGTCGGCTTGGTTGAGCGTGGTAGCGGACGATGTTGGATGGAGGTTGTTGACTTGGTTGAGCGTGGTAGCGGACGATGTTGGATGGAGGTTGTTGGCTGTCGAGATGCACAAACACTCGAGCGCATTATCACTAATCGTGTGTTACCAGGGACAACTATCGTCGCGGACGCTTGGCGAGGATATCAAAATGTCGCTCAGTTCAGATCAAAAACACAACGGGATCTTATGCTCACGTTGTCATTGTGCTCGCGCGTGAATTTGTTGATTCGGTAGACCAGGACATGCACACAGAAACTATTGAAGGACTTTGGATGCAAGCGAATCGTAAACGCCGCTATTAGCGTGGTACCGGCCGCGGTCTGCTTACCAGCTACTTGGGGGCCTTTCAGTGGCGCAACAGTCACAAGCAGAACGTTCTCGGCTGCTATTTGCAAATGCTATGCGCCAATTACAACGTTAAATTTAGTATTTACTAACTGGTTTGTCTAGTGACAGTTATTTGCAAAAGCTATGACTGACATTTCTGCTGTTTTCTAACAATACACACTGTGCATTGCAATTTTTTTCATACAAAATAATTTGGGACCAGGATTTCGGAGGATTGCCATAATGTGTATGAAAGTCTACCAAAAAAACGTTTAAATATACAAGTCTTTTCTAACATTTAGACCTACGGTTAAACAAATTTCTCTTGACTTCACTAACACAATTTCCCCCCTCAATTTATTTTAAATAAATTTTTAACTAAACAGACTAACAGCAACTTATATAAGATAAATGTCTATGGAAAGCGGTTACTAAATCTAAAGTCTAAAGGATCACTAATTAAGTAAATATTGCCACTAATACTAACTTCTAAGTGAGTTCATAGATTGATAACTTTTACGCTATAGAAATACATTAGATGTCTTCTGATTAAATTTTTATATTTTTTTATAATAATGTAAAAAAAATCATTCCATATAATTGTATAAATAAAATAATCTATCTTAAATCTGAAGAGCGTAGTCTAACAACATAATTTACATCAAAAGAACATCCCAGACTCAGTGTTTGAGGGAATCCGTACATCACAAAAGTTGGCTGAGCTGTGAACACGATGGAAGCCCCTGGAGAAATCAAATCGAAATACAACATATTATATATTTACTAGATAGTAATCTAGAGAGTAATCGAGATAGTAATCTAGAGTGTAATCGAAATAGTAATCTATAGTGTAATCGAGATAGTAATCTAGAGTGTAATCGAAATAGTAATCTAGAGTGTAATCGAAATAGTAATCTAGAGTGTAATCGAAATAGTAATCTAGAGTGTAATCGAAATAGTAATCTAGAGTGTAATCGAGATAATAATCTAGAGTGTAATCGAAATAGTAATCTAGAGTGTAATCGAGATAGTAATCTAGCGTGTAATCGAGATAACAATCTAGAGTGTAATCGAAATAGTAATCTAGAGTGTAATCGTGATAGGAATCTAGAGTGTAATCTAGATAATAATCTAGAGTGTAATCGAGATAGGTCTCTAGAGTGTAATCTAGAGTTTAATCGAGATAGTAATCTAGAGTGTAATCTATAGTGTAATCGAGATAGTAATCTTTGAACAACAATGGACCCTAATCTTACACGAAAAACCATTCTGCCATTTCGTTATTTCATATGTCATGCTGTACATAATGCACATCAATAAATGAGGAAAATGGTCGGATAAGATGACGACCTTGCAATGCCCATCTTTGAATATATAAAAATAACTTTCATGCATATCAATTACCTTCATTTGCGAGAAGAAGACATCCAAGAATTGCAGTTAGGTAAAAGTAACTAAAACCCATCATTGAATTGAGCTGAAAAAAAATATCTGTACTGATAATTTAGTTTTCCCTGGTGGAAATCAGTGTTTCTTTCAGAAATTTTCCCCTGAGGGGGCACTTTTGACGTTCGGGGGGGGGCAGTGCCAGTTTTTCAGTGGCCAGAGGCGTAGCTAAGGGGTGGCAGATGGGACATATGTCCCCGGGCGCCAGACTAGCGGGGGCATCTAATGGGCTAAAGGGTTAATGGACGAAAATAATAGGTTTCAGAGTTTAGCGGGGGGGGGGGGGGGTGGGTGTAAAAATGAATCTTGTCCGCTGTCATCAGAGACTCACGTCAGTGACGTAGAAGTGGGGGGGGGGGCGAACATTTGGTCTTCCCAGGTGTCATTTTTTCTTTAGATAGAGCGGCGGGATTTTCGGATATCTGCAGAGTTTCTATCGAGAAAGGTAGCGTGGCAAAAAAGTTAACCCACCTAGGGTGGCGCTAACACTAGGAACGCCGCTGGGCAGTGTATATATCAGCACCAAATTCGGCTGTCATGGCAAGTAATTTTTATCGGGAAGTAGGGCAGCAGAAAATGTGTGATTGTTTAACAATCAAGAGGTGCATTTTGGAGTATACATGATTCGAATGTTTTGATAAGACTTTCATTTGATCGGGGCAAATAATTTTTCAAGCGTCGGGGGAGGCATTATGGCTACCAGTGCCAGACACAAACTAAATTCATTCTGGTTGTGGTGTGCCGAAGAAAATCATTTGACACAAGATTAGATTCAACCCGGTAGTCACATTGATCGACGTCAAGGAAAAAAAGGGGGGAGGGGGTAGCAGAAATTGAGGAATCCGAAGAGTTTGAGCAAAAGTGAGGGCAGGGGTCACCTTAATTTAAAAATAATAAATTCAAAATGCAGTGATGCATTGTGGTGCAAATTTTTCGTCTTCTTTTTCTGTCTATTAAGAGCCCACGATCAATTTATTGATCATTATGGCTCCTATGAATGTAGATGGGATTTGCAATGTTTCTGTGCCTGGTGTTGATGCGGATATTTCACTGGTAACAAGAGTTACCTAGTGAGGGTATCATGCACTGGTTTCAATGTATCTTTAAGACAATGTGTGAAGGGGCATTTCAAACGTTCATATATTTACTGTTAGATGTCTCGTAGAAAAATGCTAAGAATACATCAACATACACCAACTATATGTGGACTACAAATCAGCTTATGATAGCTTAGACAGAAAATACATGAACGATGCTGTGCTGGAACTTGGAGTCCTATCAAACTTACCCGACTCATACATATGACAATGGATAACTACAAAAGTAGAATCAAAGTACATGGGGAGTACTTGAAGGAGTTCCCAATCAATCTGGGGCTCAGATGAGGAAATCCGTGTATCATTTTCAACATCACTTTAGAAAAAAGCATTTGAAACATACGTGTGAGCACCTGAGAGGTGGTACAGAACAACCATAAGGAACTTTATAAAGCCAGCCACTGCAATACCTGGCCTACACAGACGATATAGTGCTACTTGGTAGAAACAGCATTGATGATATAATTAAAACTTTCAGGGAACTTGAAGATGTGACGGTCAAAGCTGGTCTTGATGTAAATAAAGCGAAGGCAATATTTATGATAATGTCAGGAAATACGCACTGATGACTTCATCAATATGAACATCTACGCCTTTTAGAGGGTAGCTACTTTCAAATATCTAGGGGTGACTATAAATAAGCAAGAGGAAATACAATCGGAGGTGCAAGCAAGAATAACAGCATGCAACCGTTCTTATTTCAATTTACAAAAGCTACTTCAATGCAAAAATCTCGCTAAGGGAACAAAGAAGGCAGTATACACCACTATCACAAGACCAGTAGTGAGACTTGGTTCCTACCAGAAAAGCAGAGAACCTGCTAAATATATGACCCGGTGATAGACAATTTTGTTTTGGGAATCCGTACAAACCAAGAGCTATATCAATTGTACAAATACCCATCCATAGTCACAACAATATAAAAAAAAGGCAGACTGCCCTAGGCAGGACACATTGAACGGATGCCGGATTCTGGAGCAACAAAAACGATCTACAGGCAGAAACCTAGGGGCAGACGGCTCACCGGTCGACCAAGACTGAGATGGATTGACGAAGTAGAGAAGGGCTTACAAAGGTTGGGGTTCGCACATGGAGGTGTAAAGCGAAGGATCGATCCCAATGGAAGAATGTGGTGGAGCAGGCCAGGGCCCTAAATGGGATGAAGCGCCACTGATGTAAACATTTTTGACATTTGGGTGGGAAGCGCTAGAAATAACGATAATAACAGGACATCACTAACTCTTACACCAGCACAATATTAAATAAATTCAGTCCAGTTGGGAGCCCTTAGGGTATGTTTTTTATCGAGAGATACTCCTTAGCTTAGACTCGCCCCTTAAAACTTTATAGACCCCGGAAATTTTTTGATCAATTCAAAATGCAAGAATGCATTTTTTTGTACATACCGTGGTTAAATTTAGTTTCGCATCATTATACACTTAACTGTAGAGCAACGGGAGAGATGCTAGTTAAGATTTTATGTGTCATTTGACCTAAGATCCATCGTGTGAGGTCTGCAACCCACATAACTGCATGGGGTCTTGTATATTTTAGGGGCTTAAAGTTGGGCTGTAATTACATTAAATTATCAACTTTTACTGCTAGGTAGGGAAGGAAAAAACCGAAAAGTAGCACGGGTGCCATAAAATGTCAAGCGACGTCTCTGCTTGACTAAATGTGGTATGCAAATATTTTTTTTTAAATTGAAAAGTAATGTATTTTTTAAGTTATTATTTTAAAATATTTTTTTTTTTAGCAGCAGATATTGTAAGTATCCCTGTAGTTATGGTCAGTATCACAGTAGTTATGGTCATTATCACAATAGTTATGATCAGTATCACAGCAGTTATGGTCATTATCACAGGGCATTAAGGCGCCATTTCCCAATGAACATATTGGCTGAAACATATGTGTTTTCAGGTGGTCTTAGGCGACCCCTTGAGAAGGATCTTGCGACCCACAGGTTGAGAACCGCTGCGCCTTAGGCTATGAGTGCACCTCTAGAAATGAGAATTTGAAGTAGAACTAACGCTGGCCTATCTGAATATCGTTAGGATCGTTGCCCATGTTATCATGCAAAGTATTGAACAGGCAAACACTGACAAACACAATCCTTGCTTTCATTTTGAAGTTGGCGACGTTATCGTGTATCTTATAAATACTGATGAGAACGAATAAATACGGAACAATTAAAATAAATAGCCATAAGATGATTTGATTACCTGCCCTATGACTTCACTGAAATGTGTGCAGTTGATGTGTCGCTCCAATGAACTAGCACTTGACGCACTGAAATGTGTGCAGTTTGTGTGTGGCTCTAATGAACAAGCAATTGTGCCCGCTGAAGAATACGTGTCATATTTTAGACCTGTCACAAACGTCTTTGATGTTAACGTCGTGACGTAATCCAGGATTAATCATCTTTATGCGATTTATATAATTTAATTTTAAATTGGAAAGGATAACATGATTTTGTTTAGCTTAGTTGTAAAAAGCGTGTGTGTGCCGCTGTGAGTGTATGTGTGTGTGTGTATATATAAAAAAAAGTATGGTTGTAAGTTTGAATGTGGGTATGCGTGAGTGCGTATACCTCTGTGCTTGTGTTTGTGCCTGTATATCCGTGCGTGTGTATATCTGTGTGAGCGTCTGTCCATCTGTCTTTTTCTTCGTGTGTGAGTGTGTGTTTGCGTTCATGCATTTGTTGCTGTTTGTTTTGTGCCTGTGTGTGCCCGTATGTGCCTGTGTATGCCCATGTGTGCATGTATGTGCCCGTGTGTGCCCGCGTGTAGCCGTGTGTGCCTGCGTGTGCCCGTGTGTGCTTCAGTAGTTAGTCCAGTGGTCGGCAAACTCATTAGTCAAATGAGCCTAAAATCAGCAGCAGGGCGATTAAACAAAAATTTGAGAGCCAAATTTCTTTTCAAGAACCGGTCAAGAGCCATATTTCTTTTCAAGAACTGGTCAAGAGCCATATTTCTTTTCAAGAACCGGTCAAGAGCCATATTTCTTTTCAAGCACCGGTCAAGAGCCATATTTCTTTTCAAGAACCGGTCAAGAGCCAAATTTCTTTTCAAGAACCGGTCAAGAGCCGTATTTCTTTTCAAGAACCGGTCAAGAGACATATTTCTTTTCAAGAACCGGTCAAGAGCCAAATTTCTTTTCAAGAACCGGTCAAGAGCCATATTTCTTTTCAAGAACCGGTCAAGATACATTTTTCTTTTCAAGCACCGGTCAAGTGCCATATTTCTTTTCAAGAACCGGCGAGCCGCTATTTTCCGACCACTGAGTTAGTTGGTATAATATCTATGTACGTAGTTGTATGCCTGCTATCTTTAGGTTTAGGCAGAGGCATAACTGGGTTTTTGACGCCCTTGGCTAATTTATTTTTGGCGCCCTTGATAATTAAATAAAAATTTAAAAATTAGAGATTTAGCGGCGCCCTTTTCAACTGGCGCAGGCCGGCGCCCTTGGCAACTGTCCCAATGCCAAGCCGTTGTTACGCCTCTGGGTTTATAGGCATATAAAATTAATTAGCAATCTTAACTATCGACATGCAACGTTGTCCCCTTATATATCAGATACGCCTTTGACTTGTGTCGCGTGAAACCCGATGTTTGGATTTGACTTATGCTCTCACAAAGACAGTTTTAGTCTTAGGCTTTGCCATCCATATTAAAGAATCTCATAGATCTAGATCTGGGGCGGACATCCTTTCAGAGCCAGTAGATCTCTTCAGCGACTTTAGTTTTGGGGCTTAAGATCAGACCAGATCAAATCAGATTACTAACATCTGTAAGCATGAGTTACTAACATCTGTAAGCATGAGTTACTAACATCTGTAAGCATACGTTACTAACATCTGTAAGCATAAGTTACTAACATCTGTAAGCATGAGTTAATAACATCTGTAAGCATAAGTCTTAGTTACTAACATATGTAAGCATAAGTTGCTAACATCTGTAAGCATAAGTTGCTAACATCTGTAAGCATAAGTTACTAACAGCTGTAAGCACAAGAAGACATTTTTAGTTTTAGTTGGGTAAACAAAGAATTATAGTAAAAATCCAGATTTATAATTATCTTACGGTTAAATTTGTTTTGAGATTATAAATCATAGTTTTGAAATACGGGAATTCAACCCATGGGACTGAACCCCAAATTGGTTTTGGAAAGGATTATGGTTTAGTCCAGGGGTCTCCAAACTACGGCCCTCGGGCCGGATCCGGCCCACGAGGCCAGTTCAACCGGCCCGCCGACGGTACTTGAAATTTCGTTCTGGCTTGAAATTATTGTACGTAATCATTATCCGGCCCACGCTCGTCATTTTTATTTTCTTTTTATTTTTTTTATTTGTTATCCGGCCCGCCGTGAAAAAAGTTTGGAGACCCCTGGTTTAGTCAACTGTGGAAACAAACAAATTTTTTTTTCTTTTTAAACAGTTGAACTCTAATACTGCACACTCGAATGCTGCTAGATATATCAATTTTAGCGAATTTATTAGGCTTATTTATTGATAAATTGGTGGGAAAGGGGGTGTCTGTGATGAAATCAAGCTAGTCATTCACATTGCAACATATTTAGATCACCTTATTAGGAACAACACACACACTTTTTTTCTTATTGTTACGCCTCAAAAAATACCTATGCTGTTTTTTAGCAGTAAAGTGAACTACGCAGTAACCCATGTTAATTATCTCCCTTTGTTCGTGAATCTGATATAACAAAAAACCCCTAGACACGAGCAGGTGTGAAACTCATACGAGAGTTGTCCCCTCACTCGCACCAACCAGAGTCAATTCACCAGAAGCTTGTGGCGGAAAAGCAGAAACATCTGTCAAGGAGATGATTACATTGATTATACCAAGTACCCAACTTTCAACATTGGAGGTGGCTGAATAATTACAATCTTTCTCTTCGTATTAATGATATTAAATTTAAAAAAAAAATATTTCGATTTATATTTTTATATTTTTACACTATTAAATCAGCTTTTTATGAAAACCTGTTTGTATAAAAAGGGGTAGACGTTTGTTTTTTTTAAATTTCTGGATCTCTGTGATTTAATATGTTCTCACAAATGATATCTAAGGCGTAGATTCGACCAGTAGTGGTCTGAAGTTTAGTCACACAAAAATAAATACAATATTCAGTAAAAAAATTTTAGTCTGTGCTGCGTAAGCGGCAGCGTCCCCGAGGAGACTTGGGGGCGTCCACATGCGGTTTGCCTCTTCGTGGCGTGGCAGACTAGTAGGTTGGACTTGTCCAACCGAAGCGAAAAACCCCGGCCAAACACATGACTCTCAACGCAACAGGAGTAGCGTCCAACAAGATTACTAGTTGCCGGTGATGGATATGAGGCTTGGGTGGCAGCCAAAACCCATGCCGATGATTTTAGCTACGCGGCCGTGAGAAAGCCGCTCCTAGGCAACCGTTTCGTCCCGCCACTACGCGTCCCGTCCGGAAAACTCCCTGGGCGGTGGGGGTGGTAACGCAACACCATCCCTCCGGAGTGGAAGAAAAGCCGTCCTGACCTCGGGAGAGTGGACTGCGGACGCTTTAAACGCAGCGTCCTCGGTCGACCGGGCTCCCCCTAGGCAACGGGGGAGTTCCTGGCGTCGAGGAGACCTTCAGTGCGCTGGTCTGTGTGGGGGGCGCCGGGGGCGGGGCATTAAGAGCTCGCGCTCGACGGCCCACCGACGCCATCTCCTATTCGACATTTTCAGTAAAAAATTTAGTAATCAGAATTCCCGGATCTTGAAAGCGTGCGTGCATTTGTAATTGGTACATAGCTACAGCCACATAGCTACAGCCACATAGCTACAGCCACATTTTACAGTCACATAGCTACAGACCCTTAGCTACAGCCACATAGCTACAGCCACATGGCTACAGCCACCGAGCAACGGCCACACAGCTACAGCCACACAGCTACAGCCACATAGCAACAGCCACCCAGTGCCCAGTAATTAAAGGGAAGATGTAATCGGTACATAGCTACAGAGTGGGAAGTGATCAAATGGCTTGGCCTACACGCCTCAGTCATTTCGGAAGAGGCAGGCTAAATGAAAATGGGCAGAGATTACTGGAACTGTGCTGGTTACATGGACTATGTGTAACAAATACCTACTTCAACTTTAAGGCTATTCACCAAGTGTCATGGAGGGATCCCCGCTCCCAACATTGGCACCAATTAGATCTCATAATCACAAGACGCACACAACTGACCAGTGTCCTCCTCACACGCAGCTACCACAGCGCAGACTGCGACACAGATCATTCCTTAGGGGCTAGAAAGATAAGAATACTGCCAAAGAAACTGTATAACACCAAAAACAAGGGCAAACCACGCATAAGCATCTGCTCCACCAAAAACCCAGAGAGAACAGAAGAATACACCCAGAGACTACAAGAAGCTCTTGAACAAATGCCACCAATAGACACTATTGAGTCCAAATGGTCACATCTGCGGGACACTTTCTATAGCTCAGCTATCACGGCATTTGGCAAGAGAGAACGAAAAGGTGCAGATAGGTTCGAGGCTCACTGGCTGGAAATGAAGCATGTAACTGGTGCAAAAAGAAAGGCTCTCTTAGCTTATAAAGACAGTCCTTGCTCAGAACTCTAAAATCTCTTAAAAGTGCCAAGAAAAACGCACAGCAGGCAGCTCGCCACTACGCTAACACATACTGGCTCAATCTAAGCTCCAGCATACAATCAGCTGCTTATAGAGGAGATGCAAAGGATATGTACGAGAATAAAAACAAGCAACAGGCCCTCTGACCTCCAAGACTGCGCCCTTAATGTCAAAATCAGGGGAACTTATTACTGATCGAGATAAACAACTCAAACGGTGGATTGAGCACCACTTGGAACTATACGCAACAACAAATCATGTCTCAACCGCTGCCCTAGACGATATACCAGACCTACCGATCATGGAGGAACTTGATACCCTACCCACCCTAGACGAGCTACGTAGAGCCATCGATTGTCTCGCCTGTCGGAAAGCCCCTGGCAATGATGGAATTCCACCAGAAGTTCTCAAATTTGGAAAAGACGTTCTATTATGGGCCTTGCACGATCTCCTTACTATGTGCTGGGAACAGGGACAGCTACCACAAAAGTTGAAAGATGCAAACATCGTTACATTGTACAAGAACAAATGAGACAAGAGCGACTGCAACAACTATCGTGGAATCTCCCTTCTTAGTATAGTTGGAAAGGCCTTCGCCCGAGTTGCATTAACACGCTTGCAGACCCTAGCATCGCGTGTACTCCCAGAATCACAATGTGGCTTTCGAGCCGGTAGGTCAACCATAGATAGACATGATCTTCTCTCTACGCCAGCTGCAGGAGACATGCAGGGAAAACATATGCCTCTATGCATCGCGTTTGTCGACCTCACTAAGGCTTTTGATCTTGTCAGCAGAAGGCAAATAGGTATGCCCTACACGTCTGCTCAACATCATCCAGCAGTTCCACGATAACATGCAGGGCACAGTGTGCTAAAATGGTGCCACCTCAGAAGTTTTTCTAGTAGGTAATGGAGTAAAACAAGGCTGCGGGCTAGCTCCTATTTTATTTGCAATCTTCTTTTCCATCTTACTCCAGTATGCCTTCAAGAACAACAGCGAGCGGATATACCATCAACACTAGAGCTGATGGGAGATTATTCAACATTGCCCGCCTTAGAGCTAAGACCAAAATAAGAAAGGTCATGCTACACGAGTTCTTATTTGCAGATGACGCCGCCTTAATATCTCACACAGCAGACGGCCTGCATAGCCTTGTATCAAGCTTATCCGCTGCCTGCAAAGAGTTTGGCCTAACCATTAGCTTAAAGAAAACCAACATTATGGTACAGGAAGTTGACCCCTCCCCACTATCTCCATTGACGACTGCGACTTAGACGTTGTTGACAGTTTTACATATCTGGGATCGAACATTTCGAGCACCCTCTCAGTGGAGGATGAGATAAGTGGTAGAATAAGGAAGGCCGCAACTGTTATGATTAGACTGAAGAAAAGAGTCTGGTTCAGTGCTAAACTCACTACAAGAACTAAGCTGCATGTATACCAGGCCTGCGTACTGAGCACACTCCTCTATGGATGCGAGTCTTGAACCACATACAACAGGCACGAAAGAAGGCTCAATGACTTCCACCTCAGATGCCTGCGCCGCATCCTTGACATCAAATCGCAAGAAAAAGTCCCTAACACGGATGTCCTGTCTCAAACAAACATGTGCAGCGTCCCAGTCATATTAATACAAAGACGCCTCCGCTGGCTTGGACACGTCAAGCGAATGCAACCTGGTCTCATACCCAATGACGTGCAATACAGCGAGTTTGCGACAGGGAAAAGGTCGGTTGGACGGCCTCGCCTCAGATAGGGCCTACATAGACAAATGCAGAAGAGACATGAAGGCGGCCAACATCGACATCTCAAACTGTAACAGTTGAACTTTAATGAATTTCTAATCACTTTTTTTGTGGCCCAGTCTCACTCAGACTCTACCTCCTGTGACCCCCTGATGATTTGAGTTTGAGACCCCTGATCTTGGCATTATAAAATCAAGACACTGACCTCTTAACTAACCTAAATATCGTTTTTTTTTTTTTTTAATTCTTTGAAAGGATACAAACTTGGGCCATTATTAAAACCCACTCTTTCATATTTTAATTCAGTTTCTTTTAAATTTTATTTAGAATTGATTTCATCGCTGAATGAGAGTCATTTCAATCCATATCCCCGGCGGGATGATCAAAACCCCGGGAAATGAGAACCCCTTATTACTAAAACCACATTTCAACTGTGGTTATTGCCAGCTTTAACTTCATAAATAAATATAAATTAAAAAAACAAAACACACATATCTAAGATTTTAAAAGCCATAATATCCTTTGAATGAATTAACAAAAGTAAATTAAGTTCCAATCTTCTTTTCCTGCAGTGGTATCAAACTTAAATTTTAACTTACTATAACCCCTTTAATTTTGGCTCACAATTTGTAATGCATTTTTTGTTATTCCAAATTTTATTGTCAATTTGGTCAATTTTCAAGATGGCCGATTAGATGGAGAACTATTCTAAGCATGGCCATTCAATGTTCTCTTAATTTCTATTTTTATGTCCCAATGAGCAGTACCCTAATCCCTTAACTTTAATTCGTAAACAGTTAACTGTTTAAAAACACTATTTAAAGTACTGGAAACTATATAATTAACTTTAAATGGCCTCTACAAGCACTACCAATATCGGTGGTACGGGGCAACAAGCGACCGATACAGGCTCGTCAACATCCACGATGAAAAGAGATTTGGTAAAAAGATCAACAGCAGCCCAGTTCTTCAATAAAGATGAAGAGACGGATAAACAGATAGAACCAACATCATCAACTCATGATTTAGTGAGTCTATTTTGAACCGAATTTTGGCAATTTTAGCCACCTATCTGCTGACGTGCTGAGGGTATTTTTAATTTTCGAACCCTAACGAAATATATTAATTTTAATAATAGGCCTATTTATTTTCGTCTCGTATTTTTGAAAGTAAAACATTAATTTAATATAGGTTAATTTTTAAAAGTATATGTCAGGCCCCTCTAGGCTTAGGGCCTAGAAAAAATATGCTAAATAAATGAATTTTTATTAATAATAACTTAAAGTTAATTAATAATAAATTATACCTGCTTCTCCTGCCTACTCCTAGTGTCTCTAGCTATTATATTAATTTAAACAAACCAGCTACTTTGGCTAGGCCTACTGAAAATTTCACTAATTTCCTGAGTTTAAGATCACTTATTTTAGAAATAATTGGCCCGGGATACCCTTTATCGAGATGATAAACTGAACAAATCAAACTTCAAACTGAATCAAAGGCTGCCTTTTCCCCTGCATTAAATCTAGTAATGTGTTAAATCTAAGTAATAAGTATATCCCACTATAACTATAAGCATTTTTTACAATTACAATGGGTTTAAAATAGTTAATTCTTCAGCAAAAGATATCTTTCTCGCATGATTTAAACTGAACATGTACTCATTTTTAAAAGAACTAAATTGAGTAAAGAAGAAAGAGTAAAAGTAAAAATTCTTATTTGGACTAGAATGATTAGCTATTTTCATTAAAAAAATTGACAAAATTGATAGAGGGAGTTTTTTTTAATACCACTTCCCAGTACCGGAATCTTTTCCAGAAATTTCAATTTGTATGTAATTTTTTCATTGGACTTTCCATACTATAATGTTGAAATAACAAACTTATTTTCATACTTAACTCTCCCATAAGCATTGTCTAAATACTCAAGAATATATGAGAAACTTAAGAACATGAATTTATTATCTGTCTCTCTTATGACGATTTCAATAAAATAATTATGTCTAAGAAATTATCCTTAATGTTGTGGTTTTTTAAAAAGTCCAGAATGAGCACAGTGATATGAATTGGAATTTGGGGAGCCTGATTCTTGGAATTATTGACAGTATTGTTAATTCTTCAATTTATTTATAGGTTGTTGAGCTTCTGAACAATGCTGCTGTTATGCCAAAGAGTGCAGATAAAATAGCTAATCTTAAAAAGGTATTTTTATGAGTATATCATATTTTAAAAAATATATAACTTATAATTCATAATTTTTTAAAGACACTTATAAGTAAATAAAAAAAATATAAAAAAATTTTTGCACTTGTACTTTCACATTAAATTTTTTTTACCTTACTACGTACCTTGTTTTTATTACTCTGTACTATAAAGAATGGGCATTTTTCACTTGCAGGTTAAAGAATTAATAGTGTATAAGTCTCCAGATCTGCTTGACAACTTCCTTGATGTAAGCATTTTATTTAAATATGAAACTAACATTGCCAACAACTAGGCTACTGTTTCTTAAACGAAATATAATAGCAAATTAACTAACAGGATTATTTGCTGGTTTTAATAATTGTCATTAAAAATGGACTATCCTTTAGCTATAAATAAGAATTGTGTTAACATTCTTTTGCATGAGTACTTAAGGCAGATGAAAATTACATAGATTCCTCCCATCACCACTGCACACTATCTGACTTTGCATAATGATATTTTAATTACATTTTTAAACTCTTTGATGTCTTTCACCAACATTACTAACAATAATATACTATTCCTGCAGGAAATGTTGGCCTACCAATCTGATTCATCAAAAGATGTTAAGAAATTTGTTGTTGGGTTTATGGAGGAAGCTTGGTAGGTGTTGCCAATGAGATTTGTATGCTCAAAATTTGATATATTATTTTAAATCCTAAGGGGTTTTATTTTTGTGCCAAATTAGTTACATATAACTCATACAGAACACTTACTTTCTTTACTATGTAACTGAAAAAGGAAAAAAAGAAGTTGTACCAAGATTTTTAATCCTCATCATCCAGATCCAGTAGCCATTTGGGCATGTTCCCTTTGGCCTGAGGCCCTGGTGAAGATTCAATTTTTAATATTCAAAAGTTAATTTGTTAAATATATGTTCGTGTGATAAAATTGTATGGTAACATAGTACAAGGCTATTCATTTTTAACAGTATGAATTTTGAATCTATCCCTCCCCACACTTCAAAAGAGAAGCCATTTCTTAAAATGCAAATTTATTTTCAGCAAAAAGGACTTTGAATGCTTGCCTAAAGTCATGGCTAGTTTGTTGATGTTACTCGGAGATGATGATGTGAATGTGCAGAAAAAGGTCATACTGACCGTCAGTAGTATGTTTAAATTGGCTTTGGCTGTAAGTTACAAATTATGTGTCGTTTTTGTGCAACTAATTCTACATTTCAAAATGATTATCTTAAATCACATATGACTACTTAACTGTATTTCAAAGTTATAGCAATGTCATTAAAATTATTTAAGATTCTTTTTCTATGTAACCGCTATATGGATTGTAAATCATGTCTTTTATTGTTATTAAATATTAATTGATTTTAAAAATTTCTTTTCAGTGGATAAGCAGAGCCAAGAAAACGGGACCAGAGATGAAATCTGTTTGGCAGCACCTGACAGAGTTAAAGACATTGCTTTTTGACTCGCTAGAATCTGCCAATGATGGGTATGATATTTTTGAATAAAAATAATTTTAAAAAAAATTACTTTTAAATTTTAAAGTATAGTTTTGAAAGAAATTAAAAATGAAAACAATTACATGTACACTTTTTCCATCGCTGCAGAATCCGAACGCATGTTGTCAAATTCTTAGAGGGTCTCACCCTTGCACTTTCAAGGAAATCTTGGGTATGTTAATAATGGATTATAGCTTGCTTACACAATACAGATAATTCTGTGACATTATTAACAATAAACCTAGAGGTTATTTTATTTGACATCTGTATACTGAATGTATGTTATTTTGTTTTATTGTAGTTTTTTATAGAACTAACGCTGTGTTTCTGTCCACTAAAAGCTAGATGTTTTGTTGCAGGACTCAGAGGTACCCAAGAAAAGTGAAGATGACATGTCCCTTGAACAAGTGCCAGAGAACAATGACATTGTAAATGTTGCCCATCTTGAGGAGGAAGGAAAAAAGGCATTTAATAATCTTTTACAATTTCAAAGCTCACCCCATATCTCCAGGTAACTTTGTTTATAGCTCATACTTCTTCACATTATTGTTATAAGACTGTTTAAGGAAATAAGTTATACACATATCTTTTGTTTTCTCTTGTATAGGTTATTTGCTCTGGTTTATTCTTTCAGTTTAATTTCTGTGTTAATAAAAATAAACTTACGTTTCTGTGTGTATATAAAAGTATTAAATTATTTCTGGTATTTTGATTTTGAAATGTATACATGTCAAGAGTTAATTCTTATTGTTCATGGATAAACTTATGTGATGAATTGTAATGTGTCTGTTGCTTTATCGGTGGACTATATGTATCATGACACTTTCCAATTCACTCTTTTTTTTTTTTTATTAAACTTATGTATACATTTCAGCATCAACCTTATGACTGTGATGAATGCTCTTTCCAATATTGCAAAGCAGAGGCCATATTTTTTTGATCAAGTTGTTCAGAGCTTTGAGGCTTTACATGGTGAATATAGTATTAAGCTGATTAAATTTAATTTTAGCTTATATATTTAAAATTACTAGAATGGCATGGACTTGAAATTTTAGGGTGGGGGGTGAGGGGGTTTGGTGTTGCATTTCAGTGTTATAACCATATTATAGTTTTTAGACCAAAGCCCTCTGTAAGTCTGCTGTCTATCCACCACCCCTGTGCTGCGAGTCCTGGCCAGAAATATAACAGGGTAGCTTCCAACAAAGATCTTTGATTAACAGTATGGCGGCCGAGATTTCAGGACGGCCAATTTTTATCTTTTGATTGATTGATTGATTGGATACTTCTATAGCGCTGGTATCCATGCTACTTTAGCATGCTCACTGCGCTCTGGTTTCATCAAATCTATTAAACAAAAATGTCTTTAAATGTTTCCTAAATGATTTTCTGTCCTTTTCAAAACTCCTCAAAGATGGAGGTAAAATATTCCATAACTTTGGCGCTACCGATTCAAAAGAGCGCACTCTGTATGACTTTTTTCTGTGTTCATCCACACTGGGAATTTTCAGTAAGGACTGAGTTGAGGACTGCAGGTTCTTTAAGGTTAAATGTTTATAAAGCAAATTGGCTGCTGTGTCTGTGTTCAAAGGCTAAGGATTTTACTCTGGGTTTCCTCTTCCCTAATCAAAGATGGCTTACCGTGTTGACAAATCCATTCCACCTTTGTTTGTCTCGAAATGTTCCTTTTTGTAGCATTATGCATTTCCCAAGGTGCACATAAGGCAGTGCAGCTATTGACTCAACGCTTGGTTTGACCTCAGAGGTGTATGAATATTCAAACTATTTTTCTAGAGTAAGACTTTGTGTTGGATAACAAGCTCAACCATATTTATGAAGCATTTCTTAAAAAAATCAACAGGACTTGCATCTTTGTGCTCCTTTGAGCTACCGGTATTTAGAAAACAACTATGAGCTGCACCGACCCTCTGAAAGAAACACATTAGTTATTTATTGAAATGTTATACACAAATAACTGCTCTCTAATTATTATGTGTAAATATTGTACAGCTCTTGAATTAAATTCATTGTGAACCTAATGAACAATGCAACGGTTGATTTATCCCATTATTTGATCTGCTTCTCAGTCAACCTGCCTCCCACTCTTGCCAAATCTCAAGTCAGCAGTGTAAGGAAGAACCTGAAGATACAAATGATGAGTTTATTAAGGCATCCAGCATCATGTGACTTCATTCCACAAATTTCAACACTACTTACTGATTTGGGAGCCACACAGTCTGAGGTATGGTGATACACTTCTAAACCATAAGTCAGATATAGAGAATATCCAACCTCTTAAAAATGCCTAACGTTTATGCATAGAAGATAAATGACCTCATTTTTTCTGTATTAACCTTTAACAAAATTAAAAATTAATGTTTTCTCATGTATGAGATTATTTGACAAAATGTTGTAAAAATGCATTTGAAAGTTGCTTTTTTCTGTTGAATGACCATCCTATTAGCTGCATGCTGACTTTTAATTGAAAATGTTTCAATTTCAGATTGCCAAGAACACACCCAAAGATAATGACAGTCGCAAGAGAAAAGCCCAACAAGAAATCAGCCTCAGCTCTGCCAGCAAAAAATCAAAAATTGTCGTAGAGGTATAGTTTGCTAGAATTCACATATCCTTTATGTACACAACTATTAATTAGGTTTAAGGAAAAAAACAAACCAAATTTTTTAAAAAGTATTTAAATAGTTAACTATTCAAGATTGTTTCAGTCGGTTATATTTTTAAAAAATGTTGTCCATTATTTGTCAGATGGATGATGACGACGATGGAATGACCCCGTGGGTTGACAGGACAAGTAAAAAAGCTAAACCAGAGCCTGCCCAGAAACAGACAGCCATTGATGTTACAGCTGAAGACATCCTCCCACGATTATCACCTCAAAATGTGGCAGATTTGGTTTTACTCAGCATGGTGAGCGTACTTTTTACAGTAATAATACTTTACTTTTATTAGTGTGACTACCTACTGACACTCGTTTTGTACTTCATATTTGATTCCTTGTTTATTTAACAATCAATTTTTATAAGAGTTTACCCTCACAGACTTTAACTATGGGAATTGTAGCCACTAGGCAGCAGAGGTTTGTAGAACGAGTTTCTCTCCTCTTAGATGAAGAGAGAATATTTTAGTGTAGAATTATGTCCCTTGATATTGCTGAAGTTTGAACTTCAGCCAACAAGAAAGTCTTTTCCTAGTGTTGACACATTTGGCAATTTTGGTACCACGCTGCTTCAATCGTTTTGATGTGTTTCTTTGGGATCACCAGCTGCATGAAGATCAGCTGACTGGGAAACAGTTATCCCTCCATAGCAACACCTCTCCTCTAAGTTTAGCTAATCTTCCATGAAACTTACACTATATCTTTTGGAGACAACAAGGGCCCAAAAAAACCAACCCAATAACTAAAACAAAAAAAATTTAAACAAAACTTAAACTCAAAGGAGATCAACTGAAGGGCTGAGTAGAAAAAGTACTTAAGTTACATTTTTCCAAAAATGAGTTAAGACAGGCATTATATTTGATTACTTCCCCAGAATCATTCCTGTAAATGTCATTCATGAAAAATGTCCACAAGTGTTTGATACAGAGTTACTTCGAGCAGATTTTAATGTATCTAAATAAGAATTTATACATTTTAAACACAATTTTCTCAAAACTTCAAAAATACACTTAAGTACTTTTTCTACTCGGCCCTTCAACTTATTTTTTCTTCTAAATCTACAACCATATTAAAAATGATATTTCAATCTTTAACGGATATGACTGAAGACTAATTGTCTATGTGATATGTGTTCTCTAATCAGGTGATGTTGCCAGACTCTATGCCAGCACAGTTCCAGTCCACATATACCCCAATAGCTGCGGCTGGCACACAGGCTCAGATCAGCCACATAGCCAGACTCTTGGCCACCCAGCTTACAATGGCTGGTATGGGTAAAGGCTTGGGGGAATTACAGATGCAGGTAAAACTTGACTTTGTAAATGTATATAATTAAACCTTTTTTTCAAGGGTATTTGTTAGTAAAATATTTAAATTCAGAGTAATTTTTAATAAAAAATTGCACACCAAGACAACTGTTTTCACTTGATGTTTTTATTCAACTTTGATTCAGCTGTATTGTAATTTTAATAATTACTGAAAACTTGGTGCCCCTTTTTCTTAGATTTTTGCCGTAATGCTTTAAAAAATATTTTTTCAAAAATAATTTATGTTCCTTTCACATCATCTATTTGAGGAGTAATTTTAACACTATGTTTTGATTAACTTTATCAGAAAACTATCAAATGACTTATGATTATGAAATTATTTCAATATTCAGTTAATTTTTATGACCACATTTTAAAACTTTTTGAAATTAGTAAAAGCTTGAAAGTTTGTATTTTGAACAATGTCGTGCTAATATCTCTCATATTTATTTAGGCTTTGAAAGAATCTGAAACTATAAGAAGTAGTGATGATCAGCCTTCTTCACCAAAGCAACTGATCCAAACTGTTGTAGGTAAGAACAATAAGCTGCATTAAATTAACTAAAACAAAGATGTTTTTTTGTGTGAATCTTTATGGTGAAATTACTTGAAGATGAAACAAATGTCCAAGATGGCATGAAAACATTTCTTTTTTTCTTCTTTTTTTTTTTTTTTTTTTTTAGGTCTTAAGACAGAAGATGATCAACTGACAAAAAAGCCCAAGATAAATCAGTTTTCAGTAAGCTTTCCCAATCTTATTGTTTTAACCAATTAATTTATTTGCTTGTATCGCTAAGTACAACACAAATAATTTCCTCAGTTTTTTGCTTTGTCTTAGCTGCCACCGTTTTCTTAATTCAAATACAGACCAATCAAATGTGTCAACCTGCTACGCATCTTTTCACATCATGTCATTTGATGAGACGCAAACAATTTGTGTAAAGAAAACATATTATGTTTAACTTTAATTATACGAAAAATTACAAATGTAAACGTTTCGGCTAATTTGATTATCAGCACAACAAATAACATCAATATAAATTAAATTTTACATGACATAATTATATCCGACATATTACTCTTAAAAATATGGTAAGAAAGAACGTGAGTGGAAGTAGAATATAAAAACCATGTCTACCATTGTTTCTTTGCTTCTTCTAACAGCTTCCTCCAACAGTTAGAAAAGTTAAGCAGTTTCAGTTGTCAAGTGTGACTAAGAAACTGAACGAGTTCAGCGTATCACTCTTTAGCAATGATGCAATAAAACGCATTCTGCAGGCAGAAAGTAGGTTTTTAGTTAAGTATTTGTAACGATAACTATGGCAATGCAAATTTTGAAGTTTCTTTTGCTGATAGAACATTGTAGATATATTTTATAACATCCCTCTGACATTGAAGGTTTTAAACTAAATTCAGCCTTTTATTCATGTTTACACAGAGGCAGCATCAGTCAGTCATGTGGACCATCACAGAACTAAGCTGCTTGCCTCACTGGCCACATTATTTGGAGAGTCCACAAAAACGAGTATGTTTTATGTTTTATGTTTGTACTTCATTTCAGCATAGTTTCATTATTTATCTCTTTGGAGATGATTTTTTTCCCAAGTTCATATTAATGGCTATGAACATTTTTCCAGTTCTGACCGTGTTATCTAAAATTTAAATATTTTTTTTCCCAAGTTCATATTAACCCTTTACAGTCCGATGCGCCCGAAATGCGCCGATTTTTTCCTTAAGCTTACAGTCCGTTGAGGCCAAACCCGCCTGCTTCGAGGTTGTTTACTTTCGTTCTTAGCACAGCGGAAATTCATTGCGCATTACTATTTATAGTTCTACCGGAAGAAAGCCTTGTTGTCGGCATTTATTTTGATACTAGTTTGACAGCGGTGTCTTTAGGGGCTGATTTTCTACGATTTTTTTAAAAGTTGCGATTTTTTCGCTGTAAAATATGGCTCTCGAAGCCTTGGATACAATTTTGAAAGAACTTAGGACTAATGAAACTTCACTATTTCATAAATCTAGTGTCCCTGAAACTGTTTTTTGGTGCAACTTTTGCTTTAATCATTTCTTTGTATTTAGGTATTTTTTATTTTATTTTCTTGCTTATTTTCTGTAAATTAATTAGATAAAGAACCTTCATTTAGAATGGAGTTATGACCCTTTGCTTGGTCACTAGGATTAGAAAAGGCTGAATAGGCTTGGACTGTAAAGGGTTAATG
Source organism: Omphiscola glabra (assembly GCA_964017045.1). Taxonomy (NCBI): domain Eukaryota; kingdom Metazoa; phylum Mollusca; class Gastropoda; family Lymnaeidae; genus Omphiscola; species Omphiscola glabra. Next base: position 39,375,067 of record OZ024797.1, read on the forward strand.
GCTATGAACATTTTTCCAGTTCTGACCGTGTTATCTAAAATTTAAATATTTTTTTTCCCAAGTTCATATTAATGGCTATGAACATTTTTCCAGTTCTGACCGTGTTATCTAAAATTTAAATATTTTTTTTCCAAGTTCATATTAATGGCTATGAACATTTTGCCAGTTCTGACCGTGTTATCTAAAATTAATTTTTTTTTTTCAAAACTAAATTATTGAAAAATTTAGAAAAATCTCTGCATTATTATCATAACTAAATGCAGCAAATAAGAGGAAATATATACCTTATTAAAAATAACACGCCTTTGTGTTTTTAGATCTGCAGAACTATATTTTTAATGACCTAAGAACACGTCAGGACCTGGCGTTTGCCTGGTTGTACCAGGAGTATGCACACTGTCAAGGTTACAGTGCTAATCTGAGAAGCAACGAACCAGTGAACCTGGGTGGATACGATGCCTGCTTGACCCAACTTTTGGTTGGCCTATTAGAGGTAGATGACCACCATGGAGATGGGTGAGTTAAACTTTGGCATATTTTTGGTTGGCCTATTAGAGGTAGATGACCACCATGGAGATGGGTGAGTTAAACTTTGGCATATTTTTGGTTGGCCTATTAGAGATAGATGACCACCATGGAGATAGGTGAGTTAAACTTTGGCATATTTTTGGTTGGCCTATTAGAGATAGATGACCACCATGGAGATGGGTGAGTTAAACTTTGGCATATTTTTGGTTGGCCTATTAGAGATAGATGACCACCATGGAGATAGGTGAGTTAAACTTTGGCATATTTGTGGTTGACCTATTAGAGATAGATGACCACCATGGAGATAGGTGAGTTAAACTTTGGCATATTTTGCGGGTTGAGGCCCCTGTTAAATTACTCAGCCAGTGTAATACAAAAGATTGTTTTAAGTATTTACAACTTTATGAACATTTCTGTTAAATTACTAAGGCAGTGTAATACAAAAGATTGTTTTAAGTAGTTACAACTTTATGAACATTTCTGTTAAATTACTCAGCCAGTGTAATACAAAAGATTGTTTTAAGTATTTACAACTTTATGAACATTTCTGTTTCAGTCTTTTTCATCGGCTTCTGATCGAGGCGCCAGTCATAACTGATAATGCTATGGTTGTGGTCAAGAAATACTGTGCTATACCTGTAAGTGATTAACATTTATCTGCTTTTTTGAGGGTTGAATTGAAGGCTAACTATAATGAAATTACTTTGTTTCCTACCCCTGCAGCTACATGAAATTAAACTTTTGTTTCCCGTGTTCCACTGTCTTTCTTTTGTCTTATTTTTTTGTAATCTGAAAAGGTTTTGAGTTGTTTCCCATTATTATGCATTTCTTTTCGAATGATGTTCACCGAATATACTTGCTTTTTAATGAACTCTTTACTGTAAACAGCTTCTTACCATATATCTTTGCAAGTGTTTTCCAATAATTATAAATATAACCAAAACATTAAACATCAGAAGCATATGTGCAATTTTCAATGGTTATTTAAATATTTCTCTTTCATTTGAACTTCTAAGGAACATACAGAAGCCGGCATGAAGACCCTGTCTCAGTTAATTATTAATCGCCCTGCACACAGGATAAAATTTCTTGATCTTCTCTTAGATTTCACAGCAAATGATAAGTTGGAAGTAAGCAAAAATAATTTTCAATACTTTCTTAACAAAAATTAATTCGTTTAAAAAGGATGATATTTTTGCAAGTGTAGCTGTTGGATGCAAGGCATGGCGATATTGTTTTGAAATGGTTTTTTAAAACACTATTGATTTTTTAGATCTACAGATTCCTTGGCTTGCCCAATATGTTCACACATCCACTGCCTGAATAATGTTTTAGAAAGTCAGGCAGTGGATATATTTGTAGGCGCACATAGCAACAGAACAGTTGAGCTAATATCTTAACCCTTTACAGTCCAAGCCTATTCAGCCTTGTTTAATCCCAGCGACCAAGCAAAGGGTCATAACTCCATTCTAAATGAAGGTTCTTTATCTAATTAATTTACAGAAAATAAGCTATAAGCAAGAAAATAAAATAAAAAATACCTAAATACAAAGAAATGATTAAAGCAAAAGTTGCACCAAAAAACAGTTTCAGGGACCCTAGATTTATGAAATAGTGAAGTTTCATTAGTCCTAAGTTCTTTCAAAATTGTATCCAAGGCTTCGAGAGCCATATTTTACAGCGAAAAAATCGCAACTTTTAAAAAAATTGTAGAAAATCAGCCCCTAAAGACACCGCTGTCAAACTAGTATCAAAATAAATGCCGACAACGAGGCTTTCTTCCGGTAGAACTATAAATAGTAATGCGCAATGGATTTCCGCTGTGCTAAGAACGAAAGTAAACAACCTCGCAGCGGGGCGAAGCGGGCAGGTTTGGCCGCAACGGACTGTAGGCTTAAGGAAAAAATCGGCGCATTTTGGGCGCATCGGGCTGTAAAGGGTTAAGAATTTATTATGTTTATTAAAATCAGAAACTAGTGAGATTTTGACTTTATGTGTAATCAAAGCAGGTCATCAAGGTGCCATTTTTACTGACAATGGGCTTGTATGTTGTTGGCACTTTGGAGCTTTTAATGCAGATAATCCTTATTAGTACAACACAAAACTTACACCTATATATTAAATGGAGCAATTTTAAAAAAAACGTTTTAGTGATCTAGTAGTCCCTATCGCTAGGTGCCAATTCTCTCGTCAGTGGTATGGATATTCTTGATCAACAGTGTCTGTTAGAAACTATACATTTGTTTATTAAAGAGGGTAAGAAGTGAAGAATGGTTAGTAATTTTATTTGGTGATTAGGATAACGAGTTCTCTCTTCTACCATTAGGTAAGAAATATTGCCATCAAATCAGCCCAGAAACTCCATGAAAGTGGCAAAATGCAAGCAGAGATTGAAAGATATGCAAACTTCCAACTTAAGAAACTTTTACAGTCTAAACCACCCAGCAATGCCTTGAAACAAGAAGGTTTGTTTGTGAATAGCTTGTTGATCTCACATTTTCTCAACATTTGTAAGCTTGTATTCATTTCCCCTGACCACAGACCCAGATAGCAATCTCAGTTGCCCTTGGTGTCATGTTCTTTGAGAAACTACCGCTACTTGACCCCGTAGTATGGTTTCAAAACAGCCTATACACTTAGTTAAATTAGTGAATTTTGAAATAACGCTATAATCTATATAGTTTGGTTTTATAGAAATGATGATTTAAAAAATTATTCAGCATTATTATTGGACTAAAGTAAAAAACACATTTCATTAGGAGGTAAAATGCCTTCATAATATTGAATATTTAACCAGTGCTGATGCTCAGCTGATTTCTTTTTTAGAGCTCCAACCTCCTTGCAATAAACATTCTTTGGCATTGTTTTTTTTTTTATTTGTCTGTAATATTGATTTTTAATCAATTATATTTAACAGTAGCAATTTCTTTATAGTCATAAATGATTATTTGTTTTAACAATGAATAGAAGATGTATAATCACAATGGCTGCATTTAAAATGTCATTTTTATTCACTTTACCAGAAGTTACAGAAACGTGGACAGAGGAGCTGATAAAAGCACACCTGTGTCTTCACCTGGGCCTTTTGCCTTCTAACCACAAGCTCATTCATGAGTAAGTATCTGTCTTTCTTAATCCTAATTATTTTATATATAATCGAGCATATTAATAATTGTGCTGCCATGCTTCTATGCATTTTATTCATTAATGGAAACAGAAAATTGGTTTACAAAAAGGTTTCTAATTATTTTATATATAATCGAGCATATTAATAATTGTGCTGCCATGCTTCTATGCATTTTATTCATTAATGGAAACAGAAAATTGGTTTACAAAAAGGTTTCTAATTATTTTATATATAATCGAGCATATTAATAATTGTGCTGCCATGCTTCTATGCATTTTATTCATTAATGGAAACAGAAAATTGGTTTACAAAAAGGTTTCTAATTATTTTATATATAATCGAGCATATTAATAATTGTGCTGCCATGCTTCTATGCATTTTATTCATTAATGGAAACAGAAAATTGGTTTACAAAAAGGTTTCTAATTATTTTATATATAATTGAGCATTTTAATAATTGTGCTGCCATGCTTCTATTCATTTTATTCATTAATGGAAACAGAAAATTGGTTTACAGAAAGGTTTCTAATTATTTTTTAAAGTAACTGTTTGGTCTTTTGCAGGTTAGCTAACATCTACACAGCCACAAGTGCTGACATAAAACGCACTATCCTTAGAGTTCTGGAAGTCCCCGTACGTCTTTTCAAACAATGGTCTTTTTTTTTTTTTAAATTAAAAAAATAATTCCTTCATAAAATGAACATGACCCTGACCTTTGCTGACATTTATTTTAAACATTTATTCAAAGCTCATCTTCCTTATTCAACATTAACTAGATTATTTTTAAAATAACCGCATAAAATCAGTTAAAACTCTAAGGTGTCCCCTCTGCAAACATCCAACTGAGACAGTAGCACATCGGCTCTTCCACTGCCCAGCACTTCAACACTTGCACCTAAACTATATACCAAAAATACCAGACTGAAGGGCACATGCTCAAATGGACACTGGATCTGAATGATTTTTTAAAATGAAAAAAAATTCAGGCCATGCAAAAACGTGTGGTATTTGTGGAATTTTTTAGAAGGCCCCCAAAAAATGGCTTTATATCCTCAGGAAAAACTGGGGGTTATTAAAACCTTAGTCCTCCATTACAGTTTCCTTGCTTCCAATTAATTTTATTCAAATGTTACTAAAAAGACAGTAACATTTCTAGTTTTTTTAATTAATACTTTTGGATCCTTGTGATCGACAAAGACAAGGTTAATCAAGGGTTCTTTACATCAATATTTTAATCAGAACTGAACAGTTTGAAACATCCAGTTTTTTATTTCCTCAGGTTAAAGGAATGGGCATGGAATCTCCAGAACTCCTCACCTTGGTAGAGAACTGTCCTAAAGGTTCCGAGACGTTAGTCATGCGAGTTATTCACATCCTCACAGACAAAGGTCAGACTTCTTGTCATGAAAAAGAAAATAGTGTTCAACAGTGATTAAGCAGTATAGAATAAATTTGCTCTTAAAAATGTATACTTGCTTGCACTGCCATTATCTTTCTTGAGCAAAAATTAATTTTAAAAAATTAATTGGACATAGTTATTGGCAAGAGTTTTTTTAATCTGAATTATTTGGCATTGCATTACAATCTAGTCAATATCCTTTATTCCTTAAAATTATTATCTTTTAAAATTAATCCATTTCTTTGTTGGAATATGTCCATTTCAATGTGGGAATTTCTTAGTAGTTTATTGAGATTCTCCTTTAAACTTGACATTATATTATCTTTCACATCTGTCATAGGGCATAACACATATATTATATATAATTTGATTACTGTTTCTATAGCTGTCCCGTCACCTGAACTTGTGGACAGGATTCGTGATCTCTACCACAAAAGAGTTCCTGATGTCAGATTTCTTATTCCTGTTTTGAATGGACTCTCAAAGGTATATATATTTTTATATTGTTATCTTCTGCACCATGACCGCAGTCCGAAAGGCACATGCCCAAATGGCTACTTGATCTGATTGATGATATATTTTATTTTAACTAAAATATAAAGTAAAATTCCTCTAGATTACAGTGTGATCAGAGTTTAAAAATGCACAGCAAGATTTGGATGTAAATATAAAAGAAATTAATAAATTTAACAAAATATTTTTGGCATATAATCCGCAAAGTAGGATGGAACCTATAATAATACCATCCAAATGATAATTTTTAAAAAAAAATCTACATAAATAGTGTTTTGATTAAATTCTCTAATTTGTTTAAATGAGTTTTTAGCTATAAATGGTTGAAAGCTGCTGCTGCTCTATTTCACTGCTGATAAAGACTTTTGCATGAAGGTGCCCACATTGAGAAAATAAAGTTACTTAGGGTGACTTTTCTGAATTATTCATGTTATTAGCAGATGGGGCAATATTTAATACTTTTGAGAGCAATATTTTACTACTTGGACACTTGTTAGTGATGGTGCACTCTTTATTATTATATATTTTTTTTTTTGTGTTTTCACCTGTGATCTTTATTTTAACCTCATAGAGTGAAGTGATGGAAGCACTACCAAAGTTGATCAAACTGAATCCAATGGTTGTGAAGGAGGTGTTTAACCGACTCATGGGGAGCCATGGTAACTGATGGGTTTTTATGACTTTTTATATCTTAAATCAAAGACGGTCAGAGTCAGAGTAGTTTGTGATCTACAACAGTTGTTTCAGTGTTAAGCTCTGTTTTGTCCAGACAACAGTTTGTGGATATTTTAGGGGGGAAATTATACATAAAGGAATAGAGCTTAAAAGGTATTGATCACCAAGCATTGGTAAACATTATTTTATTGCAGATACCTGGAATGCATAATTATGTTTCTTACAGTGCTAGCCATTAATTGAGTACTCCATAATGCTGTTGTCCTCTGATTTTTTTCCAGTGAGCAATGACTCAGTGTACCATTCTCCTCTAACACCAGTTGAATTGCTTGTAGCCCTGCACAACATTGATCCGGTCAAATGTGATATAAAAACAACCATCAAAGGTACGTCTAAAATTGATTTGTTTAGCTTCACTGCTAACTCTGCAGTTACTTTTATGTGTAGGTTCCACATGGTTTAGTTTTCATTCTAATTCTTACAATTTGTCTTATTTTCTTAGAGGAAGAGGGCAATTCAGTCAAAAAAGTCTGTGCTATTGTTTTGTGTTGTATATTTTAAGCTTCAATATGTCTTGTTCCCTAGATTCTCTTCACATGTCTTGTAGACAGTTTTAACAATGTTATCTTGTTAGTTTTGTGTAGACCATTTATTTTGTAATCTCAAGCCAATTATACTGTTTTTTTATTGCAGCATTACAGTGTAATGAGGTACCACTAGAATCTGTATCAAAAATGATTTACACTTGGCTAATTAAGTTAAATGTATCTCTTTCAGCTGCCAACCTCTGTTTTAGTGAACGTGCCATCTACACGCAGGAAGTCCTGGCCATAGTCATGCAACAGCTCATGGAACAAGATCCACTCCCAACTCTTCTTATGAGGACAGTCATTCAGTCTCTTTCCATGTACCCAAGGCTCATTGGATTTGTCCTCAACATCCTTCAAAGGCTCATAGTCAAGAAGGTGGTCACTTAAGCTAATTATTTATTATAATTGTTATTATAATTTTAAAAAAAGATTTTTGAATACATACTAAAAAGACCTTACATTTTGAATACATTCTAAAACTTATTGTATTAGAAGGTTATCATGTTTTTCCCTAATTTTGGATCTATTTTTAAGAATTGTATATTTTTAAAAAATGAATTCCATTGATATCTGAGCAGGTTTGGAAACAAAAGAAAGTCTGGGAAGGTTTCATTCGGTGCTGTCAGAGGGCCAAGCCTCAATCGTTTCAAGTTTTATTACAACTGCCTGCCTCTCAGTTGAAAGATGTTTTTGAAGTCTGTCCTGATTTGAGGGAACCTTTGCTTGCACATGTTCAAACATTTACAGACAATCAGGTCAGTTTTACTGAACTAAAAGGTTGACATCACTGTTCTCTCATACTTACTGGACAGAATTGCATTCTTTTCAGTTCAAAAACTAACAAAAGGAATATTTCCTGATTGTGAGGACATTATAACATTTTTAATGTTTCAAAATGTTTTGTATAGCTTGTAATTTGGCTATAATTATTATTATATAATACTAATAATTATTATTATATAATACTAATACCCTTTAAAAAATTCTTTTAAAAAATCATCATTTCATTAACTTAATAAGAGTTGACCATTGACATAACCAAATTGTTTTCCTATAAACTAAGCTTTCTATTTATGAAATATCAATGTTTAAATTATAATTTTTTTTTACAGAAAACTCATATAAATAAATCAGTTATGGCTTTGCTTGAAGAAGGCATGGAGACCAATGCTGAGAGTAAAGAGGCTGACAAAACTGAAATGGTCAGATATTTTTTTGGATTAAATACCTTGAGACATATTTAATCATTGTTCTAGAAATTAATATTCATTGCAAAATAAATATATATGTAATATGAAATACAAAAAAATATTCTAAATAAATATTATTTATAAATAATTATAGATAGATATGAAGTTTTGTGCAAATATTAAGAGGGAAATTACAACTTCTGAATAAGTTGGAGGGCTTAATCTCGGCCACTCATCAAACATTTCCCCACAAAGCACAAAAAATATTTGCACATTTGGTTAGACCTGCAAGCACTCATCTGTCAACTGACACTCATTTTGAGGAACACAACTTTACAATTATTAATACTTTAAAAAAAATCTTATCTGACAGATACATTCTGGAAATGATTCTGAAAAAGATGGAGAATTCCACAAAATCGAATCTACTTCTGAAAACTCCATACAAAAAATTTCCACTCTCACACCAGTGAAAACTGTCGAAAATTCTCCCCAAAGGTTAGTGTTGCGGTTGAACTGCTACATTTACATGTATTATTTGTTAGGATAGTTATTGGTCAGGGCAAATGCAAATGTTTACAATAATTACAAGAGTTGTAAAGCATCTTTCATTATAATTACAAGAAGAAAAAACATAGTGAATTCCTAGTGATTTTGATATAGATATTTTACAAATTCTTTGTTGATAGTTTTTTTTATAAAAAACTTGTATGATAAATTATCAACATTTTAAAAAAAAAACAATTGGTGATCTTCACGAGCGTTCTCCAAGTGGTGCTTCAAAGACAGACCGGCGCTTAAAAGACAGACCGGCGCTGGCCTAACGTTGCTGGTCTGCACAACATAACATAAGAATTAAAAATACCCTGCGTGTGCTCTTTGTATCAAGCCTGTGTTAGCTGGTACTACAAGCAGCAAAAAAAAATTTAATTGTGAAACCAATCAAGGCCAAACAATTTAATTTAACATTTCTTTGCATTACAATATCAAAGATAAGGTTTCTAGAAAAAGCGGGATATCACATTACACACAAAACTTTTGGACAAGGGGATTGAATTCACATGAGGCTCCTTTGATGTCCAAAAAATTCGTGCAGATGGTGTATTCTAATGGTGATTTCAATACAAAGATGATATGAACAATATAATATTTTTTTTGTGCTGAAGAAATTTGAAACCCATCAATTAAAAGACCACACAAAACATTTTATTGGCATTACATTGTAATTCACATGATTATGCCTCAACTGATAACCCCAACTTATGTTGCTATTTTTTAAAAAAAAGATGATGCAAGATAATATACATGACAGTGGGACAAGGAGACTGAATCCACATGACTGAAGGGGTATGCTCTGGTGTGAAATCCTTTTTGGCTCCTTTGATGTCCAAAAAATTGTCACCTTTACACCGCTTATTTTCACATGAAAGATCGGCACCCTGAAATAGTCACACTAACATGTAACGACATTTTGAAAAGCTCTTGCCTACAGAGCAGGGGTCGGTGAACCGGTTTAAATGACCCCACATAGGGTCAGAGTGAATCTCGTGGGTAAGGGGTCTCAATAGACATAAATGAATTTATATACAAAGTGCGTTCCTTTATACAAATTTATTTTTTCTGACAACTCTACATCGGGCCTTTGAGAAACACAACCAACATGTTGTGTTAACTTGTGGCTTGCCAGCAAGCATAAGGTCGTGTCCCGTCTTGTATACATTATTTTGGCCTAGTGAACCCTCTAGTGACACCGGGGTCATCGCTAATGCCCTACAACCCCTGGGGTTAAAACAATCTTCTTTGAATGCAGTCACAAAACAGAAAAGTTGCAGGGGGCCTACAAATGTTTATTGATTTAGCTGCATTATGTGATCACACACAGCTTGAAAACACAAACAGCTTCTACTGTATGCCTAAGTATGCTGTGAACACATCCAACCTAAGTTTCCTTTACTTTCAGTTCAGAGGCAAGTAAAGAGAAGTCTGGGTCAATCAAAATATCTCTACATGTTGCCAGCAAAGCCGATGAGGAGAAAACCAGGGAGCCGAGGAACGGAGACAAGGAAGACAAGGTTGAGGTGGAGGAGCACCACTCAAGGAAAACTTCCAAGGTTAGCACAGTTTTTCATGTGTTGTCATCTTCATGTGACAAGGTTAGCACAGTTTTTAATGTGTTGTCATCTTCATGCGACAAGGTTAGCACAGATTTTAATGTGTTGTCATCTTCATGTGACACGGTTAGCACAGATTTTAATGTGTTGTCATCTTCATGTGACAAGGTTAGCACAGATTTTAATGTGTTGTCATCTTCATGTGACAAGGTTAGCAGTTTTTAATGTGTTGTCTTCATGTGAAAAGACAGGTTTTTAAGTCATTCTCGTAAATTTTTTGTTTTTTAAAATGAAATAGATGCTTTACTTTCATAACCAGCAAAGCTGCCAAGCATTCTTTCTTTAGTAAAACTGTCACTGATGTTGTGTGCTACTATTTTTTTTACTTGATCATCATATATTTTATATGACTGATCGGTCTAAACTGAGTCAATCCAAAACCTGTTGGTCTGGAGTTCCATTCCCCACCATAGCCCAGACAAGCAAAAACATCACCAGCACCCCATGTGGATGGGACTCGTTAACCTTGGATGGCAATTCATCTAAGAGAAGGCAAACTCTAATTTCAAACCTGGAAAAATTCCCTTAGGCGGATACATTAATGCAATGAAAATTCCTGCAACGCCACTGGTGCCAAGCTGTATCACCCACATATCATGTTTCCTTGGGCTATCCAGCTGCATGGAGAGAGGCAATTTGCTATCTAGGGAACCAGCTTATCCTCCTAAAAAGACAACAGTTTTAGAGTAATGGCTTGTTTGTCTTTTATTTTAAATCCTAAACCTATTTTGTTCCACTATTTTTTAATTTTATTATATACAGGTCTGGGCCATATTAATCTTGTTTTATCTTATATTTTTTAGAGTTCAAGGAAGGAGGACTCTGATGAAGAAGAATCAAAAAGTAAATCATTGTCCAGCTCCAGGTCGAAACAGTCATCTAGGCGTTCATCTTCAAATGCTGGCAAGAAAAAATAATGTGGGTCTGTCCACCTTTAAGATTAGAATAAATAATTTGTTGTGGCGGAAAGAAAGAGTTATATCAACTTTTTACAAAGGGCAACATCACAATCTTATTATTTCTGTGTCTATCAAATTCAAACAAATGATAAAAACAATTCTTAATTCTAATGTTGAGACATGTGAATTTTTTTTTTAATGATTTCTGGTGAAATATGGTACAGATGCTGTTGTTTATTGTAAATTTTGATTGGTTGTCCCATGACATAATTGTTGTGGCATGACAATTCCACCAATGAATGAGCTGTATGTCATTGAGTTTGTTTGATGTATGAGAAGATACAGAGCAATTGCTGTGGTGGTTTTCCTTCAGCCAGAGCCAAGAAAATATTCCTCTGCATAAAACTTTGGTATCTTGATAAATGTTTGAATTTCTTGTTGAGAGATATATTTGATGTTTATTTCATTCTCACTTTAAATCTTCATTGTGCCTCAATCATATTGCATTGAACAACAAAACAAACAAATCCAAGAGTAACATTGAGCCCAAAACTTCATTTCCCTGGCACATTTGTGGGCTGAATGCAAGGCTCTCTTATTTTGACTATGACTTTACAGAATTGTGAAAATGTTAGGAAAATTTGCAAGTTATTTCATCAATAAAAACAAATATTTTTATATTTTAGTTAGGTTATAAATATATATCAACAGTTTTAAAAAAAAATGATTGATGAACTATCTTTTCAGACCAGTGTTTAAATTTCAAAGCTGTGTAATTTTTCCTGATGTCATTTCATACTAATGCCATATCTAATATGTATCTTGTGTAGATACATATCAGTATTGGATATCCAGCAAAAGCTCCCCCCTCCTTTCTTTTCCATTGATGGGAGGGCGAATGTAGAAGTCAATGGCTTTAACAGAAAAAGATTGATCACATGATGTGCCACCGTAGTTGTCTTTTGGCCTTGTACTCTGTGATTCTCACATTACCCTAGTGGTTGGCAAAGTTTTGTTCATGACTTGTTCATTTTCTTATTTTATATAGGATGACCTGTTGTATAAAGTTTGTTTATCTCTTGACGCTTGCTTTTCGTCATTGTGTTTGTACGGGGAATGTGAAACGTCAGCCAAGTAACCACAGATAAGGGAATCTGACTTATTCTACTGACCCATATAAGTGACTTCAACAACTGACAAGTACAACTAATGGGCCTGTATAAGTGGCCAGTATATAACTAACCGACCTGTTTAGCTGACCAGTGCAGCTGACCAATATAACTGACCTTTATATAACCAACCAGTTTGTTCCTCTGTTTGAAGGGTCGACCACTTCCATTTGTTTTCTTGGTTTCCCTGGCCATTACCATTACAACTTTGCTCAATCCTGGGTCAACTTCATAAAGTGTATTATTCATGAATTCATGTGGTATGTATGGTGCATGCAGTACGTGTTGATGTTTTAAGGGCAGCTATATGGGCCAGGTTGGGTACGTTCCATGTTTGCCACAGTACAAGTCTTACAGTCTGTCAGATGTTATGTATATTGGCAAAAAATAAACGAGACGGTTGAAGATGGTAAGACTAGTTAAAGAGTAGAAGGATCCCAAAGTCACTTAACCTTGATACCTTCACATGACTTGATTCCACAAGTGCTCAAAACCATCAGTACTGTCTTTGATGACTTGTGCAGCCTGTGGAGAAATGACATTTTGTTTGAAACATTAAAGCAATGGCAACACCTGCAGGCTGTTTGATTGTGGCCTATATTTAATTGTCTTTGCTAATAAAACAACAGAAATATTTTAGATAATCTACTTGCTGTTTTGTAAATGTTTTAAGTTCATAAACCAGTGGTTCTTAACCTTTCTAATGCCGTGACCGTTTAATACAGTTCCTCATGTTGTGGTGACCCCCAACCATAAAATTATTTTTGTTACTACTTTATAAATATGTGTTTTCCGATGGTCTTAGGTGACCATTGTGTAAAGGTCGTTTGACCCCCACAGGTTGAGAACTGCTGACATAAACACTAGTCATATTAGAAGTAACAAAAGATCATTAAGTCTATTGGATTATAAGGATGTTAACAAAAGAAAATGTTCAGAATAGCGCTACACAGAAGTATTTGAACATGTTGGGAAAAAAAGAAACTATTTGAATGGTGAATGAAGCTCTATGTTGATATATTTCCCTGAAATTGTCTATTGTTACCACCGATTGTGTTCTTTGGTATCTTGGGACTAATTGTACTGAGAACAAGGGAAAATGTATTTCTGTGAGTGGTTCTGACATATGAAACATCTTAGTTGATTGGTGTTTGTATAAATTATAAATGTACCAGCAATTATTTGGTGTTTGTATAAATTTATACAAACATACTGGTATTGACATTATTGTAATAATTGAGTGATTTTGGTAGAAATGTACCAATAGTAATTTTTTATGAGGTTTATTTCAAGTACATTTCCAAGAGACTAAATTCATCATTCATTTCTAACACTCACAACAAATCTATAATTTTTGAGAAGACACAATGTAACACAATCTTCACAAAAGCCAATCAGCAGCCACGTGGTTGACGACTGTACAGCTGTAAATACATCTGTGTATGTTACATACATGCGAGTGATGTCAAGGCAAGACTGATCTCTTGTAACTTGTAATTCAACACAAACATGATTACTGGAACATTATTGATTTGACTGATATATTTATATATTTGATTTCTAGAGGAAATGTTAATTAATTTCTTTCTCTCTGTTGGCAAATAACCCTTTATTTTGCTAGGGAAATTGAAACCATTTACATTCAAGTGAGAGTAGAAAAGCTGGTTCTAAATATGTATCTGAGTTAAAAGTGACTGGTATGTCCTTTCCATATAATTATATTCAGTGGTGTCACTGGATTGGTGACACCACCATAGACTTTATCATGTATCTTATCATGCAATGTTTACCTTTTTCATAGGCAGTCACATGGGTTATTGAAAGAAAAGTATGGAAACCAGCAAAACTATTTTGAAATTTTAAACAGAGGGAAACAGGTTGGTGAGGGGTTGAGCGATGTGAGCGGGTTGGTTTGCTGAGATGGGTAAGGAAGTCGCTGTAAATTATTAGCTTCATGGTGTCAGTGCACTGGAAATTTTTGTGAAACTACATAGATGTTTTGATTATGTCTGCACAATGAGCCATGTTAAGCGGCTCGCCTTCAAGTGGATGTATGATATGTATAAGGTGTTGTCATGGCTCAGCATTACAATCATCATTTGGAGACTGGTGTGTTTTGTTCACCTCCACATAACTATCATTGTTCTGTTTGCTAACTGATTGAAATAAACATTTATTCAAAGGACTCTTGGTGCCTTACTTGTGGTGTTTCAAATATCAATTTGAAAAAGTGAATGTTATTTCTGTGCAGTTATGTTAATTATATTGTGCAGTCCAAAATGTTTAGCCCCTCAATTGTTTCATTCGAAGACAGCATGTTCTACAAACATCTAAATAGATTGCCCAAGGGGAGAGAATCTTCTAAAATATTCTCTAACTTAGGAATGTTTCATTATGAAAGCGATTTTTATTAAACTTTAAAAATTTATGACGAGGTAAATGTAAGCAGAATGTGGCAGAATTGAAACCGTTTGTAATTGGCGACCTACTTTAGTTTGTTAAAACAATTTGATCACAATGCGAGTAGATTTGTCCTTAAAGTGTTCTTAATTTCTAATAAATCTTTAATATTATAACTTTTTATTCTAAGAGTGTTGGACTGCGATTAAGCATTAAGTCATTAAGGCAAGCTAGATTGATTAGAGACAAAAACTTTGTGTAAATAAAACAATTTACGTGAAGCTTTCATAATGATTATAACAAATGTAAACGTGTCGGCAAATATCTTCATCAGTACAAAATACAAATACTATATAAGGATATACTCAAATGTACATAATATATATAGACATGCATCCCACCTAAAAAAGAGAGAAAAGAATAAGAGGGGGTGCTAAACCCAAACAAAAAACGGAAATGAAGTGAAATTTTAAAAAAAAATGAACAGGTAAAAGTACTAAAAGACATGGCACCTATGTAAAATTGTGGATTTAGGTTTTATAATTTATTTACTAATTTATTTTCCATATAAATTCTATCAGGTATATTACTTGTGTACAAAATACCAGTTCTTTATTTCGAGCGTGTTTTGGCGGATAGCTACATAACTGGGCTCTGCATGGACGAGCCCCCTCCCCCCAACCGTGGCGGATGTTACCCTGTCTGGGAGTAGGTCCCTTCGTATAGTTACAGAACTGGGCTCTGCATGGACGAGCCCCCCTCCCCCCAACCGTGGCGGATGTTACACTGTCTGGGAGTATGTCCCTTCGTATAGCTACAGAACTGGGCTCTGCATGGACGAGCCCCCCCCCCCCCCCCAACCGTGGCGGATGTTACACTGTCTGGGAGTAGGCCCCTTCGTATAGCTACAGAACTGGGCTCTGCATGGACGAGCCCCCCTCCCCCCAACCGTGGCGGATGTTACACTGTATGGCAGTAGGTCCCTTCCTATGGCCACAGAAAACACGCAGGGTCTAGACTGCGTTTCTTTCTACTGGCCCATACAAGGCTGATGTTATAGTATGCAGTCAACATAGCCATAAGACGTTTTAAACGGCCATTTAGCGGCCAAGTGTGCAATACGTTCAAAATAATTGTATCCGAAAAAAAATATCGCGGACGTTCCAAATTAATACAAGTGTCCAAAAAAATCGGACACATCTCTCTCTCTCTCTCTATATATATATATATATTATACATGTAAAATATAAATATATAAGTGATAATAATTTTAAAATAATAATGTCACTCCTATCACCACACAAAATGTACTTTCTCATCCCTCTAATCTAATCTACTCTAATCTAATCTAATCTAATCTAATGTCTTACTCAGAAAGGTACGCGGGTTTCTTTTCCTGCCCTCTTGGACACTACTTCTCAGCTAAGTTCTATATTATTATTTTTTTATATTTTAAATTTTTATTCGGTTTTTTCTCTTTGGTCGCTGATGAAGGCATCCTGCCGACACGTTCTCTGTTTTGTTGCGTTCCTTTTTTTCAGGTTCAACCATACTGTGTTTTACTAATTTCCTTTCATAGCATACTCCTACGTAACTCGAGAAGCTCATGATCCCACAAGAAACTCGTTCGTTCACTCACTTCATTCACATCAAATTCAAGTTCAAGTCATGATCCAATCAATCTGACTGTGACGAGTTGCTCAAAAATTAAAGTTCATTTACCTCCCTTCGATTAGACCAAGGCTAAATTCAATTAATTTACCTATTGAAGTGCACGAAAACTGATCATACATTTATGACAAGTTAAGATAAAGAGGAAAAAAAAGGGGAAACATATTTTTAAAAAATACCACTTTTACCGCTTTACTTGTATAGCAGTGGTTCTCAACCTTCCTAATACCGCGACCCTTTAATACAGTTCCTCTTGTCGCGGCGACCCCCAACCACAAAATTATTTTCATTGCTACTTCATAACTGTAGAGTATATGTGTTTTCGGATGGTCTTAGGCGACTACTGGGGAAGGGGTCGCGACCCACAGGTTGAGAACCGCTGTTGTATTGGGTAGGAGATCACGTGCTGGACGAAGAGACTGCTGATATGATGGTGAGATTTGGACTCGCGTGAATTGCAAATCCCAGACCTGTTTACCCTCAAACTCTTCAAATCGTACATCATCACCACAAAATCGTTCACTAGTAGTTCAATACATTATCTTCATAGTAAAAAAAACACACACCGTATATATAATATGTACACCTCAAAATCGTACATTGTACGCCAAAATCATAAGAGTAAACAGGTCTGATATCCGGTTAAGGAGGGCCACGGGCCCCACAATTCTTCTGTCGGTACGCCACTGTTGAAACGCGTACGTTAAAAAATGTAATGCCTACAACTAAATTAAACATGACAATTAAAAAAAAAAGTGATGTAAATTATTATCTATATTAAACAAAAATATTTTAAAAAACCCAAAGAAGATTGAAGATTTACCGTCATTAATACAGTAATGAAATCACAACACTGCAAACAGCATTAATACTGTAGTGAAATAACAACACTGCAAACAGCATTAATACTGTAGTGAAATCACAACACTGCAAACAGCATTAATACAGTAATGAAATCACAACACTGCAAACAGCATTAATACTGTAGTGAAATCACAACACTGCAAACAGCATTAATACAGTAATGAAATCACAACACTGCAAACAGCATTAATACTGTAGTGAAATAACAACACTGCAAACAGCATTAATACTGTAGTGAAATCACAACACTGCAATCATGCAGCATTAATACTGTAGTGAAATCACAACACTGCAATCAGCATTAATACATTAGTGACATCACAACACTGCAATCAGCATTAATACATTAGTGACATCACAACACTGCAATCAGCATTAATACATTAGTGACATCACAACACTGCAATCGGCTCACGTCTGTCCAGTGAAGACATTGGCAGAAATTTACAACCAAAGAATCAAAGCATCAAGTTGTATTGTATAATTTAAAAAAAAAATCTAATACTAATATCTGCTACATATTAAGTTAATTTTTTTTTAAATGACAAAGAGCCGACACCCTAAGGCCATCCCATTTGGTCACCAGCAACACTGGTGACCCCCCCCCCCCCACCCCCCACCAGTTCCACATACTTGAAGGCGGGAATTTCGCAGGTTTGATATTTCCAAGCGTCGGGGAAAAAAATCTTTCAATCAAAAAGTAAGAAAAAAAAAAGTTGAGTGCGCAGATGCACAGGAAGACTATGAAAGCAGGCAGCGCACGTGCATAAGGACAGGTCATTTCCTGTAATATACGACCAACGGACGTCCCCTTTTGTCACTTCGGCTGTAAGGTTTGGCCAGTTCCTCTTCATTATGCAGGTTTAAAAGAAAAAAAAAGTGTCTACGTCCGGCCACAGCTCTAGCTAACTATGAATGGCTTGACGCGTACACCAGGAACTGCTCTTAGCTACCCCCTGCCCATACACCCCCCCCCCAAACCTTTCTCCAAAATAACCAAGTGAAGTGGAGAAAGAGAAGGGGAGACCACCCTTCCAAAGGCGGTATAAAGGGACGCGTATACATTTATTAATTTAGTGTTATCCTTTATAATGTATCAAAATATAATCTTTAGTGGTTTCGAGTGTCCGCCATCGAGAGGGAAGACAGAGTTCACCTCCAAATTTGAAGACGAATAAAATACAAGAGTGCGCTATTGGAGACCGTCCTCTGTGCAATCTTTATAAACTAATTAAAACATTTTCTTTCTCTCTCGTGTTATTTTTTTAATGACATTATTTTAAAGCAAAATGAATCACTAGGGGGTCGATTGTTCTTTTCGGGGGCTCGTGTAAAGAGCTAATAAGTGTAAAGAGAAAAGAAATGTAAAGAGAAAAGAAATGTAAAGATTTTTTTTAAAGTGTAAAGAGAAAAAAGTGTAAAGAGAAAAAAGTGTAAAGAAAAAAAAGAAGTGTAAAGAGAAAAAAGAAGTGTAAAGAGAAAAAAGAAGTGTAAAGAGAAAAAAGAAGTGTAAAGAGAAAAAAGAAGTGTAAAGAGAAAAAAGAAGTGTAAAGAGAAAAAAGTGTAAAAAGAAAAAGAGTGTAAAAATAAAAAAAAGGAAAAAAAAATGTACAGATTATTTTTTTTTAAGTTTCAAGAGATTTAAAAAAAAGTATAAGGAAAATCACCAGCAGAAAATAATGCAGCACTTTCTTCCGTCTACTTACTAATTTTGATTCGAGATCAAAATCACACCGCTCTCCCAAGCTCGAAAACACGAAATACGAGTCATGGGGTCAATCGATGAAGTTATTAGAATGTTATCAGCGTGGGGATTAGCCCGCGACGCTCTCAAGATTATCGGCTAATCCTCCAAGAGAAACTCTAAACGCCGGCAATTTTCTCGCCCCGCCAACGCTTTCTGAGCCCCGTCTTTGGGGGCTGTCATGTTGACTTTAAAGGTTTAGTGCGAATCTCTTTTTCTTCTTGTTCGTCTTGGCCCCCCGGTTCTTTGGTTACTCGGGATATGACAATGATAAGTGCTCGCCTTCAGTTAATGTCATCTGTCTGTCTGTTTGTTTTTTTTTTGTGTGTTTTTTGTGTGTGTTTTTTTTCGGGTTCAGATTTGTTTTCAGACGATATTTCATTTCGTCGACACTCCAGATTTCATTTCGTCGACACTCCAGATTTCATTTCGTCGACACTCCAGATTTCATTTCGTCGACACTCCAGATTTCATTTCGTCGACACTCCAGATTTCATTTCGTCGACACTCCAGATTTCATTTCGTCGACACTCCAGATTTCATTTCGTCGACACTCCAGACAATAAAATGCCGAAGCAACAATTATTCTATTTCGAATTATTTTTTGGGTATAAGTATTTCATTACTTTTTTTTTTTAATTTTTGTATTTTGTTCTTTTCTTTGCTTTAAATGCGGGTTCATCTTGACATATTCACCATAGAAAGCGTGGACCTGTATGTAGTAAAGGATGTTAAACGAAAATCGTTTTTTTTCCCCCTTTTAATTAACACAATAAAGAATACACTAACCGTTAATGTATACAACGGCCATTGGCATATAGCGTGTCAACCCACACGGCACGCATACAGGGGTTTAGCTGAACCCGAGGAAGGTCACTGCCAAAAGTAGACGACTGCTTTGTTTTAGCACATGTGCATTCTGTTGTCTGTCAACAAGTTGGCGTAATGGCAGCAGACCTGTTTACCCTCAAACTCCTAAAATCGTACAATATGAACACAAAATCGTTCAATACATTATCCTAATAGTAAAAAATAAACATACAGTATATATAATGTATACACCTGAAAATCGTACATTGTACGCCAAAATTGTAAGAGTAAACAGGTCTGTGGCAGCTGTCACCATCCGAGTTAACATTGAATAATTATAAGATAAGATTCTTGTATTGATCCAAACAAATGGAAATGTTTTTTTTTATTGCGTTGTACATTTTCAGCACATAAACAATTTGAACACAAGACATCTACATTAAACTATTTTACTGGTGGAAAAAAAACAGCCATTCAGTGAATTCTCTCAGCCATATCAAGGAGTTATGAGTTCTCGTTAAGATTTGTGACCTTGGCCATTGGGAGCACGCTGGTAAATTCGTACAGATTGGGGAACAAAAGAATTTTTATATCTTTGAGTCATCGCAATGAGAGAAAGAATTCGTCCCGAACGGGCCGATCCTAATTATCTGTGAAGAAGAGGGTGTGATGTATCATCCAAAATGTGTTTAGTTTTACAATAGCATTTTTCTTCAAATAGTTCTTCAAGTGAAGGATGTTTAGTTTGTGTATAGCTTTCTTGATTAGTCTGTTTATTCGGTGTTTAATATCAGACGTTGAATTCCCACACCAGCAGTTAATACTGAAATTAAGTAGGCTTCCAATTGTTGCACAGTAGAATAAGTCAAGGGGTCGTTCGCAAATTACGTCACGCAAAAATGACCTTTTTAGACATCTCCACCCCCTCACCCCCCCCCCGTCACAAAGAGTCACAAATTCTTTACCCAACCCCCCCCCCCCTTTTTTTTTTTTAAAGTGTCGCGTCACACCTAAAAAATTCAAAACATACATACCCACCAATTTCATAACTAAACTAAAAAATTTATTTTATTCTCTAACATTTTCCCATAATGGACTAAGATGTGGTATTATTAGAAAACTGTGACGCGAAACAACGAAGTCATCCACAAGCTGAATGTAAAATGGCCACAATAGTTTCTGCGTCATTTTTCGATGTGCGCAAAATGTGTGCGCGACTGAGTTTCACGGTAGGCCTACCTATAATAACTGAGGCAATTTTGACCTCAAATTAATGTTTTTAAAATTAATTGAATAAAGATTTTTAAAAATTAGAAAATTTTAGATTTAAAAAAAAAAAAAAATAATCGTGACGTCACAAATTTTTTGACCCCCCACTCCTCCCAGTTAAAAGGTGTCACAAATTCTCGACCCCCTCCCCCTTGAGCGTGACGTAATGTGCGAACGGCCACTAACGACTTGTTTGCTTACGCCGAAATTGTACAGTTTATATATATATATATATATATTAATTACTGCATTTATTTTATATGCGTGCAGTTCACGTGGTTCAGTTCAAGCTCGAAAAGTCAGTTCAAGTTTATTTGTGAATACAATTTTATAGAAATATATATTAATTTACAAATATGGCTTGTCGTATGAACAAATATGGCTGGTCATATGAACAAATATGGCTGGTCGTATGAACAAAAATGATATCTTGGAAACAAATAACTACCACATGCTTCCCTGTGAGGGGTTGTGGCGCGGATGGAACAAAAATGTGATACCAAGGTCACACTAGCGAGAAAGTGACCTTGTGATTTCTAAAAATAGATGTCTACTTCCAGGCTTGTTAAAATACGTCAGAATATGACCTTGTTGTTTAGACTGTTCAATGATTTGTACAAACCGGAACCCGGTTTTAAACCGGCTTTGTAAAAACCGAAAACCGGTTTGTAAAAAAAAACATAACCTTTGGTTTTAACATCCCTAGTATTTAAATGACTCTCCTTGTCACTGATTGGTTGTTTTTTTTTATGCTCAAGGCTAGATGTTGAAGACTTGATGACAAATCTAGAAAAAAGCAAGCAAACTGATGTGCTGGTGATGGACTTCTCGAAGGCCTTTGACCGTGTCAATCATAGTTTGCTTCTACACAAACTTCAGAGATATGGGATCCAAGGCACTACTATAACATGGATCTCTAGCTTCCTCAACAACCGATGTCAAGCAGTGGTGGTGGACGGTGCAAGCTCGTCCTTTGTCAATGTTAAGTCAGGGGTCCCCCAGGGCTCGGTGCTAGGCCCCTGTTTGTTCCTAGCATATATCAATGACCTACCCGAGAAACTGACATCCCACGCAAGACTGTTCGCAGATGACACAGCCGTGTATAGGACGATCACCAACAGATCTGACCAGGACCAGCTACAAGAGGATCTCAATCGATTAGCTGAGTGGGAGGCGAGCTGGGACATGGAATTTCATCCAGCCAAGTGCCAGACACTGTCAGTCTCTAGAAGTTGTACTCCTCTACGCTACCACTATAAATTGCATGGTCATTTGCTTGAGTCAGTTTCCTCCGTAAGGTACCTGGGTGTTATCATTCAGAGAGAGGTCCGCTGGGACGAGCATATTAACAATGTGTGCAACCAGGCAAACAAGACCCTGGGGTTCTTAAGGCGTAATCTAAAGATCAGCAACTCCGGTGTGAAAGAAAGAGCCTATAAAGCCTTTGTCCGGCCGCTTTTAGATTATGCATCTTCGGTCTGGGACCCATTCACTCAGAAGAGCATCGACAGGTTGGAGGCAGTACAGCGACGGGCAGCACGCTTTGTCCTGAACCGCTACAGGATTACCCCTAGTGTTGGCAGCATGCTGGAAACACTGGGCTGGTCACTATTGGAGGAACGACGACGACAGTCCAGGCTCTCCATGATTTACAAGATAAATAATGGGCTAGTCCACTGCTCTGGCATTAAACAGAAACTCGTCCCTCTCCCCCATAGACAGCGACGAGGCCATGACAGGCAGTTCCGGCTCATACCAGCGAGAAGCCAGTATAGGAACTGCTCATTCCTACCACAGACAATAAGGGACTGGAACAAGCTTCCAAAAGGAACAGTTGAGGCGACAACACTTGACTCATTTGCGTCTATTGCCTCAGGCCTTCCAACCCCTAGTGCATGATACCCTCAAACAGTTACTCTTGTAGCCAGTGAAATATCCTAATCAACACCAGGCACAGAGACATTGAAAATCCCATCTACATTCATAGGAGCCATAATGATCAATAAATTGATCGTGGGCCCTTAATGTATAGAAGAAGAAGAAGATGTAGTGTCTTGACATGCTTAAGGCTAGATGTAGTATATCGACATGCTTAAGGCTAGATGTAGTATATCGACATGCTTAAGGCTAGATGTAGTATATCGAAATGCTTAAGGATAGATGTAGTATATCGACATGCTTAAGGCTAGATGTAGTATATCGACATGCTTAAGGCTAGATGTAGTATATCGACATGCTTAAGGCTAGATGTAGTATATCGACATGCTTAAGGCTAGATGTAGTATATCGACATGCTTAAGGCTAGATGTAGTATATCGACATGCTTAAGGATAGATGTAGTATATCGACATGCTTAAGGCTAGATGTAGTATATCGACATGCTTAAGGCTAGATGTAGTATATCGACATGCTTAAGGATAGATGTAGTATATCGACATGCTTAAGGCTAGATGTAGTATATCGACATGCTTAAGGATAGATGTAGTATATCGACATGCTTAAGGCTAGATGTAGTATATCGACATGCTTAAGGCTAGATGTAGTATATCGACATGCTTAAGGCTAGATGTAGTATATCGACATGCTTAAGGCTAGATGTAGTATATCGACATGCTTAAGGCTAGATGTAGTATATCGACATGCTTAAGGCTAGATGTAGTATATCGACATGCTTAAGGATAGATGTAGTATATCGACATGCTTAAGGCTAGATGTAGTATATCGACATGCTTAAGGCTAGATGTAGTATATCGACATGCTTAAGGATAGATGTAGTATATCGACATGCTTAAGGCTAGATGTAGTATATCGACATGCTTAAGGCTAGATGTAGTATATCGACATGCTTAAGGCTAGATGTAGTATATCGACATGCTTAAAGCTAGATGTAGTATATCGACCCCAGGAGATGGTTAAAATACAACTGTGAAGACTTAAATAAGAACTAAACAAAAGGAAGTAGTCCATAAATAATAATAATAATGACATGCGAATATATTTTTAGATAGGGTTGTCTAAATGGCAAATTTAAAAAAAAATTAAATGTTTCTTTCTTCTCATAAAACTCATGTACATTTTTTTGTTGTAGCTCACAATGAACCAAGGGCATGTAGATGGGGGAGGGGGCACCGCTAGTAGTGTGGTAGTGGACAATGTCGAGGCGGTGTCCCGTTTAACGCCAAGATTATATTGATTTTCCCTTTTGCTTGATGATGGGCGAAATGTCAGGTCGCTGAGATGACAGATAAACGTGTCAGTGTAGATCCCCCCCATGCCTCATGCATTTGTCAGGGCTGACCGCGGACGCAGACGTCTCACATGGACTAGGTTTGTTCTCACCACAAAAGGTACAATCTCGACACAATTGGTTATAATCTTCCAAATCGTCCAGACGACAACAAAAAGAAGTCAGCAGCTTCTGTCCAAGTTCTCCCACAATGGCCAATGTTCATATCCCCAAACTTTTTAACCCCACCTATTCACCAACTTTCACCCCATATCCCCCAACTTTCACCCCCACACTTTCATACTGCCCCAAATATATATATATAAACTCAATACCCCCAATTATATATATAAACTCAATACCCCAATTATATATATATAAACTCAATACCCCCAATTATATATATATAAACTCAATACCCCATTAAATATATCAACTCAATACCCCCATTAAATATATAAACTCAATACCCCAATTATATATATAAACTAAATACCCCAATTATATATATATAAACTCAATACCCCAATTATATATATAAACTCAATACCCCAATTATATATATATAAACTCAATACCCCATTAAATATATAAACTCAATACCCCAATTTTATATATAAACTCAATACCCCCAATTGTATATATATAAACTCAATACCCCAATTATATATATAAACTCAATACCCAATTATATATATATAAACTCAATACCCCAATTATATATATAAACTCAATACCCAATTATATATATATAAACTCAATACCCCAATTAAATATATAAACTCAATACCCACATTAAATATATAAACTCAATACCCCAATTATATATATATATATATATATATATATATATATATATATATATATATATATATATACTCAAAAACCACAATTTTCAACTTTCCATCTTGTCTTAAAGTTAACAGATTCAAATAAATACTTCAACCCCCATAATAAATGGACACCGATAACATGATTAAGTTCTTCGATACCAAATCCATAATACACGTCTACTGATGTGCCGACTCCATTTCTTGAGCCTCATATCACACAATGATTATTAAAATACATGAAAACATGACGTCACACAAGCTATTTACCGGATGTCTGTTTGAATCGGGAGTTAGAGAATATTTCTTTTACCGCCTTGAACTTTTATAAATTTTTTTCCCCAGAAGATTCTAACGCTACCACACAGATCCCCGGGAGCCACGCTATCAAGCAGTAGTCCTACCTATCATTTGAGTCAACTGTTAGGCGCTTTCAACACCCCCCCCCCCACCCGAGACTGACATGGGATCTATTCTCACTGAGCAGGACAGTGGATCTTGGTGGGGGGGGGAGGGGGTGGCGGGGGTCATTTTTCCCTTAAGCCCTTGTTGTCTTACAATGGGGTGTTCCTTGAATGGAGCATCCATCAGGGGGCGAGATTCATCTTATCGTTAACGGCTTTTCTTAACATTCGTTCTTCTTATGTCTGGGTGACCTGTCCAGCTGGGTTTTTTTTTAATGCCTTCGCTGACCGTCAGACGATACGTGGGAAAATGGCCCCGGAAAAAGAAATAATTAGTGGACTCTGGTGGGAGTAAGAAACCCGATGATTTTTAAAGGTAAAAAAAAAAAAATAGAAGAGGGGGAAAAAAACACAAAAAATAAAAACCCCGACCAACAACGTGGCAAAAGATGGGATGGAAAAGATTAGGAATGTAAGGATTTAGAGAAGAAATGAACCAACTTTTCATTTAAACAATTTTTTGTTTGTTATGGTGATATGAGGAAATGAAGAGAGAATGAGAGCGCGGAATGGAATACCTGTAAGCGTTTTTCTGTGTCTTTGCGTGTTTGTGGGAGTGGAGATACTTGTATCACATAGAAACGTGTTACATATAAATTAGCGTGTGGCCGAGGGCGGTACTATATATATATATATATATATATATATATATGTATGTATATTTATATGTATATGGGCAGGGCCGACCCTAACAATTGTGGGGCCCTATGCCTATGCGAAACGGACTGCGCGGGGCCCATTCTGGTTAGAGGATAAGGATAATAAGTGAAAATTAAGATTTTGTATTAGAAAATAAATTCGGGGCGTGGCCTATAAAAGTGAGGGGGCCATCGCGGCCGCATGGGTTGCAATGGCCTAAGGCCGGCCCTGTATATGGGCAAATTATGTGACAATTGCTTTGAATTGATGCAATGTTCGTTGTTGTTGCACTGATGAATGAAGGCATTAGCTGAAACGTCTTAGCACTGTCTTTAAATTAAAGCTAAACTGTTTTGTTGTATACAAATTGTTTGTGTCTCATTCGTCCGCTTAAGCCAGTGGTTCTCAACCTTTCTAAGGCCGCGACCCCTTAATACAGTTCCTCATATTTGTGGCGACCCCCAGCCACAAAATTATTTTCGAATTTCTACTTCATAACTATAGAGCATGTGTGTTTTCAGATGGTCTGAGGCGACCCCTGAGACACATAGGTTGAGAACCGCTGGCTTAAGCCTTATCGCTGCCCAATACCTCAAAACTTAGCTAACGGGGCGTCCATTAATTACGTCGACATGTTTAAAGCAATTTTTTACCTCCTCCACCCTCTTTAAAACAACTGTCAAACTTTCAATGACCGCCCTAAAGTAATTATGTCAACAATTTTATAGCCCCGCCCCGAAAAAAAAAATTAAATAATTAATTATAATATAAATATATTTATAAATACATTTTCCTTTGTGCTGATCTATTTTAATAACACAAAATTGTAGGAAAAACATTTTATTGCATCTTTAGCTTGTTCATCAACAAGTTAAATAGTTTTTACACACAAATTTTATAATGCAGAATCAATGAAAAGGTTGTTAAAGACTAAATAATATTGTTTGTGAAAGTATAAATATGATTGTTGTCAGTGTAGCTTACAATAGTAGCATAGTTTCTAGCAGCTATCATCTTCCCAGGGAGTAGTAATAATTCTTAAACAGTTTTATGTTTTTTTAAACTTTTACTTCATAGGTACTTTTATTATTTATGTAGGAAGATATATGTCTTTATATTATAATGTAATATTAATAATATTATGCAAGTAAATAGGTACTATCTGTGTATGTGAATTATTCCATGCAGTCATGACCTGCTTACATGAGATCCACTATCATTGACCCCCATTTTCATTTCATGGAGCCCCAATTTTTTTTCTCGTTGACGTGGACTACTTGCAAGTTGTTGTCGACCCCTGGGGTCGATATAGACCACTTTGGGAATCACTGGTCTATCGTAACAATGGGCGTAGTAGCTGAGTTATCGTTTTCATATTGCAGAATTGATATACCAGACAAGTCAGCATCATCCTAATCTAAACATTCAGCACTTAAAATAGAAGCATTGTCGGTGTAGGGCTGTAGGCAATAATTGCCATAATCTCCCTCTGTCTCCTGGCAGCTACGTGCGAAGAACAGAATGTACAGGCGAAGAGGCCAACGTTTGACTTCTCTTGCACTAACAAACTGTGCTTACATTCTGACCAGCCATCAGTATGGTATGGCATCTTTCCGTCTTCGAGAGACGATAGATTTATCTTTACTGATTGCAGCTCTTGGTGTGGCTAGTGAGACCGATCCTCGAGTGGCAGTCTCTTTTGCATGTCCCAAACACGAATGCGGTGGAGCAGTGTTTTCTGGCCTTTCTCTGCGCTCTCTTTACAGCTGCTTCCGTCCTGTAGAGCTCCTCGGCACGTAGTGATCCTGCCTTCACGATACCCCGCCATGTGGATCGATCCTCCGCCAGGTCCTCCCAATTTGAGATGTTGATGTTGGCCGCCTTCATGTCTCTTTTGCATATGTCAAAGTATCTGATAACCAGCCATCAGTGCACAGACAGAAACACAGTAAATTAATATATTATTATTAAAAGCCTAAAAATTATATAACTATTTTAATGTCCACATTACATTTGTTAAAATAATGTAATAGCCAGTCAATTTTTAAGATTAAAATTTTAATAGAGAAAATAGGATTGTTGACGTCAACTAATCTACCCCCCCCCCCCACCACTTGTCAACAATTGTAAAACTCTCCCCCCCCCCCCCCATTTTGTTGACAGAATTAATGGACGACCCCTAATCTACATTTTTAAGTCAGATGTTTATTTTCCAAAAACAAACTGTGAAAAGTATACATTTAGTTCTTTCCTCAACAGTTTAAGAGTTGAACTGGGTCTTATTTTCCCATAGGTTAACAATTGGTTCTAT
This sequence comes from Omphiscola glabra, assembly GCA_964017045.1. NCBI lineage: Eukaryota > Metazoa > Mollusca > Gastropoda > Lymnaeidae > Omphiscola > Omphiscola glabra. Next base: position 39,403,556 of record OZ024797.1, read on the forward strand.
TGGTTAACAAGAAGATACATTGACAAAAAAGGGTCTGCGCGGTAATCACTCAAGTAGACTGACTTGCAGTCGCCAGTACATCAGATAGGGCCAGCTTCGATTTGATTAAGGATCGGTGCACAAGTGGGCTTTTGGGATGCTGATGACACGACAAATGCTACAGGTCAATGGCGTACAAGAGGGATTTGTATAGAAAGACAAGAGGGCTAGGTATAGTCATACAAGAGGGCTAGGTATAGACAGACAAGAGGGCTAGATATCGGCAGACAAGAAGGCTAGGTATAGACAGACAAGAGGGCTAGGTATAGGCAGACAAGAGGGCTAGGTATTGGCAGGCAAGAGGGCTAGGTATTGGCAGACAAGAGGACTAGGTATTGGCAGACAAGAGGACTAGGTATAGGCAGACAAGAGGGCTAGGTATCGGCAGACAAGAGGGATATGTATAGACAGACAAGAGGGCTAGGTATTGGCAGACAAGAGGGCTAGGTATAAACAGACAAGAGGGCTAGGTATAGGCAGACAAGAGGGCTAGGTATTGGCAGACAAGAGGGCTAGGTATTGGCAGACAAGAGGGCTAGGTATAAACAGACAAGAGGGCTAGGTATAGGCAGACAAGAGGGCTAGGTATTGGCAGACAAGAGGGCTAGGTATTGGCAGACAAGAGGACTAGGTATTGGCAGACAAGAGGACTAGGTATAGGCAGACAAGAGGGCTAGGTATTGGCAGACAAGAGGACTAGGTATTGGCAGACAAGAGGGCTAGGTATAGGCAGACAAGAGGGCTAGGTATTGGCAGGACACGTGACGCCGCACCCTGTAGAGAACATGAACGGAGTAACCAACACATTCGCCGAGACCACATTCAGTGAGAGTACATTTCATTTTGACCCACTTCTCGGCGACCCGATCTGACTGCTCAACAAAATTACTCCAGCTTGTGTAACCCAAACCTGGGGGGCCGCCTACACCGTCCTGACAACATCCCACATTTCAACTCACCGAGGCCCCGTCCGAGCTTTAACGAGCAGGTGCTCTGTCACGGACAACGGCATGACACAAGGCAGGTCTGACCTGCCCCACGAGCTGGGCATCTACACAAGACTTTAGCTAAACATTTGAATTAAGATAGGGAAAGAACAAACAGACCGAAAGCCCGGTACGGACTCGAGGGCAGATGGCCACGAGGCCGTGTTCGCACTTTTTAAAATGTGACATGGTAAAGTGGTGGGGTTTGGATGGGTGGGGGGAATGAAAGACAAAATTCAAATGAAAATGGACAGCCGCCCCCAACCCCCCAAAAAATCCGCACCCTTGCTGTCGTGTAGCTCAAGGATTCTCGTCATGGCCAACTAGATCAAGTTCAATTCTATCGCTATTCAAAGTCTTTTCTGAGGAAAAAAATTAGGTTGATTTAATTAATAACAAGGGGACATGGAAATAAGGGGACACATCCGCATGTCTAAGATTACATTATGGCGGTAGGAAACTCACCGAAGACTCGTTTGCTCGGCATTTGCGGGGGTGTGGAACAAGGGGGAGAGAAAGAGAGAAGAAAGAGGGGGAGACAATTGCCCCCCCCCCCCACACCCCAAACAAGGGCCGACTTGGAAGGAGAAACAAGGGAGCCAGGAAGAGATGAGGCTGTGGCTTGATGACTTGCGCCCTCGGGCGACTATGAGTTCCGGGCATCTGACCCCAGACCACCATTAGACATGAGGTCGTATTGTCCGTTTATCCGCTTCTGTTCTTACGGCGAAAGCGATGGGGGGAAAAAAAACCCACCCTTCAATGGTGATACTAGCATGATGACCTACATTCTTCCCGCCCGTTTGATTACTTTTGTTTTCATCGACGCCCCCCAACTGCCGAGCGTTCATCCACCCACAGCCACACGCGCCACACCGCGACAACAAACACTTCCACAAACACACGCTATTTTGCTGACCCAACTCTAAAAGAAGACCGGGGGAGGGGGGGAAGAGAGATTTGAGTTGTGATACTTGGGGCGTCCGTTCCTCTCAATTTTTTTTTTAGTAGGATTTAATTTGTCTTTTGGATCCTCAGCCAAAGCTCCGGTCATTAAATGGCACACTCGTCATGTCCTGGGCACAGCTCTGTTGACTTGTGGAGACCCTCGCATCAAGCCTCACCCTTTTTGTTCCTCCTTGTTAGACAACAGCACTCGTGCATTGTTACGCCGTGACCCGAAGACATGTTCCATTGTTGGCATCTCCGGCCGTAATGATAGAGGTTAAGGGGGAGACCAACAAGACAGATATGGTGGGACTTGATTGTCCTCCCCTGGACGTGGGATGACCCAACAAGAGGAAGAGATGGTGTGGAAGTTAAAACTGCTTTTTTTTGTGTTTTGTTGTCGCCAGGTTGTTCTCTTAGAGTACAGGGTGGTCGGCGCTAATTGACGGGTGGGATCAGACGAGCAGGAAGCGGAAATGATTGAATCAAAGGGTGAGATTATTTAAGAGTATAGTCATTGGCCGAAAGGCTTGTCGGTAGACTCAAAATCTAGTAGATTAAGGTTTGGATTCACTGTGTTGGGACTTCATTTTTAACATAAAAGTCATCAAAAATATATTTTTATAACATTTTGTTTGTGGTGATCTGTCACGTATCCAGGACTCAAGACTTTCAACATTAGACACTACAACATTAGACGCTACAACATTAGACACTACAACATTAGACACTACAACATTAGACACTAAAACATTAGACACTACAACATTAGACGCTACAACATTAGACACTACAACATTAGACCCTACAACATTAGACGCTACAACATTAGATGCTACAACATTAGACGCTACAACATTAGACACTACAACATTAGACACTACAACATTAGACACTACAACATTAGAAGCTACAACATTAGAAGCTACAACATTAGACGCTACAACAATAGACGCTACAACATTAGACACTACAACATTAGACACTACAACATTCCACAGATTAGACGCTACAACATTAGACACTACAACATTCCACAGATTAGACGCTACAACATTAGACACTACAACATTCCACAGATTAGACGCTACAACATTAGACACTACAACAATCCACAGATTAGACGCTACAACATTAGACACTACAACATTCACAGATTAGACGCTACAACATTAGACACTGCAACATTAGACGCTACAACATTAGACGCTACAACATTAGACGCTACAACATTAGACGCTACAACATTAGACGCTACAACATTAGACGCTACAACATTAGACGCTACAACATTAGACGCTACAACATTAGACGCTACAACATTAGACGCTACAACATTAGACGCTACAACATTAGACGCTACAACATTAGACGCTACAACATTAGACGCTACAACATTAGACGCTACAACATTAGACGCTACAACATTAGACGCTACAACATTAGACGCTACAACATTAGACGCTACAACATTAGACGCTACAACATTAGACGCTACAACATTAGACGCTACAACATTAGACGCTACAACATTAGACACTACAACATTAGACGCTACAACATTAGACACTACAACATTAGACGCAACAACATTAGACGCAACAACATTAGAAGCTACAACATTAGACGCTACAACATTAGACGCTACAACATTAGACGCTACAACATTAGACGCTACAACATTAGACTCTACAACATTAGACGCAGCAACATTAGACACTACAACATTAGACACTACAACATTAGACACTACAACATTAGACACTACAACATTCCACAGATTAGACGCTACAACATTCCACAGATTAGACGCTACAATATTCCCCAAATTAGACGCTACAACATTCCACAGATTAGACGCTACAACATTCCACAAATTAGACGCTACAATATTCCACAAATTAGACGCTACAACATTCCACAGATGAGACGCTACAACATTCCACAAATTAGACGCTACAATATTCCACAGATTAGACGCTACAACATTCCACAGATTAGACGCTACAACATTCCACAGATTAGACGCTACAACATTCCACAGATTAGACGCTACAACATTCCACACATTAGACACTACAACATTCCACAAATGAGACGCTACAACATTCCACACATTAGACGCTACAACATTCCACACATTAGACGCTACAACATTCCACACATTAGACGCTACAAAATTAGACACTACAACATTCCACAGATTAGACGCTACAACATTAGACACTACAACAATCCACAGATTAGACGCTACAACATTAGACACTACAACATTCCACAGATTAGACGCTACAACATTAGACACTGCAACATTAGACGCTACAACATTAGACGCTACAACATTAGACGCTACAACATTAGACGCTACAACATTAGACGCTACAACATTAGACGCTACAACATTAGACGCTACAACATTAGACGCTACAACATTAGACGCTACAACATTAGACGCTACAACATTAGACGCTACAACATTAGACGCTACAACATTAGACGCTACAACATTAGACGCTACAACATTAGACGCTACAACATTAGACGCTACAACATTAGACGCTACAACATTAGACGCTACAACATTAGACGCTACAACATTAGACGCTACAACATTAGACGCTACAACATTAGACGCAACAACATTAGACGCAACAACATAAGAAGCTACAACATTAGACGCTACAACATTAGACGCTACAACATTAGACGCTACAACATTAGACGCTACAACATTAGACGCTACAACATTAGACGCTACAACATTAGACGCTACAACATTAGACGCTACAACATTAGACGCTACAACATTAGACGCTACAACATTAGACGCTACAACATTAGACGCTACAACATTAGACGCTACAACATTAGACGCTACAACATTAGACGCTACAACATTAGACGCTACAACATTAGACGCTACAACATTAGACGCTACAACATTAGACGCTACAACATTAGATGCTACAACATAAGACGCTACAACATTAGACGCTACAACATTAGACGCTACAACATTAGACGCTACAACATTAGACGCTACAACATTAGACGCTACAACATTAGACGCTTCAACATTAGACGCTACAAAATTAGACGCTACAACATTAGACGCAACAACATTAGAAGCTACAACATTAGACGCTACAACATTAGACGCTACAACATTAGACGCTACAACATTAGACGCTACAACATTAGACGCTACAACATTAGACGCTACAACATTAGACGCTACAAAATTAGACGCTACAACATTAGACACTACAACATTAGACACTACAACATTAGACACTACAACATTAGACACTACAACATTAGACGCTACAACATTAGACACTACAACATTAGACACTACAACGTTAGAAGCTACAACGTTAGACGCTACAACATTAGACGCTACAACATTAGACGCTACAACATTAGACGCTACAACATTAGACTCTACAACATTAGACGCAGCAACATTAGACACTACAACATTAGACACTACAACATTAGACACTACAACATTAGACACTACAACATTCCACAGATTAGACGCTACAACATTCCACAGATGAGACGCTACAACATTCCACAGATTAGACGCTACAACATTCCACACATTAGACACTACAACATTCCACACATTAGACGCTACAACATTCCACAGATTAGACGCTACAACATTCCACAGATTAGACACTACAACATTCCACAGATTAGACGCTACAACATTCCACAAATTAGACGCTACAACATTCCACAGATTAGACGCTACAATATTCCACAAATTAGACGCTACAACATTCCACAGATTGGACGCTACAACATTCCACAAATTAGACGCTACAATATTCCACAAATTAGACGCTACAACATTCCACAGATGAGACACTACAACATTCCACAAATTAGACGCTACAATATTCCACAGATTAGACGCTACAACATTCCACAGATTAGACGCTACAACATTCCACAGATTAGACGCTACAACATTCCACAGATTAGACGCTACAACATTCCACACATTAGACACTACAACATTCCATAAATGAGACGCTACAACATTCCACACATTAGACGCTACAACATTCCACACATTAGACGCTACAACATTCCACACATTAGACGCTACAACATTCCACACATTAGACGCTACAACATTCCACACATTAGACGCTACAACATTCCACACATTAGACACTACAACATTCCACAGATTAGACACTACAACATTCCACAAATGAGACGCTACAACATTCCACACATTAGACGCTACAACATTCCACAGATGAGACGCTACAACATTCCACAGATTAGACGCTACAACATTCCACACATTAGACACTACAACATTCCACACATTAGACGCTACAACATTCCACAAATGAGACGCTACAACATTCCACACATTAGACGCTACAACATTCCACAGATTAGACGCTACAACATTCCACAGATTAGACGCTACAACATTCCACACATTAGACACTACAACATTCCACACATTAGACGCTACAACATTCCACACATTAGACGCTACAACATTCCACACATTAGACGCTACAACATTCCACAGATGAGACGCTACAACATTCCACAGATTAGACGCTACAACATTCCACACATTAGACACTACAACATTCCACACATTAGACGCTACAACATTCCACACATTAGACGCTACAACATTCCACACATTAGACGCTACAACATTCCACAAATGAGACGCTACAACATTCCACACATTAGACGCTACAACATTCCACACATTAGACGCTACAACATTCCACAAATTAGATGCTACAACATTCCACACATTAGACGCTACAACATTCCACAAATGAGACGCTACAACATTCCACAGATTAGACGCTACAACATTCCACAGATTAGACGCTACAACATTCCACAGATTAGACGCTACAACATTCCATAGACCAGACACTATGTGATGTCAATGTCGAAAAGGCTTCACTAATGTGCAATGGCTCCGCTCCATTAACATGCAATGCATCCGCTCCACCAACATACAATGCTTTTGCTCCACCAACATGCAATGCCTCCGCTCCACCAACATGCAATGCCTCCGCTCTACTTAAATACAATGGCTCTGCTCAAAAAAAATATAATGGCTCTGCTCAACCAACATGCAATGGCTCCGCTCCACCAACATGCAATGGCTCTGCTGAACCAACATGCAATGCCTTCGCTCTACTAAAATACAATGGCTCTGCTCAACCAAAATATAATGGCTCTGCTCAACCAACATGCAATGCCTCAGATCCACCAACATGCAATGCCTCAGATCCACCAACATGGAATGCCTCCGCTCCACCAACATGCAATGCCTTCGCTCCACCAACATGCAATGCCTCCGCTCCACCAACATGCAATGCCTCAGATCCACCAACATGCAATGCCTCCGCTCCACCAACATGCAATGCCTCAGATCCACCAACATGGAATGCCTCCGCTCCACCACCATGCAATGCCTCCGCTCCACCAACATGCAATGCCTCAGATCCACCAACATGTAATGCCTCCGCTCCACCAAAATACAATGGCTCTGCTCAAACAAAATACAATGGCTCTGCTCAACCAAAATACAATGGCTCCGCTCCACCAACTTGCACTGTCATTCTTGTTGTCTTTGTTATTGATCTATATCACAAAGAAAGATCTTCCAATAAAATGACCCCCCCCCCCCCAAACCATAACAACCAGCTGCCTACTAAACGTAACAGCTGCAGGAGAACCTGTTGGTCACGGCCTCCACTATGGTGAGCACGAACTAGATCTACTTCATCTAGATGAGGGGCTCTCAGCCTGTTGGTCACGGCCTTCCCTATGGTGAGCACTACTAGACCTACTTCATCTAGCTCAGGGGCTCTCAGCCTGTTGGTCACGGGCTCCACGATGGTGAGCACCACTAGATATTCTTCATCTAGACCACAGCAACCATTGTGTGGCTTGCACGTGTCTACTGGTCACACGTGTGTACCATAACTACGATTTTTTTTTGGATAAACAATTTGAGCATAGGCCCATGTTATAATGAATTCAAATTAAAAAAATAATAACAATACAAAAATGAATGTGTTCAATAACACGTGCTCTCTAACTTGTGAGAAAGAAAAAACCCACACCGCCCAACAGGTACATTCATTAACTATGGAACGTTTTCAGCGCGACCTGCTTATAAAATAGATTTCATAGTCTTAAAACCAAAATGGTTCGATTGTACACAAAAATGATCTTAAGCTGGGTTTGTCAAAATAAGAGTGGAACAAACAAACATGGGTGTGGATGTGGGGGCTGCGAGAGGGGGGGCCGTGAGGGGGGACAGTGAGGGGGGACCGTGAGGGGGGACCGTGAGGAGGACCGTGAGGGGGGGACCGTGAGGGGGGCGACCGTGAGGGGGGTCGCGAGAGAGGGCCATAAATGGGCAGTGGGAGGGAACAATGAGAGGGGGCCGTGAGAGGGGATTGTGAAAGTGGGTCGTGAGAGGGCTTAGTGAGTGGGGGCCATGAGAGGGAACTATGAGAGGAGGTTGTGAGAGTGGGTCGTGAGGGGGGTCGTGAGGGGGGTTGTGAGGGGGTTTGTGAGAGTGGGCCGTGAGAGGGTGTCGTGAGTGGTTGCCTTGAGAGGTGACAATGAGAGGGGTTAGTGAGAGGCCCAGGTAGGGGGCTGTGAGAGAAGGCCTTGAGAGGGGGTCGTGAGAGGGTGCCGTGTGGGGGGGTGAGAGTGGGCCGTGAGAGTGGGCCGTGAGAGTGGGCCGTGAGAGGGGATCGTGGGTGTTGGCCGTGAGAGGGGGCCGTTATAGACGTAATCGATAGCAATCATGTTTAACTGTTGAAATTGTTTTAGCGGGGAACGCTGCAGCCATTGTCCTCTGGCGTCAGGAAATAGTGGAGCCAAATATTTTACAAAACAATATTCTTATGTTCCAATCGCCGTGACACGCGTACAGTATACAAACAAGTGTTTATGAATATAGTTTCCATTCCAACAGGCCAGACCTTGTCTTCCCCCAGGTGTTAACTTCGGTCCCTGTCATTTTGCACTGGCATGCATGCTCCTGACCCCTGTCATTTTGCACTGGCATGCATGCTCCTGACCCCCGTCATTTTTCACTGGCATGCATGCTCCTGACCCCTGTCACTTTTTACCTTCGCCGGATTCGCCCCCCACCCATCCCCCAACACCCTCCCTTGTGGCATAGACCACTTTATTGGCCATGCAGGTATGACACCAAAGCACTGTTGCAACAGCGCTATGCAACATTAGGGAAATCTTGTATTTAAACTCAACTCTTTGCTTGCACAGCTGTACGACTATTATAATGATACCCCTCCCCCACCCCACACACAAGGTATCATGCCAGCGACTTAATCCGAGTCAACCTGCAATCATCATAAATTAGTCCAGTGATTGCCTTGCAGTGTGGATTGATTCATCGCGGCGGACCCGCCTGCTCTTTTCAGAATTTTTGTCCAGCATGTATGGACTCTCGGGACAGACCTCGTCGCACGTCACCGCATATCTCCAGCCAAGCAAATTACAAGGGAGCATTCAGGAAACGGTTGAAAAAAAAAGAAGAGTTTTGAAAGCATCGGACACGTTTATTAGCCCGAAGACGGAACCAGGTAACATTTGGGGGGTTGCATTATTTTTTTTTAAACATTTCAGCCGTGGCTTTGTCTTCGTGTAAAACCTGACATCAGTCTGTAATTGCTGCAACAGCTTACCAACTTTACCCTGCGAGTCAATCATACAGCCGGAAGTTGAGACAATATCTGTGGACAGGGGGGGGGGGGGGTCGCACGGGGGTCTCCTGGGATGGGGAGAACAATTGTTATGACTTTCTCGCGCCAGTAGGTGGCGCGAGTAGTGGGGTGCCAGGTGCGGGTGAGCACGTGCTGTGACGACACGATGCGTGGAGACGTGCGACATCTTGACTGATGGAAAAAAGTGTGTGTGGGGGGGGGGGGCTCGAGCATTTCCCCCGTGTTTTAGCACAATTGTGACAAGTGTCATTTTTGTACATGTGATAGGGCCTAGACAGAACCTTACACCGGTAGCGGATGTTTGTTAGTGAACCATAAAATTTAGTCATCCCCTGCGTCACCGGATAGGCACAGAGCAAAAGACACTGTACTCGGGAATATGAAATGCTTACACCTGCTGTGCGCATCTCCGGAAGCGGATACTAATGCTGCAGAGTTACCCTAAATATAGGACTTCTGCAATTCAACTTACAAGACTATTACATCATACTATTAAATTATTTCGAATCCGAAGTGGGAATAAACGCGACACTCGACACCCCCCCCCCCCCCCCAGGCACACACACTTCGACACAATGACATTATAACACTGCGACACTATGTGACACTGCGGCACTAGCTATGACACTCCACTATGTAACAATACGACACTGCGACACTAATGCCACTTCGACACTACTCGGACACACATTTCCTCTCAGACTTCCCAGCCCCTTATGAAACTTTACCTGCTGTGACAGAATTATATGTATAAGATGTTGACAGTGACATAGCAGGGGGGGCGTAGCTAGACTCTGGGGCGCTTAGGGCTGTCATTAGCCTTTGCCACCCCAAGTTAACGACAACTGCAACAAATGCAGAATAGAAATTAAGATAAAGCGTCTAATCTAAGATAGACGAATCTAGGACTCTAAGATAAAGTTGCTAATCTGTGGAACTTCCACCAATTTTAATTTTGCTGAGTATTTGACGATTTAGCCTTGTGTCGTCATGGTTGTCTGTGTCGTCTTGGTTGTCCGTGTCGTCTTGGTTGTCTGTGTCAACTTGATTGTGGTTTTCTGTGTCGTCTTGGTTGTCTGTGTCGTCTTGGTTGTCTGTGTCGTCTTGGTTGTCTGTGTCGTCTTGGCTGTCTGTGTCGTCTTGGTTGTCTGTGTCGTCTTGGTCGTCTGTGTCGTAATGGTTGTCTGTGTCGTCTTGGTCGTCTGTGTCGTCATGGTTGTCTGTGTCGTCTTGGTCGTCTGTGTCGTCTTGGTTGTCTGCGCAAGAACGCGCCTCATTAAATTCTCATTCCATTCTTAGGCATTTAAAAAAAACAACACCAAAATCCCCCCCCTCCCCCCCCCCCCCCCCAAAGATAAATTACGTTTGATCTGTCAAGCCCTAAAATTTGGGACAAAACAAACTGAAATTTCCGGCCTATAAAATTTTGCCGGAAAGGGGGAAATCTGATCTCGGGGGTCCTACATGGGCGCACGCACTCAGCACGCGACCATGTTGTCTCGTGACTGAAATCTAACCCTCTATCAGAAATGTCCATCGCCTCGGATACTATTTCACGTCTTAAATAGTCCCCGAGTTTGAACAATAAATGTCCTTAGCGTAGTATTACACCACGCGTAGAGGCCTTTGATCCATTCAAATAACATTATAGAGTGTAGCAGTACTAGTCCCAGCATAAACAAAATCATTATAATTAGGTAATAATATTTTTTTTTTAAATCCCACAATCACAATCAACGATTTTGAAACCGTTCCCTAAAGAAAAACACTGCGGCTGGTTGAAATTATAGCACACTATCAACAGAATGAACAGCGGTCTGATGATTCCTTTATAAGACCACAAGACGCTCTGTCGGTTTCGTGATGTGTAGGAGATGGAAAGTATATGCCGGGAATTCCCGCAACCCCTTTCCAGGAAATAATACTTTGAAAAAACCAAGTTGACAGTAAAATAGTTTTCACTAGGCATCAACAATTATACATGATGTCACGGAGTAGAAATGGTAAAACATGATGTTACTGGGGCTCAACTATAAAGCATGATGTTACTGGGCCACATCTGAAAAAAACACTATGTTACTGGGCCTCATATGAAAAAAACATGATGCTACTGGAGCTCAACTATAAACATGTTATTGGGGCTTAACTGTAAAACATGACGTTACTAGGGCTCAACTGTAAAACGTAATGTTACTGGGTCTCAACTATAAAACATGATGTTACTGGGGCTCAACTGTAAAACGTGATGTTACTGGGGCTTAACTATAATAAAACATGATGTTACTTAGGCTCAACTGTAAAACGTAATGTTACTGGGTCTCAACTATAAAACATGATGTTATTGGTTTTCAACTGTATAAACATGACGTCCCTAGTCCTCCAATACTATATCAGGAAATTGTAAGGCACCAACAATATAACAAGGGCAGCCCCCCTCCCACCTGAGAGTTGGAAGCCCACCCTCGCAGCCCCTGGACCTTGATCAATTCTTTGGGTTATGGTATTATTGGTATATATACAGAAAAATCACTTTAAATATTAGTGAAGAATTTACAGCTAAAGAATTGTTATAACATTGTTGACTAAAACAATTATAACACACAATTTCAATTTTGATAACAGCCGAGAAATTCTCAACATTTTCAGGCAAAGGGAAATACCGAGTTCAGTGATTGGTTACAAAAATGAATTTTAGTTGGACTATAAATATCTTTTTTTTTCTCCGTATATATCTCCGTATTTATATGTATAATCCACCAAACATTTACACCTATAATCCACCAAATATTTACACCTATAATTCACCAAACATTTACACCTATAATCCACCAAACATTTACACCTATTATCCACCAAACATTTACACCTATAGTCCACCAAACATTTACTTCCATAATTCACCAAACATTTACACCTATAATCCACCAAACATTTACACCTATAATCCACCAAACATTTACACCTATAATCCACCAAACATTTACACCTATAATTCACCTAACATTTACACCTACAATCCACCAAACATTTACACCTATAATCCACCAAACATTTACACCTATAATCCATCAAACATTTACACCTATAATCCACCAAACATTTACACCCATAATCCACCAAACATTTACACCTATAATTCACCAAACATTTACACCTATAATCCAGCAAACATTTACACCTATAATCCACCAAACATTTACACGTATGATCCATCAAACATTTACATGTATAATCCACCAAACATTTATATGTATAATCTACCAAACATGTACAGGGTGGGCCAATAAAAGTGAGAACATCTCGTAAAATGTGATTTAATCACATAAAAGTAGTTTAACTATACCACGGAACAGCCCAGATTTAAACCCAGTAGATTGTGCCGTATGGGGTGCTGTACAAGAAAAGGTCTACCTTCGGCGAAAATTGACCACGGTTGCGCAGCTCAAGTTCGCAATAATCGAGGAATGGCGAAATCTGGGGCAACGTTTCATTGACAGAAGCATAAACGAGTGGCGTCGACGCTTAGAAAAAGTCGTTGAGTAGCAAGGAGGACACATTGAACATGATTTCTGATTAGCCAAATATTTCGCAAAAAAATGTATGAAGAATTATAATTAATGAAATTATATTTTGAAATAACTCATATGCTTCTAGATGTTCTCACTTTTATTGGCCCACCCTGTATATGTATAATCCACCAAACATTCATACGTTTAAACATCCAAACATCCTTACTGCATGTAATTGGAAGTAGTGCGGAAAATGAAACCTTTTTTAAAACATTAATATAAATTAAAACAGAAAATAGTGTTAATAATAATCATAAAAATCATTGGCATACCCATTTTCGTTCTTATGCCAATTTGTCAGAGCCGGGTGTTTGGCCCATTTTCTTCGCTACAAGTTCGTTTATGTTGGCAGTAATGCTCTGTGTCATCGAGATTCTCATGATGGACTGCAAGTGTTCATCAGTGAGACGACTCCGGTGTAACGTTTCACTAATCTTCATCACAGAAAACAGCTGCTCACACATAATATGTGCTACCCAGCATGCTCAAGGTTCGAGCCGCATGTAGACGAAGCTGGGGCATCTCTTTAGGAATGAAACGAGTGAACCTTGTAGGCCCCACAGTGTCGTCCTTTGCCTTTAGTGTCCCATTACACTGCAGCTCTGTTAGCTCCATCTGCAAATTTACAGGTGCAGTTTCCACGTCTATGAAAAATGGGTTACGAAACAGCTCGAAATTAATTTACAGGTGCAGTTTCCACGTCTATGAAAAATGGGTTACGAAACAGCTCGAAATTAATTTACTGTGCTTCAAAGCCACTAAAGCGCCGTGTAAACTCGGCACGAATTAAGCTGTTTTTCAGCAAAGTGTGCATTAGGAAACACCATAGTGTTGACTTGGTTCAACATTGCTTGACAACAAGAAAAGTGAGATAAGTTGCAGTGGTGCATGTGTGTCTCCCATAAGCGCAGCTTTACTTGAAATGCCTTCACTGCATCATGCATATCAGTGATCAAGTGGTCCCGTCGCTAGAGCTGCAGGTTCAAGACGTTGAGATGAGTGGTTATGTCAGACAGAAACGGCAACTCCCATTTCCACGTTTTATCTCGAAAAAATGTGGCCTTATTTCCTTTGCTGTCCACGAATTGACATATTTCCTCGATAAGCTGGAAAAATCTACTGAGAACTTTGCTCTGACTTAGCACCGCACATCTGTATGATAAGGCATGTCGCCGAACTCTGAGTCTATTTCCTGCAAAATAAGATTAAAATTGGCGGTGATTTAAACCTTTAATCATGCATCGCTTCAGAAAGTCTCCTTCTGTAAATGGTCGGCCTGAGTTTGCGATCTCCTCTGCCACAATAAAACTTGCTTTCGCAGCAGCTTCAGTTTGTGATTTTGCTTTGGTGAAAAACGTCTGCTGTGATGTTAGCTTCCTCTTCAATTCTTCTACCTTCTGTGACTTCTGCTCTGCATTCAAGCTTTTTAACTCGTCTTGATGTTTAGTCTCGTAGTGCCGTCTCAGCTTATATTCCTTGATCACAGACACATTATCTCGACAAATTAGACACACATGTTTACCGCCAATATCAGTAAAAAATATATATATTTAGCCTCTGAGCGAATTTAAAGGGATTTGTTTTCAGAATTAAATTTTCTCTTGGTCATTTTCATTCCAGCTTTGATTTTGAAAAACAAATGATTGTGCATCTACCGATAGACGCTTGATTGAGATCATGTTAGCCATAGCGGGAAAAGGTGATGTATATCCGGGAACAAAACAATTTAGGCGCCAATCCAAAACGAGTGACTGAACGTTGCTAGGTTACCGTGACGACGAACATACACTCACTACACAACTTTTATTTTCGCTTATTCGGATTGAATTCTATCAGGTAGCCCGTCGTTTGGAAAGGCTGCTAATTAGGTCATTTCATTTGCCCTTTATATCGCATGACCATTAAATAATATTTTGCCTAAAATTATGTTTCGGGCCGGATATAATTGTTACGGCCGGCAATATGGATGTGGCCCGCGTGCCTTGAGCTTGACACATATGGTGTAGGTTGAAAGAAAATGTACTTCGGGTCATTGGACATGTCTGAATCCGGAGATCCGGGTGGCCCACGGAAAGTGGTTGGGATGTGAAAAGGTTTCATGCCGCGACCCTCTAATACAGTTCCTCGTGCTGTGGTGATCCCCCAACCATAAAATAAATTTCGTCGCTACTTCATAAATATGTGTTTTTCGATGGTATTAGGCGACCCATGTATAAAGTTCGTTCAACCACCAAAGGGGTCGTGACCCACGGATGAGAACCGCTGCTTTACCCCATTAAGTAATAAATATCTTACAGCGACCCCCCCACCCCGCCCCCGCAAACACAATCAAGTTCTCAAACTTATCAACATCCGTCTAAAGTCAAACACAATCAAGTTCTCAAACTTATCAACATCCGTCTAAAGTCAAACATCAAAATGCTTCAAGATCATCGGATCACGTGAGACCTCCACCAGATTCGGCCATCATTGCACGTGCTGTTGTGCTCTCCTGTTGTTTGAAGAGATAACGGTCCTTCTGTGTTGACACTAAAGTGTTTCGGTAAATAGACTGCCTAACTGCTTTTTTTTTTAAGGTTGGGGACCTCATAATAAATCATGATGGCCAGAAATAACTCGTCAGCGATAAGGATTGATATCACCAACGTTTGAAACAACAGCTTTAGAACAATAACCATTATAGTGTAGTGTTGTTTTTTTAAACTTAAAAATAGTACTACACGAATTATTTATGTTCTTCTCAATAGCACCCCCCCCCCCTTTCCCAACCCGGCACCAAAAAAAATAATTAATTTAAAAAATCCTGACTTGATTGAGTTCGTGTTTTCACAACTTATTTCAGCGTCCATGGTCATCTCCGTGATCAGTTGGTCAGCCAATTATTAATAGATCTTTATTTTTTTTTTTCATTCTCGTCACACTCAGGGAACACGTCACACCCATTTTTGAGAGTCCCTCGAGTGATAAGATCAGCCGGCATATTACCTTGTGGTAAGAGTTTGAGCCGTTGATTTCGATAGCTTTACTTTACCACAGTGGTTCTCAACCTTCCTAATGCCACGACCCTTTAATACAGTTCCTGATGTAGTTGCGACCCCAAACACAAAATTATTTTCATTGCTACTTTAACACTGTAGAGTATATGTATTTTCCGATGGTCTTAGGCGACCCACAGGTTGAGAACCGCTGCTTTAATACATTCTGTTATTATGTCTTTTAATTACATTGCTTTAATCGTTTCGATGTCTCATAAGCCTTGTAGATTTTAATAATTATGCTCATTATGTGTTGCCATTTAATATATATTCTCTACGAGACTCCAAAGCCGGACACGAGAGTGACCATTTTGAGATTTTTGTTATCTTAGAACTTCATCCCATCCTTAAGATAGTGAATCAATACGTTAGGTTTATCTATTAACCCATGGGCACTTGTCGATAAGACGGTGGGATATATATACTGTATCAATAAGATGAGGTGATATATACTGTATCAATAAGATGAGGGGATATATACTGTATCAAATAAGATGAGATGATATATACTGTATCAAATAAGATGAGGTGATATATACTGTATCAAATAAGATGAGGTGATATTTACTGTATCAAATAAGATGAGATGATATATAATGTATCAAATAAGATGAGATGATATATACTGTATCAAATAAGATGAGGTGATATATACTGTATCAAATAAGATGAGGTGATATATACTGTATCAAATAAGATGAGATGATATATAATGTATCAAATAAGATGAGATGATATATACTGTATCAAATAAGATGAGATGATATATAATGTATCAAATAAGATGAGATGATATATACTGTATCAAATAAGATGAGATGATATATACTGTATCAATGAGATGAGGTGATATATATACTGTATCAATATGCGCATTATTTTATACCAATTAAATATGTTATTGTGATTGAAATAACTTTGTCCAACGTCGACACTTATATATATTTATATATTATGTAGCTATACATGCATGTGCCCGCAAAAGTAAAGACAAACAATCTTCTTCATTCATCGGATGTCCCCATCCGTCCGAGAACTTTGGAAGGCGATGAGGGGAGCTCCCACATTCACCACTGAAATGTCAGGTCTATACTGAATGCCATAATCACTGGTCATTAGCAACAAGTCTGTAGAGTCACACGCAAAAAGTTGATCGAATTCATAGATATGAGCTTTTGAATGGACTACGATTAGTCACTTCCTTGTTTTGTCACGTGATATGTGTAAGCCTTCGGTAGCCTGTCTGCTACACATAACAACACATAACAACGGATAACACAATAACAGCTGATCAGCCATTATCATTAATTTTTAAGCAAAATGTTTGTCTCCATCAGCGCTTCCCCAATGTTAATTAAAAATTTTACTTTTCAAATTATTCTTGAATACACGTCTTTTTTTAAATGACACTCATAAATGTGACAATAATTATAATTCAGTTATGATGAAAGGAAGAAAGTTGTTTGAAGAAAAATTTGTGAGCGACTAGTGTGTTGCAGACAGCCTACCGGAAGTCTTACTCGAACTTACTCTTACCACATGACAAAACAATCGACTCATCGTAGTCCATTGCCACAACTGTAAGACTTGCATTACATTTTTTAAAATTGTTATAAATAAATCGGTTCATTTCATTGCATTGAAATTTGATGTGGACGTCTTTTAAGTAAGCCATACGTGAAAACGAATGAGGTCGATCCTCTGTTGTCCATTTGGATCTTATAGTACAAAACAATAGAGACGATCAGGTGATGAGTCGAAAGTGGGTCATTCACGAATACAAGTAATTTCACCACATATACGTCATTTCACCAACATATAAGCCATTTCACCAACAAAATACAACATATAAGCCATTTCAATCATATATAAGTCATTTTACAACAATATAAGTCATTTCACCACTTATAAGCCATTTCACGAACATGGGTTTAGTCATTTCACCACATATAAGCCATTTCACCAACAAAATACAACATATAAGCCATTTCAATCACATATAAGTCATTTTACCACAATATAAGTCATTTCACCACTTATAAGCCATTTCACGAACATGGGTTTAGTCATTTCACCACATATAAGCCATTTCATCAACAAAATACAACATATAAGCCATTTCAATCACATATAAGTCATTTTACCACAATATAAGTCATTTTACCACAATATAAGTCATTTCACCACATATAAGCCATTTCACCAACACGGGATTTAGTCATTTCACCAGCATGTTTTTCAAATGAATACGAATATTTATAAATTTTCCGCAGTTACTGAAAAAAAAAAAGAAAGAAAAAAAAAGAAGAGGTGGCGGGTCGTGTGGCGTATATCCTTAAATATCTAGTGTATTGTAAGATGCATCCCATCAAAGGTTTGCTTTAAACGCCAAGCACCCCTATTATGCCGTGAGTTACACAAGTTCACCTCATCGCACTCATCTGGCAATTATTGTGTCAGTCTCCCCTTACAACCCCGCTATAAATTTGATCCCCTTCAGTTTAACCCCCAGTGTTATCTCCCCTCTGTGTTACATCTTGAGCCCCTAATTTCGCGATTTCAAAAAAATGAACTTTTTTTTTTCCCCACCAAAAGAAGTTTTTCTTTCTATCATTGTAGTAGAATGTACCACACGAATCTCAAAGACGCCAAGGTTGAGGGGGGGGGGGGGGGGACCACTCAGAGCGAAAGCAAATTTTAAAAAAATAATCCTCTCGAGACCAACTTGCCACCTCGATTGTCTTCGCCTGGGCTTCGAGTCGAACGAGGTCGCGGAGAAGGAGCAAACAGGGTCATTCCGGGCGAGGACAGCAGTCGCAGTGATAAAAGACGGTGTTAACCACACGGCGTCTCTTCAAGATTGAACGCGACCCCTTCGAGAATAGACGCCGGCTCATTAGAATGCCCCCCTCGCGACCCAACGCGACCCCTGGTTATCAACTCTCCAAATAACTGGCGTGCCTCATGAGTTCTTTGTTGCGGTTTCTTCCGATTCTCAGTTGTCCAAGAGAGTTACGCGCAAGACACTCCGTAATCATTGAAGGAGGGGCCCGGGACAGAAGGTTAAGAGCCGGCTACACCGCGGAATACTAATATCCCGGGCCACGAAGCGAGTCAATTAAAAGCCTCGTGGACTTGTGTTTACATAGAGGGCTTAAGGAGATACTCAGATAATTTTTTATTATTAAAAAAAAAAAACTCTAGCGCCCCCTCCCCGCCCCTTTCCCACTCTTCTCTACACTTTCATCATCCCCTGAAGACTGTGAGGAACACATTTTAAAAAAAAAAGATAGAATAAAAAAAGACTTTACACCTTTGTTATAAAAGAATTTCCTCTATTAGAATAATGTTTCTCCAGAACTGCTTTTCATCCGAGTCACTCTGGTGAGCGTCCTGGACAAAGATCGCGCGCGGCAATTAGACTGATCAAATTTTTTGTTGTTGTTATCTTCTTCTGAATCAAGGGTTGTCCCTTTTGTTGGTGTGGGACTCGACATTACACTGGTGTATACATTGGACCATGGATGGAAAAAATACTCTGGTTCATCCAAAGGTAGGCTTACGCCATGCCGCTCGAATCCGATGATTATCCATCATCTCAGCTATTACTATAATCATATAATCCCTTTCCTTGTTATCCATGGAATGTTGCCTTTCCTTACATTAAATTTATCACACCAGTCTCTTCTTCATCTATATTTGTATTTCCGCACCCCCACTCCTCTCTCTCTACCTCTTCCGTTTTTAGAGAATTCATTAGACGGGTTTTTGAATCTCAATACATAAATGTTCTGACTATAGTTATATATAGTTCTGTGTTGAGTTAATGCCGCGTGTACGCCTTGAGACTTCCGGAAAGCGCACGTTCGCATTTACTGGCCAAACCATTTGGAACACCCTTCCTGACGCTCTCAGAAACAGCCAGACGCTGGAGTCCTTCAAGACAAATTTAAAAACTCATCTATTTCGCAAACACCTGCTGGGGTGATGTTGTCTACCATCTTTTCCAGCTATAAGTTATTATCTCCCAGATTTGTTTTTGTACCGCGCTTCGAGCCTTTGGGGATGAAGCGCGATTTTTCAAATGAACTTTATTATTATTAATATATTATAATATACGATTTTTAATCCTTGAGTCTTTCTTCATCTTAACAACGTTGTGTTCAATCTGCAAAACGAACACTTCAACTGAATGCATCGTTATGGCCACATGAGAATAATCGGATTACATACAACAGCGCACCTCACACAACCAGGACACATCCGTTACCGGTCGGCGGCCTATTAGGAAATAGACCGCACGTAGACATAAGAGCGCACCTTTGTTTCTGTTTGTTTATTTTTACTTTAATCAAACCCTAAAACCCCCACGCCCCCCCCCCCCTGTCCGTGGAAACAAAAATCTCCCACAAAACCGGTCCCTCGTGCCGAAAAAGGTTGGGGACCGCTCACCTATGACATACCGATTTTTAAACGGTTTAAAAGGTATATTATTTTGTGTTCACTATTTACTTTTCAATGTATATAATCGCTACACGAGGGAATATCTTCTACTACAGCACTGCGTGACGAGGGAATATCTTCTACTACAGAACTGCGTGACGAGGGAATATCTTCTACTACAGCACTGCGTGACGAGGGAATATCTTCTACTACAGCACTGCGTGACGAGGGAATATCTTCTACTACAGCACTGCGTGACGAGGGAATATCTTCTACTACAGCACTGCGTGACGATATAAGAACTAAACATTACTCAACAGATAAACGTTGTTTTTTTTTTTTAATTTAATTTAAAAATGGTTATATTTTTTTAAAGTGAATTTACAAACAAATCCAATATTTGTTCAGCAACTCCCCAATGACGTCACACGAGGTGTCTGAATTGATCAACTCAAACCGTTCCCACCCTCCCCCGCCCTTTTGTACGACCTGTCCGTATAAGTGCGGCACGCGACATGACGTAAGGTGTTTCCACTAATCCGTGTAAGATTTTTTTTCACCTCCCCCACCCCCTTGCGCGTGGCCCCCCTCGAGTCACGTAACTTTTGCTAAAGCAGAAAAACGATAATCGCTGCGCCATTGTTTACTTTGTGCAAGACGACCATTAAACCGAGGGGCGGCCATATTGGCTCTTCCCATTGGCTGAAATCCCGGTTTCGAGCGCAAGAGCGCGTGTTTTGTCTGCGCCGCGTTTAATATACGCATTCTTAACACCGACGTCACCGACACAAGCTGGTGGAGTGGACGGCGGTGACATGTGTCACAAAAATAATTGTCCATTGCCCCCGACAACGGTCATAATTTTAGATCATGAAAATCATGAAATGAAGTTCACTCGGGTTGTAAAAAATGTTCCCTGCGGTTCGGCCGTTTCTAGAACCATGTGTCGTCTTTGTTGATTACGGCGTGTAAAGCGTTTAGCCGGAAAGTTGGTTTTTGGGGGGTGGGGGGTAAGAGTCTTACGAAATGCACTCGAAACGCTTAAATTGCATAATTCTTTTTATTCAGGTCCATCCGGGTTTTGAAATAACAGAAACAACTTTTTTTTGTAAACGAAACAAATCATATCATTTATTCTACCAGCAAAGTTTTTTTTTTTTTTTACACCCCACCAAGTGTAAGAAAACGACTGAAATTAAAATTGTTGAGTGGAAGCCAGAGACGCTGGCAATGGTGATTACCGTATCTTCGAGGGCCCGATGTTTTAAGAGAACGCGCGTCGTGTCTACAGCAGAGTGAGGTTCTAAGGTCTTCCACTTGCAGACACCTCGGCCGGGACAACTCAACTACAAATTGACTGTATTGTCACACCAAGCAGGGTGTTGAGTCAGGGGCGTGGACTTGAAGCAGGTACAGGAGACAGTGGGGCAAAAAAAAAAGGTAGGAGGGGGGAGGAAAAAGGTTAGGGCAGATTTGAGCATTTGCGGAATATGGTAATGAAGTCATTTAAATATAAAATAATGAAAATTACATGACAACCTGTCAGAACTCGGAGCCGTTGCAATTGTGTATTTTATGTGCACACTCTTAATTATAGAAAGATATACAGAGACATATGCAGGCAGATGTATAGATACATATATCAATCAATTGAGCTTTGAAAAAATAGATTTACCAAATATATCAGTGAGTGAATTGATTGACACAACCTATTATACCTAATATATTAGTGAATGAATTAGTATACCTAATATATTAGTGAATGAATTAGTATATCTAAGACGATTTATTATTTGACTTTGACTTATCTTTATGATTGAAGCTTAGGATAATTTCATTGAAAATATGGATGTGGATGATAGACGGGAAAAAAAGGGGGGGGGGTGGTGTAATAAAAAATAAAGTGGTGGGGTAAAGGGAATGGGGGAGGGGGTGAAGAAAACTAATATTAAAAAGAAAGGAAACGAATAAAATCAAAAAGAAGTATCTGTAAACCAGAAGCCTTGAGAATTTATTTGGTTACCGCCCTTAGCCCCCTTTTTTATTGTCAACAAAATCAACTAAACTGGAACGAATGTTGAACATAAAAACTATTTTAAGGGCGGAAAATTGATCAATTGCATTGTGTTTGATGTTTCAATGTTTACTTTGTGTAGCAGGGTAGCTTAATGTTTACTTTGTGTAGCAGGGTAGCTTAATGTTTACTTTGTGTAGTAGGTTTACTTTGTGTAGTAGGGTAGCTTAATGTTTACTTTGTGTAGTAGGTTTACTTTGTGTAGTAGGGTAGCTTAATGTTTACTTTGTGTAGTAGGTTTACTTTGTGTAGTAGGGTAGCTTAATGTTTACTTTGTGTAGTAGGGTAGCTTAATGTTTACTTTGTGTAGTAGGGTAGCTTAATGTTTACTTTGTGTAGTAGGGTAGCTTAATGTTTACTTTGTGTAGTAGGGTAGCTTATGGTTACGGAAGGTAGTAGACGAGTTGCAAGCTAAGGTAGTACCAGGTAGTGTTCTAAACCGTGTTACGTTATGATAGTATTTGCAGCGGTGCTCTACGAGTTTTTGTAGCATGTAACGCCATAGTCGTAGTGACTTAGGATGCATAAGGACATGAAAATGTAAATTAGATATTCATCATCATCATCATCATGTCCCTTAGTCCTTAGACCGTTGGGGTGCCACAGATGACATGAAAACTCTCCTTCTCCATTCCTCTCTGTCTTCTGCACTACGCATAGCATCGCCCAGTTTTAATCCAGTCCACTCTTTGATGTTATCTTCCCATCTTTTTCTCTGTCTTCCTATTCTTCTTCTTCATAGTAGTGCCCTGCATGATTTATTATCATGATATAAACGCTTGTAACCGGTGTAAATTTAAATGATATAAATATTAGTATTCGTATGTAACTGTGATGCTGACAGGAAGATAAAAATAATATTAAAAAACACAGACAAAAAACCCCTAACATCACTTCAAATTAAAACATTAGTCTACAACTCACCCTAAAGGGGAATCAAAGACATTTGAACCGGTGGAGCCGGTTTTGGGGTCTTTCTCTGTGCAGATGATTGCTGGCCGCGCTTCTATTCACCGTAGACATCGCTATTATAATAGGTGACGTCTTATTTTGGTGTCGAGACGTCGTGATCGTCAGGGATCGAATGGCGGAGAACCGCCGGGAGATTACAAGCCTCGCCGGCTGTAAGTTAATACACCAGGGGTTCCTACATTGTTAACGGTGACCCACCTGAGTGACATGTCGGTGTAAAGTATGAGAGTTCAAAAAAAATTCAGTTTAACTAGTCAACGGGAAAGATTGTCAGTGAGCGAAAAGAAAATGTCTGGATAATGAAGTTAAAAATTACATTTTTTTTGTGTGGTTTAGTTTCTGTGGTTCGCGTAGTTGCAGTAGGGAATAGTTACGACATAAAGCAAGGACTACAGCGAAATCCTGGAATACAGCAACATCTTGGACCACAGCAACTTATTGGACTACAGCATCATCATGGACGACAGGGACATCCTGGACTACAACATCCTCCTGGACTATAGTACATCTTAGATTACAGAAACATCTTGGACTACAACAACTTATGTGACTACAGCAACAGCTTGGACCACAGCAACATCTTGAACTACAGAAACATTGACGTTGTAGCAAACAAATACGACAAAACAACAGCATCAGATATTCTTACGCGAATCCAACTCAAGTACATCAAAACATATCGTCTCCTTATATTAAAAGACCTCAAAGAAGAAAGTTTAAGAACCGCTGTTGAAGACGACACCCCCACCCCTGGGTGGTGAGAAATGACGGTCCTATTTTGGTGTGCGGGTGACGTATTCTTCCCTACAGCTGATTGTTGTATCGTTGCGCCACCAAAGTGTACGTATCACTTTCGCGCGTGCAGCTGCATCTGGTTATACGACACGGCCCCTAAACACGGTCCTGACAGTCACGTCTGTCTCCCCCCTCCCTGTAACGACCTTTGACAATGGCTTCCGGAGGTCAGATGACTTTCTTAAAATTGTTGCGAAACTGTGACAGCCGGTGACAGCTGAATTCTTCCAAAAAAAGGGGGGGGGGGAAGGGGGGGGGATAGTCTTTAAAAAACACACACACTGAAAACGATGATACTGTAAAGCAGCGGTTCTCAACCTGTGGGTCGCGACCCATTTGGGGGCCGTAGGACCCTTTCACAGGGGTCGCCGAAGAACATCTGAAAATACATATACTCTACAGTTTTGAAGTAGCGACGAGAACAATTTTGTGGTAGGGGGTCGCCACAACACGAGGAACTGTATTAAAAGGGTCGCGACATTAGGAAGGTTGAGAACCACTGCTGTAAAGAAACGTTGAAAGGAATTAAAAACTGAAAGAAAAGAAACCGCATCGTCCTAGCAACAACAACAACAGCAACAACAGCAAAACACTTTAAAAGCACATTTCAACAATAGTGAGATATATAGCACATAATGTTCAGCACGGCTTCTCACTAAAAATTTCACGAAACTCAAAAGCCAGACTTAAGAAATCGATCATGTGAATGCATTCTTTTCATGTTAATCAGTGGATAGCCCCATTTACCTTTATTTTATCCCTACTCTCAGTGGATAAATAAATATCTGCACGTTATCCATACACAAAAGCACGACACCTTCGTGTTATCACTGCCCCATTAGAAAATAATACCTTTATGTTGGCCCTAACTCAAGTAGAAAATAATACCTTTATGTTGGCCCTAACCCAAGTAGAAAATAATACCTTTATGTTGGCCCTAACTCAAGTAGAAAATAATACCTTTATGTTGGCCCTAACTCAAGTAGAAAATAATACCTTTATGTTGGGCCTTACTCAAGTAGAAAATAATACCTTTATTTTGGCCCTAATTCAAGTAGAAAATAATACCTTTATGTTGGCCCTAACTCAAGTAGAAAATAATACCTTTATGTTGGGCCTTACTCAAGTAGAAAATAATACCTTTATGTTGGCCCTAACTCAAGTAGAAAATAATAACTTTATGTTGGCCCTAATTCAAGTAGAAAATAATACATTTATGTTGGCCCTAACTCAAGTAGATAATAATACTTTTCTATTCGCCCTAACCCAAGTAGAAAATAAATACCTTTATGTTGGCCCTAACTCAAGTAGAAAATAATAGCTTTATGTTGGCCCTAACACCAATAAAAAATAATACCTTTATGTTGACCCTAATCCCAGTAGAAAATAATACCTTAATGTTGGCCCTAATCCCAGTAGAAAATAATACCTTTATGTTGGCCCTAATCCCAGTAGAAAATAATACCTTTATGTTGGCCCTAATCCCAGTAGAAAATAATACCTTTATGTTGGCCCTAATCCCAGTAGAAAATAATACCTTTATGTTGGCCCTAATCCCAGTAGAAAATAATTCCTTAATGTTGGCCCTAATCCCAGTAGAAAATAATACCTTTATGTTGGCCCTAATCCCAGTAGAAAATAATACCTTTATGTTAGCCCTAACCCCATTAGAAAATAATACCTTTATGTTGGCCCTAATCCCAGTAGAAAATAATACCTTTATGTTGGCCCTAATCCCAGTAGAAAATACTTCCTTAATGTTGGCCCTAATCCCAGTAGAAAATAATTCCTTAATGTTGGCCCCAATCCCAGTAGAAAATAATTCCTTTATGTTGGCCCTAATCCCAGTAGAAAATAATACCTTTATGTTGGCCCTAATCCAGTAGAAAATAATACCTTTATGTTGGCCCTAATCCCAGTAGAAAATAATACCTTTGTGTTGGCCCTAATCCAGTAGAAAATAATACCTTTATGTTGGCCCTAATCCCAGTAGAAAATAATACCTTTATGTTGGCCCTTATCCCAGTAGAAAATACTTCCTTAATGTTGGCCCTAATCCCAGTAGAAAATAATTCATTAATGATGGCCCCAATCCCAGTAGAAAATAATTCCTTTATGTTGGCCCTAATCCCAGTAGAAAATAATACCTTTATGTTGGCCCTAATCCAGTAGAAAATAATACCTTTATGTTGGCCCTAATCCCAGTAGAAAATAATACCTTTATGTTGGCCCTTATCCCAGTAGAAAATAATACCTTTATGTTGGCCCTAATCCCAGTAGAAAATAATACCTTTATATTGGCCCTAATCCCAGTAGAAAATAATACCTTTTTGTTGGCCCTAATCCAGTAGAAAATAATACCTTTATGTTGGCCCTAATCCCAGTAGAAAATAATACCTTTATGTTGGCCCTAATCCAGTAGAAAATAATACCTTTATGTTGGCCCTAATCCCAGTAGAAAATAATACCTTTATGTTGGCAATATCTTTATGCTATATCAAGCCAATAAAGCACAATAATACAACCTGAAATATTCATACCTTCCGATGGTAATATACCTTTACGTTATCCTCATCTCCAGAGATAATATCTAACACTTTCAAGTCGGAAATGAAGCCGCAAATTAGACTAGAGACCGACGAATTTCGGCTTCGGCACCTAAAGTTATCCATTTGATCACTTTCGGCGTAGTTTCGGTTCCGGCTAAAACAGAAGAGTTATCTTTCGCTTTATTTTAGGTTTCGGTCGAAAGTCTCATTAAGCTTTTGGTTTCGGCTTCGGTTTCGGCCGAACGTCATTTCTAACTCTGGGGTTGGTTTCGGTTTCGGCCGAAATCAAGAAAATCATTTTCGGTCGGTCTCTACCGCAGAGACGCGTCAGAGTTGTTAATTTTTTTGTGTGTGACTTCGCGGTGGCTCGCGAAAATACGATGTTGTCTGTTGGCGTGCAATGGAATATTAAAGTATAGCGTTGAAATAACATAGTTCTACTTTGAAAGCCAACAGCTACGAGAAGCTGTGTTACCATATCGAATGAACAGCACAGCCGTGTTGTTACTGATTTGTATGACGAGTCAAGTTTTTCCCTCACTGAATGAAACTTTGTTACTGACTGAATGACAAGTTGTTACTGATTGAATGACAAGTTGTTACTGACTGAATGACAAGTTGTTACTGATTGAATGACAAGTTGGTACTGACTGAATGACAAGTTGTTACTGACTGAATGACAAGTTGTTACTGATTGAATGACAAGTTGGTACTGATTGAATGACAAGTATAGAAAATTTGCTACTGATTGAATGACAAGTATAACATGTTTGTATTGACTGGTTGACTGTTTGTCCCATGACAACCAGCCTCCACATCTTTGAAACTAAAATATTCACCCACTTTTAAAGATTTGCACCAGAGAAATAAAAATAAAAAAATGTTGCGGTGAAAAGTTAGCATGACTCAAACATGACTCAAACTCAAACATGACTCAAACTCAAACATGATTCAAACATGACTCAAGCATGACTCAAACATGACTCACCCATCATTCATGCATGACATGACTCAAACATGACTCAAACTCAAACATGATTCAAACATGACTCAAGCATGACTCACCCATCCTTCATGCATGACTTAAACATGACTCAAACATGACCCAAACAAGACTCAAACATGATTCAAACATGACTCTAACTCAAACATGATTCAAACATGACTCAAATAAGACTCAAACATGACGCAAACATGATTCAAACATGAATCTAACTCAAACATGATTCAAACATGAATCTAACTCAAACATGATTCGAACATGATTCAAACATGACTACAACATGACTCAAACATGACTCAAACATGACTCAAACTCAACAACTCGAACATTCAATTAAACCAAAAATTGTCACATGTATAAAAAGGTTGGATTATTTCTATTTCATTCGATGCCATGTTTCCATTCCCCCTTCAAAACAAGTTATTGGTTACTCTCCAACCGATGTCCCGGAAGTGTAGACTAGAACTAGATAGCAGAATCACTCCACCGTCTCCCAGACATTAATTAGAAGACTGCATCCTGTCCATTAATATGTTCTGCGCTTCCACGGGTTTTTGTGATAAAAAAAAATTGAAAGTCGCTCCAGCTTGTCTCCAAAGGCGTATTCAGTGCGCATGTCACAAAACAATGCAGAGCGTCAATGGGGCTTCCGGCGCGACGAGCAGGTGCAGGACACAAGAACATGCGCGTTCTTAGAAAGGAAACGCGCGGCAATTTTTTTGGGGTGCTGAGAGGCGTAAGCTACGGTCATCTTCGGCAATCTTAGCCGGTGTCATTGTCCTCGTGGGACAGAGGGGGTGGGGCGGGAAATGATTGTTTTCTTCTCCTTTTTTTTTTTTTTTTTTTACTTCAACGACTTGAGTGCGGGGCGTGTGCAGAATTCCATCTTTATTTGCGGTGGGCGTGGGCATCTTTTATTCGTCCATCTTGAGAAGTGTCGAGGGAAACAAAAGACGAGGAGATACGAGGACGATACCTGCGGGTCAAAGGTCCTGGGAAGCTGAGGTCAAGAGAAAAGCTGGGGGTCGTCTTGGGGCCACCGCCTAGATCGAGTGTAGATAGAATGGCCATTCTTAAGGGTGCTTTATTAACAGCAAGAGGAAGGCCCGGGGATGGCTGGTGGGGGGGGGGGGGTACGGTTTCACTGTAATGTCCACGGTCCATGGCGAGGTATGCTTTAAGACTTCGTCAACGGATATAGCTTGCGTGTGAGCGGAACCTGGGGTATAGGCTTCTCCCACAAGTCGCTGCGATGTAGATTTTTCTTTTTTCCCACCGATGCATTTCCGGCTACTCTTTCGTGTCAACAAACTAAAATATCGATAGGAAATGGAGCATCAAAAGAAACTGAAGTAGAATACAGTTGGTGATTAGTGGTTGGGGGAAAGGGTTCAAAAACCGCAACACAAATCATTTAGTGTAAGGAAATGAAAGGGGGATTGAAGATAAGAAGAGTCTTTGTGAGGATAAGATTATCACTATGTGGATGTTGGGTTAAAGATTTGGATGGGAAAAAAATAATTCACATAACAAATATATGGTGATACTAGGCGTTGAGGGAGAAGAGGTTCCGGTGAGGTGAAAAGAGAGATATTGTAGAAAGAAATATTTGATGAGGCGAAGACAGAGATTTTTATAGGAAAAAAGTATTAATGGGGTGAAGAGAGGTACATTATAGAAAGAAAGTTTTGATGAGGTGAAGAGAGAGAGATTTTTATAGGAACAAAGTATTAATGAGGTGAAGAGAGGTACATCATAGGAAGAAAGTTTTGATGAGGTGAAGAGGGAGAGAGATTTTTGTAGGAAGAAAGTATTAATAAAGTGAAGAGAGGTATATTTTAGGTAGACAATTTTGATGAGGATATTATATCCCGACATCACACACACCAGACACCATACCATGGCCGGCCTTAGCAGCTTTGGCACCACAGGCAGTTCTAAATTTTGACGCCCCATCCACCTAAAAATGTTCAGGTTGATATTAACTGCTTGTGGGGCATTATCTAGTGCTAAATTCAAGCAAGTATAATAACAATTAAAAAGAACAAAGAGTTAAAAGTCAACCAGACCAGAGAATTAGAGAAAATATTTTTTTTTTAAAGGCAAAATGCAAATAGAGCATCGTTGGAGGCAGCAGCGTACCTCCGGTATGGCCGCCTGGGGCAGGTCAAGCTTTTTGCCATCCCCTTACCCGAACCCCCCTCCCCAACTCTCTTCAGGCAGCCGAAAATGCCGCCCCCCTCATTATAAGGAATTAAAAGTGTCACCTACCTGCCTACGCCCCTGCATTGAGGACGTCCAAATTATTTTTTTAACATACTGGAATACATACAGTGTACCTAAGGCAGCATAAACATACTGGAATACATAAAGTGTACCTATAAGGCAGCATAAACATACTGGAATACATACAGTGTACCTAAGGCAGCTTATTAAAATGCTAGCTTCTGGACGTCCACAGGGCCCTTAACACTCTCCCCTTCCCTTTGTCCGTATTTTTACTCTTTTGAACGACCGCCTTCACTTTCCTTCTCTTATAGTGGCTGAGAAATTTCAGCTTATTAAAGTTGTTACAAAATTTAGTATACTCCCAACTACTTTTGTGAGGGTGTGACAACGGTCTTCTTATTTCTACGCGTCCCGACCGCACCCCCACAAAAAAAAAAAAAAAAAAAAAAAAAAAAAACAACAACAAACAAAAAATAAAAACCAACACACAAAAAAAAACAAACAACCATACACATGTTCTTAATTTGCTCTGCCAACAATTAACTAAGTGAAAGGATCTACACAAATTTTGCACCGAAAATACACATAATTAAAGTAAAATTTCACGTTTGCTAAATAATTCCGGTAGTTAACATGCCCTCTGGATGAATTTCTTTTTTTAAATATAAAAAATAAGTAAATGTTAAAACTATTGAGTCGGCGAGCTATCAGTAAACAAGAGAAAAAAGCTCTCCGTCGGGTGTCATGCAAAGTTTCCCAGAAATGTCACTCATTGACCGTTGTCCGAGCAGTAAAGTTTTTTGTTACATCATATATTTCCAAAATATTTATTATAACCCTTAAAAATAAAATCATTCATCATTCTATATTTGAAAGCATTATTGTAGTAAATAAATTAAGTATTTCACAAAATTAAAATTTTAAAAATAATATGCTGTTTTCAAATAATTGCGCATTTTTAAATTCTTTTTCTGTGTGGGATGGCCAAATATTTCCTTTAAATAGACTAGCTGTTATACCTTTCAGCCTAGACTAGCTGCTATATCTTTCGGCCTAGACAGCTGTTATATCTTTCAACCTAGACTAGCTGTTATATCTTTCAGCCTAGACTAGCTGCTATATCTTTCAACCTAGACAAGCTGTTATATCTTTCAGCCTAGACTAGCTGTTATATCTTTCAGCCTTATAGACTAGCTGCTATATCTTTCAGCCTAGACTAGCTGCTATATCTTTCAGCCTAGACTAGCTGCTATATCTTTCAACCTAGACAAGCTGTTATATCTTTCAGCCTAGACTAGCTGTTATATCTTTCAGCCTTATAGACTAGTTGCTATATCTTTCAGCCTAGACTAGCTGTTATATCTTTCAGCCTTCACTAGCTGTTATATATCTTTCAACCTAGACTAGCTGTTATATCTTTCAGCCCAGACTAGCTGCTATATCTTTCAACCTAGACTAGCTGCTATATCTTTCAACCTAGAATAGCTGTTATATCTTTCAACCTAGACTAGCTGCTATATCTTTCAACCTTCACTAGCTGCTATATCTTTCAGCCTAGACTAGCTGCTATATCTTTCAGCCTAGACTAGCTGCTATTTCTTTCAGCCTAGACTAGCTGTTATATATCTTTCAACCTAGACTAGCTGTTATATCTTTCAGCCTAGACTAGCTGTCATATCTTTCAGCCTAGACAAGCTGTTATATCTTTCAGCCTAGACGAGCTGTCATATCTTTCAGCCTAGACTAGCTGTTATATCTTTCAGCCTAGACTAGCTGCTATATCTTTCAGCCTAGACTAGCTGCTATATCTTTCAGCCTAGAGTAGCTGTTATATCTTTCAGCCATCATGTTTGTCAAAACGCAATAGGCCTATGACCGCAGATTCCCTCTGTTGACATAATATTCTTCATTTGTGTCAAATTTATTTTTCCGTGAATTTAGTACTAACATTTTTTTGTAGGGGACCAAAATTGCGTGGAGCCCCCTAGAATTCGGTGTTCCAGGCAGTTGTCTGATATGTCTGTACGTAAATCCGGCCCTGCACCCTAAACACCAGACACCACACGCAACAATCACCATGCACACTGTGTTTTGTATTGCCGTTTTCCTAAAAGAGGTCAAAACAACGATAACCAAAGTTATACTCCTTAATTAAACGGGATATGACGTCATCAATATTTGTGCGGTACTCTCGAATTATTTTTAGCCACCGTTTAACCTCTTTTTGAATCCATTACCTAAATCAAAGCAGCTTATATCCGCCAAACAATCAGTCTAAATGTTTAAAATAACATAAAATAAGATTTGCGCCCTTCACCCCCCCCCCCTTTTTTCCCACCAGCCCACTGTGGAGTAATAAAATGTATTTAATGTTAGCATCGCGTGTCGTTACCTAAGCAGATATCCGTCTGCTCGCGCGGGCCGCCATCTTGACTTTTGATCAGTTTCTCTGTTATAAATTTCAATTTAGTGCGGCCCCCAAGAAAATCCCGTTAATTGAGGAAGATTGCTGTAAAAGCCCTCGCGTAGTCCCCCCCAGAGATCGGGGGAGAGAGATTTTTTAAGTCAGCCCAGCCTTCAATAGAGCTCGCGTCACGAGATTTTTTTCTTTATCGCCTCCACGCACACGGAGAGATTCTCAGCCCGACGACGCGCGTGCGAGAAACAAACTCCAAGAAACAAACGCGAGACGTGGAACGTGGGGAGACGTCACAAGGGACCCGACGGGTGGGGGGGGGGGGGGGGAAGCATTCATACAGGAACCTTCTCGTAATCTGACAAGACGTTCCCCTGCGTCTGCGATCGTTGAAAGATTTGGTGAGAACTCGCTTGGAGAGTATCGGGACATAACGAGTGCTCGTGCCGCGATGTTTGTTGGGGGGTGGGGAGTGGGGGGGGGGGGGATAAAGGGAAAGAGGAGGGAGAAAGAAAAAAAAAGATTGCGGGTTAAAAATTAAAAAAATTCGCGGTCGGGGTCTTCGAATTCAGAGGTCCAATCCCACTCTCGTTATTAGATTGTTAGTTTTTCATTGTGAAGGTTAGAATCTTCGCCCACCCATAGTGGTCCATCCTCCCCCGCCCCTGTCTGCCACGACCACCAATTTCATCGGAAAGTTCAAGACAAAAATCACTTTGAAGAGCCGACCCCACTCCCAGGGGGCGTAATAAAATAAGGGCGTAAACTAACACCCCGACCCAAGTTCTGTGAAGACACCTGGTGTGTGTTTTAACACTGAGCTGCTGAACAAGTTATAGAGATATGGTGCTCACCTACCCGATTTACCTGGACCAGTCTACCTAGAACACTGTTGTAATCCCGGACACTGCTGTAATCCCGGACACTGAGGTAATACCGGACACTGATGTAATACCGGACCCTTATGTAATACCGGACACTGAGGTAATCCCGGACACTGATGTAATACCGGATCTTTATGTAATACCGGATCTTTATGTAATACCGGACACTGATGTAATACCGGACACTGATGTAATGGGACACTGATTTACCCGGGAACACTGATGTAACCTGGACATTTATATAACCGGGACGCTGATGTAACCGGGATACTGATGTAACCTGGATCCTGATGTAATCGGGCCACCGATGTAACCGGGAAAATGACGTCACAGGTCCTTTAATGTGCACAATAAACCTTGAATAAACTCTTACTTCCACTAACATAACTCAGAAAAGAAAATGTAAAATTTGAAGCTGCTCTAACAGTTCTTGTCATGGCCTGCAAAGCCAACGGATTGGAATCACATTAATTGGGAATGCTTGTAGTCGTACTCGCTAGGTCAATAAGGCCTATCGACCAGACGACCACGCCGAGACATGTCACTGCCTGACCGATGTCCGAGCAGTTAAGTTTTTACTACATCATAGATTTTTTAGCTGGCCTTCTGTAAGCGTAGTTACATTTATTGTGTTTGGAGTCGAGGTGGGGGGGGGGTGTGTGGTGTGGGGTGGGGGTAAAAGTAAGGTGAAGTAATCTTGCTGTCCAAGTCGAGACTCTCTGAGAGGGTTTATGGAAACCAACACAATCTCTACAACGTCTTCAAATATATGCCAGGGGCGTACCTCTAACCACGT
The DNA here is from genome assembly GCA_964017045.1 of Omphiscola glabra. Lineage (NCBI taxonomy): Eukaryota > Metazoa > Mollusca > Gastropoda > Lymnaeidae > Omphiscola > Omphiscola glabra. The sequence continues at coordinate 39,438,072 of OZ024797.1, forward strand.
GAGCCGTAGCTGTAAATCATGTGAGTCGTAGCTGTAACCATGTGAGTCAAACTTGTAACCATGTGAGTCACATTTGTAACCATTTGAGTCACAGTTGCAACCATGTGAGTCACACTAGTAACATCTACTGGTACTCGTCGGTCGTCGTAGTTTTCGCGGTGGATAAAATAATGTTAAACTCTTTTAGAGATCGACCGAATTTCGGCTTCGGCGCCGAAATTTGGCATTTGACCCCTTTTGGCCTAGTTTCGACCGAAACTGAAAAGTTAAAATTCGATTTAATTTCGGATCCGGCCGAAAGTTTTTGAGACTCTCGGTCATCTAGCCGAAAGTGAGTGGGGTTTTCTGTCATGGACCGGCAATCCGCTATTCATTATTGCTCGACGTCTTGCTGTCATCGTAAGTTATATGCCTAATACTCTGCGAAAACTGCTCACATCTGCATGATGACCTACTAACAAATTAAATTTTAGTTTGGCCAAGACAAATGTAAACATTTTTGAGGAAGAAAAACAAATGGAATGGTAACGTTTATATAATTATTTTTGTTTAAATTATTATTTTGTTTTAATTTGGAACCCTAGGTTTATTCAATTCATTCATTTTGATTTATCATTATCATGCTCATCAATGTTGTCATAGGCAACGCTGAATAATATTGAATAATCCTAAAGAATGGTAATATTGCCATTATTATTTTTGTTTTATTTTTAAAAAAATATAAAAATCAAGGAAACTTAGGCTTAGTCAATTCATTCATTTCTTGAAATTGATCATTATCATGCTCATTAACATTGTTATTGACGAAATAACACACGTGTGCATGTACCACGGGTTCGTATTGTAATTATGTAGTAGGCCTACTGCAGACCTGTTGACTTTTATGATTTAGGCGACCAATTTAGGTGTCTTTTGTGATTTTCCGTCCAGACCCGTCAGAAGTACAATTTTAAGAGACCCGGCATAAAAATAAAATTTCCCCAACCAAGGGAGGTGAGGGAAGTTGGTCGCCGAATGAAATAATGACGTCACCAGCACGGAGAGACTAGTGTGTTGTTACTAGGCTTAATGTGAATACAGCGTTACCTCGCAAACTAGTTACGAAATCACAAAGCATTAGTATGACGATAACCGTGTCACATTGTGTTGATATTTTTATCCTTAATAACTGATTTTTAGGTGACAAACAATTATTATTGTTAGTATGTGTTCTAGGTTGTAATTATATTATAAAATTAAAGGGTCTATTTTGCATGAATTTTGCCTTGCCCCCCCCCCCCCCCCCGGTCCAAATTTTCTCTTACCAAACATTTTAAATTAAATATACTTGCAAATTAAAATGCTAAAAGCCAAAGAAATCATTCGATTTTAATTGTTAATATTAACGATGGTCTCATTTTTTATATAAAGAATGTAAATATTGATACTTTCCCCTTTCATTTATCGAATCCAGAATTTAAAAATATCTAAATATTTTGGCTTCGGTTTCTGCCGAAAGTCTCGTTAAGCTTTTGGTTTCGGCTTCGGTTTCGGCCGAAAATCATTTTTAACTTTCGGCCTAGTTTCGATTTCGGCCGAAATCAGACAATCACTTTCGGTCGGTCTCTAACCTCTTTGTTCGCTTGCGAAATAACCATCTGACTCATAAGTGGACGTATGTTTGCCCAATTAATTTTAGGACCATCGTAAAACATATAGCATCCCTCCCCTCAACCCCCCCCCCCCACACACACACAAACGCACTTATAATTTACCGTAAAACCTGCAGCACACGAACAAACGGATCACTAATGGTATGTTACATATACAGCACGTAATATTTGCCCTACTCAAACCCGGCAACGCACAGAATCTGCACGTCCCCTCGTCCAAATCTCACTCGTCATAGACTGCCGCCGACGTGTACCTGGCCAGGCCCCGTCTTCAGACATCCATTCACACCACGGTGCGATTTCAGCCATTTGCTAAATTTCCACTGGAAGTGTTTCTCTTAACCACTCCAACACAACAGGCCATTACGAGAAAAAGCCCCCGCCGAAAAGAAACAAAAAAACACATTTCGCTTCCAAATGGGTTTTCTTGCTAAAATTACCATAAGACACGTCGGTCCTCAATTGTTGCGCGGGGTCGCTCTACAGCTCGAGTACTTCCATTCTCTTCTCTCTATCTACTACAACACGTGCGGACCGGACGCTTCCTATTGGTCTGTTTGCACTGGCGGGCGTGCGGCGTAATATCCCCGGCGTGCCTATTTATTTATCTTATCCTCTTTCGCGGCTTTCTTTTAATTGTCAAATAATAATTTCCATCTTCCTCCCCTCCCTCCCTCTCTCCCTTCTTTCACACACCCCCCCCCCTTTTTTTTTTTCAGCCTCTTTTTTTTTTTATTATTTAGAAGCCACCCGACAAAGGACTGACTTAATTTTCTCTCTCTCTCTCTGTTTGACTGTCATGGCCCAGGAGACGATTTACACCGGTATCTCCTCTCTGAAACCATGGCAACGCTTGTGTTGTCTTGGCGATTGTCCTCGGGCCCAAAATGGCGTGTCCCGTCTGCCAGAAGCCGAGGGATGCTATGGTCGGCTCTCGAGTCAACAAATCAGAGAGGAAAGCAATGGAGATGGGAAATAAAACATGACGGTACCGTACCTTCCCCCTACCCCCTCCTTTTCATCTCATCCCCTCTTTCTCCCCCCTCCCTCCCTCCCTCCCTCATTCTCTCTCACTCCCAGTATTATATCACGGAGAAGATCAATGCCGATAGCTAATGCAATCTGGCCTAATATTGTTTGCTAAGTCAGCGGACGATTAGCCGACTCCAGTCTGACCGCCTATGGTTTGTACAAGAGTTTCACTGCTAGAGGCCACCGGTACGGCTATTGGTGAGTGCTGTGGGTGGATTTTGTTGGAAGGGCGGAGGGGGGTGGCTAGCGTCTCTTAATTGCGATGCTAGGTTTAACTCCACGCAGAGTCAACAGTTGGCACCAGGCAATGATGAAATGGGGTCTTTGATTGCAAAACCTTTCCTATAGAGAGTAATAACAAAAAAATAGGTGGTTCGACGCCCAGTCATGAACCTAATGCTGAATTTTCTAGCTATCTTGTCTTAGTTGTGAACACGAGACTAGAAATTTATTTTAATGAATCATCCAGAGGCGTATCTAGGGTTAGTACCACCCTGGGCTCGCAAAGATTTTTGCAACCCGCTTTCATGCAAAAAAAAATATAATAAAACAAGTTTATGGATGCCGCCCCTCCATAAAAAGAAAAACAAAACTGGCGCCCATGGTGAATCTAGCCCTTTGCAACCCCTTCCTACGCCACTGTATAAATATGCGAGACTATTAATGCACACCAAGGCTGGGGGGGGGGGGGGTCTAAAGGTAAGATCTTATTTATTTGGGTTTAATCAAGGGCCTTTCATAGTATTCGCCCCTGATTTTTTACGAATTATATGATTTGCATACGCGAGTTAATATACATGTATACATATTATATTCAGGCTGTCCAAGCAGCATTTAACCAGCACATAGTTCACGGTATTGGAGGATGTGGGGTAGGGGGGTCAAAGAAGCTTTGCATGCAGTTTTCGGTGCGTCCTCCATTATCCTCGAACTAACTACGGTGGTCTTAATATCATTAAAGTGTTCCCCTCGCTGCAAAGTGTGTTTGAGTAAAAAGTATATATAGGTACCTCACCGGGGGTCCTGGTCAAAATTTAGGTGTGATCAGAGTTTTCCGGGAAATTCTCCCATCCCGGGAAAATCTTGGGTACTTACTGTTACCATAAGATCACTCTCTAGATTTTTAATTGCAGCAGTTCACAGATTGTGACATGTGGAGCTATGTCCGGACTGGTAAAGTCTTGTTAATTGCGCCGAGGCATCAAGCTTGATTATAGCTCGAGTGCAGTGTGTTATAGCTGGAGTGCAGTGTGTTATAGCTGGAGTGCAGTGTGTTATAGCTGGAGTGCAGTGTGTTATAGCTGGAGTACAGTGTGTTATAGCTCGAGTGCAGTGTGTTATAGCTCGAGTGCAGTGTGTTATAGCTGGAGTACAGTGTGTTATAGCTCGAGTGCAGTGTGTTATAGCTCGAGTGCAGTGTGTTATAGCTGGAATGCAGTGTTTTATAGCTGGAGTGCAGTGTGTTATAGCTGGAGTGCAGTGTGTTATAACTGGAGTGCAGTGTGTTATAACTGGAGTGCAGTGTGTTATAGCTGGAGTGCAGTGTGTTATAGCTGGAGTGCAGTGTGTTATAACTTGAGTGCAGTGTGTTATAGCTCGAGTACAGTGTGTTATAGCTGGAGTACATTGTGTTATAGCTCGATTACAGTGTGTTATAGCTGAAGTGCAGTGTTATAACTCGAGTACAGATAGTTATAGTTCGAGTAAAGTGTGTGATAGCTGGAGTGCACTGTTATAGCTCGAGCACAGTGTGTTATAGCTTGAGTACATTGTGTTACCCAAAGTGGTGAAGTCCTTAGGTGGCCGTTCCGTACAACATGAGTCAAGCAACTGGAATACTGTTTTTCAATGTTTCCCTCTCTGTTTGAAGTGGTGATCTATATACAATCGAGCCGTGGTTTCCCTTGTTTCTCAATGATAAGCAGGCGCGCCCACCTTTCAAATTTATTTATAGTCACCGTTAACTCAAAATGTATTTTGACCACCAAAATTTATTTTATATTCTTTGTTAAGTCGTAAGTATAAAAGTGTCAAGTAACTGAAATTAGATTCTTTTAAAAAAAAAAAAGAGACATGGGAATTTTTAATTATTTTTTTTTAAATAGCCCTATCGAATTGGCTTATCACGGAATATTATGCAATATTGGAGACAGAGTTAAGGTCGCACAAAAAATGTAAAAAATTTTTTTTTAAAAAATGCATTGATCTTGTGCAGTTAAAAAATTGACTACAGGTCCATCAAACTATGAAAGTTTGGGGGGCACTGACCCTATATCACAGGTTCACAGAATTTTTAAGTTGCGACCCCATTTTATAGAAGCAAAGAGATCAACGTCACTGAAACATTTAAAAAAAAAAAAAAGAAGACGAAAATGAGATATTTCTAATTGGAAAATAGAAACACATCGAAAAGATTACAAATATGAAACAAGTTCTACAGACCGGTGCCGGTCCGCTGAGACTGTTGCTGCAAGCAACCCAGTGCTGTCTAAGGTCATATAACAAAAGTAGTCCAATGTTGGATTTATAGCTGACCCTTATCAGGTGCGGGGGATTTAAGGTTACTCACGTATGCACGAGCGGTCGCAAAAGTCACATTGTCCACGCACGGCTCGGTTTTACTCGGTCTTTTCAACCTATTGACTTCTTTCAGCGCGTCCTCTTGCAGAAATCACCTCATATTACCAATAAAGGCGGGTGACACTAGAGAGCTCTCGTTGATACTGACTGCAGTGGTGAATGTCCGACGCTCATAAACAAAGGGGTCATTGCCTGGGAGATCTGTTCACAGCTTGACCCGTAGGCTCGGAGACAGCGCACGCTGCAACCACTGACTCGGGGTCCGACGAGGACTGGTTTCTGGTCGTGGGAGATGGGGTGCGGGTCGAGGTAGGGGGGTACAGGGTGAAGGGAAAGGGGGATATGTCTTGCAAGTTGTGGTTTATTTTAACAAACCTGTTTTCATAGGCATATTTAAAACACTGCAAATATTTACCATTGTTGTCACCATTTTGATAAGATGCATTGAAAATGGTGCGATCTGTCTAGCAGGATGTAAGTTGATTTTCTCAAGACTATAGAGTAACAGGATGTAAGTTGATTTTCTCAAGACTATAGAGTCACAGGATGTAAGCTGATTTTCTCAAGACTAGAGTCACAGGATGTAAATTGATTTTCTCAAGACTATAGAGTCACAGGATGTAAATTGATTTTCTCAAGACTATAGAGTCACAGGATGTAAGCTGATTTCCTCATGACTATAGAGTCACATGATGTAAGTTGATTTTCTCAAGACTATAGAGTCACAGGATGTAAGCTGATTTCCTCACAACTATAGAGTCACAGGATGTAAGATGATTTTCTCAAGACTATAGAGTCACAGGATGTAAGCTGATTTCATCAAGACTATAGAGTCACAGGATGTAAGCTGATTTCCTCAAGACTATAGAGTCACAGGATGTATGTTGATTTTCTCAAGACTATAGAGTCACAGGATGTAAGTTGATTTTCTCAAGACTATAGAGTCACAGGATGTAAGTTGATTTCCTCAAGACTATAGTCACATGATATAAGTTGATTTGCTCAAGACTATAGAGTCACAAGATGTAAGTTGATTTTCTCAAGACCATAGAGTCAAAAGATGTAGAGGAAAAAAAACAAAAACAAAACACTTAACTATGTACTTTGTATTTTAACTCTGCAGTACCCTAGATTGGCCGTTTCCCGGACCTTCACATGGACCAAACGTGAGAATCACCGAATAACATATTTTTGTGTGTTCATGCCCGGATACTAACGAATCCACCACGTTCACATCGTGACCTTCTGCAAGCAGGCTAGATTCGGGCCCTCTACCAGCGTCTCGATCAAAGATTCATGAGGTTCTTCAGAGCTGGCATTTGTCAGCGAGTACCAGGGAGACAGCGGCAGGGCTTTTCTGCTGTCATCCTTCCTCTCTATAACTCATCTACTTGGGTGTGTCTCTGTTACTCATCTACTTGGGTGTGTCTCTGTTACTCATCTAGTTGGGTGTGTCTCTGTTCGTCATCTACTTGGGTGTATATCTCTGTTACTCATCTACTAGGGTGTGTCTCTGTTACTCATCTACTTTGGTGTGTCTCTGTTACTCATCTACTTTTGTGTGTCTCTATAACTCACCTACTTGGGTGTGTCTCTATAACTCACCTACTTGGGTGAGTGTCTATGTCTCATCTAATTGGGTGTGTCACTATAACGTATCTACTTCGGTGTGTCATTATAGATTATCTACTTGGGTGTGCCTCTATAACTTATCTACATGGGTGTGTCACAATAACTCATTTATAAGTGCGTGAGTGTCTATAAACTATCTTCTTGGGGTGTGTCTATAACTTATATACTTCGGTAGTGTGTCTATAACTCATCTAATTTGGCATGTGTCTCTATAAATTATCTACTTGGGTGTGTGTCTCTATAACACATCTACTTTGGTGTGTGTCTCTATAACTTATCTACTTGGGTGTGTGTCTCTATAACTTATCTACTAGGTGTGTGTCTTTATAACTTATCTACCTGAGAGTGTCTCTATAACTTATATGCTAGGATGTGTGTCCCTCTATGACTCATTCAATTGGGTGTGTCTCTATAATTGATCTAACTGGGTGTGTCTCTATAGTTCATCTGATTGGGTGTGTCTTCCCGGCTCATGGGAATAGCCTCGGGGTTAAACTTGTTGATTCTTTTCACCAGGGGAATGCGATAGACTTTCCGCCCCTTACCTTCCGAGAGCAACAAAGCTATCAATTGTCCGACATAGCTGGTCAATGGCAGTACGCTCCTTTGGGTGGTGAAGGCCACTGAAGGGCTGCCATCGGATCATATTCAATCCACGATCATTTTGGGGGGCAAAATAAAGAGGGAAAAGTGGTTCCTACTCTGAGCTCAGATAATCTTCGGATAGTTCTTCCTCTGATAATCTTCAGATAATTCTTCCTCGGATAATCTTCAGATAGTGCTTCCTCGGATAATCTTCAGATAAATCTTCCTCAGATAATCTTCGGATGGTTCTTCCTATGATAATCTTCAGATAGTTCTTCCTCAGATAATCTTAAAATAATTATTCCTCAGATAATCTTCAGATAGTTCTTCCTATGATAATCTTCAGATAGTTCTTCCTCAGATAATCTTAAAATAATTCTTCCTTTGATAATCTTCAGATAAATCTTCCTCAGATAATCTTCAGATAGTTCTTCCTCAGATAATCTTCAGATAGTTCTTCCTCTGATAATCTTCAGATAGTGCTTCCTCGGATAATCTTCAGATAGTTCTTCCTCAGATAATCTTCAGATAGTGCTTCCTCGGATAATCTTCAGATAGTTCTTCCTCAGATAATCTTAAAATAATTCTTCCTCTGATAATCTTCAGATATAGAGTCTCCGAACCCTACTGCGGGAGTTTCAGCGTTCCAGATTGCATGGATAATTCATACTTTCATTTTAAAAAGAAATGAAATATAAAAATCAGAATTAAAATCTTCTTAAAAAATAAAAAAATAAAAAGAACATTTCAAAAAGGAACAATAACTGTCTATCATAATAACGATAAAAGGGCTGATTGCGTCATTTTTGTTAACTTGATGGAATAGCTACGCGTGACTGACGTCACGTGACTGACGTCACGAGATCCAGCAGGAGCAAGCGGTTATGGTGTCGGTGTAATATAACTCGGAACTAAATTTGAAACCTAGATGACATACGTCATGGATGTACACGTTTAACGCCGGTAAGCATAGCCATACGTGAGATGTAATAGGGGAATTGAGTGTAATAAGCAGAAATTCCTAACCTGCATGGTCTCCACTAAAGCTTTGGGGGTCCATTGATATGTTTAAAAAAAAATAGGGGGGGGGGGAGGGCGTTCAAACACACACAAAACCAAGTCCCTGTTCAAAATGATAACTCACGCCCAAGAACTGAACGGTTATTCAGGCCGCACAATTATTTGACGAAAGTCTTACTACAGACTAATTTTAAGCAACAATGAAAAACTCAAACAAGGATGTTCAAGACTGAAACAATAGGTCTCCTGATTGAAAAGTAAACAACCTACGAACTTCCATTTATGTGGATCAATAAAAAGTATCTTATCATCGTATCTTATCTTAAGTGTCAAAATGTATTTCCAGTTTTTGGAAGCTCATTCTTATCTTATTATTTATCTTTTTTTATGAAGTAATACCCTTACAGCGTTAGAGTGAGCGAGATTTGAACCCATGCACCGGTCAACAACAAATCAAGCAATACCCTTACAGCGTTAGAGTGAGCGAGATTTGAACCCATGCACCGGTCAACAACAAATCAAGCAATACCCTTACAGCGTTAGAGTGAGCGAGATTTGAACCCATGCACCGGTCAACAACAAATCAAGCAATGCCCTTACAGCGTTAGAGTGAGCGAGATTTGAACCCATGCACCGGTCAACAACAAATCAAGCAATGCCCTTACAGCGTTAGAGTGAGCGAGATTTGAACCCAGGCACCGGTCAACAACAAATCAAGCAATGCCCTTACAGCGTTAGAGTGAGCGAGATTTGAACCCATGCACCGGTCAACAACAAATCAAGCAATGCCCTTACAGCGTTAGAGTGAGCGAGATTTGAACCCATGCACCGGTCAACAACAAATCAAGTAATACCCTTACAGCGTTAGAGTGAGCGAGATTTGAACCCATGCACCGGTCAACAACAAATCAAGCAATACCCTTACAGCGTTAGAGTGAGCGAGATTTGAACCCATGCACCGGTCAACAACAAATCAAGCAATGCCCTTACAGCGTTAGAGTGAGCGAGATTTGAACCCAGGCACCGGTCAACAACAAATCAAGCAATGCCCTTACAGCGTTAGAGTGAGCGAGATTTGAACCCATGCACCGGTCAACAACAAATCAAGCAATGCCCTTACAGCGTTAGAGTGAGCGAGATTTGAACCCAGGCACCGGTCAACAACAAATCAAGCAATGCCCTTACAGCGTTAGAGTGAGCGAGATTTGAACCCATGCACCGGTCAACAACAAATCAAGCAATGCCCTTACAGCGTTAGAGTGAGCGAGATTTGAACCCATGCACCGGTCAACAACAAATCAAGCAATACCCTTACAGCGTTAGAGTGAGCGAGATTTGAACCCAGGCACCGGTCAACAACAAATCAAGCAATGCCCTTACAGCGTTAGAGTGAGCGAGATTTGAACCCATGCACCGGTCAACAACAAATCAAGCAATGCCCTTACAGCGTTAGAGTGAGCGAGATTTGAACCCAGGCACCGGTCAACAACAAATCAAGCAATGCCCTTACAGCATTAGAGTGAGCGAGATTTGAACCCATGCACCGGTCAACAACAAATCAAGCAATGCCCTTACAGCGTTAGAGTGAGCGAGATTTGAACCCAGGCACCGGTCAACAACAAATCAAGTAATACCCTTACAGCGTTAGAGTGAGCGAGATTTGAACCCAGGCACCGGTCAACAACAAATCAAGCAATACCCTTACAGCGTTAGAGTGAGCGAGATTTGAACCCAGGCACCGGTCAACAACAAATCAAGTAATACCCTTACAGCGTTAGAGTGAGCGAGATTTGAACCCAGGCACCGGTCAACAACAAATCAAGCAATGCCCCTACAGCGTTAGAGTGAGCGAGATTTGAACCCAGGCACCGGTCAACAACAAATCAAGCAATGCCCTTACAGCGTTAGAGTGAGCGAGATTTGAACCCATGCACCGGTCAACAACAAATCAAGCAATACCCTTACAGCGTTAGAGTGAGCGAGATTTGAATCCAGGCACCGGTCAACAACAAATCAAGCAATGCCCTTACAGCGTTAGAGTGAGCGAGATTTGAACCCATGCACCGGTCAACAACAAATCAAGCAATGCCCTTACAGCGTTAGAGTGAGCGAGATTTGAACCCAGGCACCGGTCAACAACAAATCAAGCAATGCCCTTACAGCGTTAGAGTGAGCGAGATTTGAACCCATGCACCGGTCAACAACAAATCAAGCAATGCCCTTACAGCGTTAGAGTGAGCGAGATTTGAACCCATGCACCGGTCAACAACAAATCAAGCAATGCCCTTACAGCGTTAGAGTGAGCGAGATTTGAACCCATGCACCGGTCAACAACAAATCAAGCAATGCCCCTACAGCGTTAGAGTGAGCGAGATTTGAACCCATGCACCGGTCAACAACAAATCAAGCAATGCCCTTACAGCGTTAGAGTGAGCGAGATTTGAACCCAGGCACCGGTCAACAACATCTGGGGGGGGGGGGGGCGACCGGGGGTGGGAGTCTACGTAACCGTATGCGCCCCCTCTCCATTATAACGTTTACCTTCATTTCATTTCGTTAAAAAATAAAATATCTAGATAACCAGTAACATCCCCAACCCTTTTCCAAAACCAAATTTTCTAATTCCCAGCATCACATAGCGCGCTTACATCCCCTCACCCTCTACACTTCTTACCCCCCCCCTCCCTCTCCAACTGTTCCATCATATTTCCCCTCCTGCTCATACGTGTATGCATGTATTTTACATACACGGGCCCATAATAAATCTCTGTAGCTCCCGAGGCCACCCATTTCAGTTTACTCATTTGCTATGTTAAAATATTTCCGGGCGCTGTACAATCCACGATATCTCGGATAACACGGCCGTAATATTTTTTCACACTTGGCGTGCATCTGTAATTCTTGTGGCGAGCGCGGTACATAGTGTGCAGGCAGTGATCTGCTACTACCTTTTTGTGACAGTTATACATATTATATAAGTCCAAAGCCTCATTAGTGCAGTCACACATCCCCCCCAGTCAAAGATCGTGGCAAACACGCGGCACAATCCCAATGACTTCAAACGCACAACGTCACGTGACTGCGTCCAAATTACGCGTCACGTTCCATGTCGATTGTATCTTTTTTTTTTTAAACGCGCACCTCATTACATTCGCCATTACCTGTATTTATATACCACTTGGTTTTTTTTTTTTTATACTGCTGTCTACTGACGTGCCTCGCCATTGTCTTTGGCCACAATGTTTGCGCAACTCTTTGACAAGCAGGATTTGGTCGTTGGCGTCAAGTAATCGTATTCGATGATCATAAATCCGTATTTAGTGCGTGAAGATATATTCATTTTTTTTTCCTTCTTAGTATTAGCATATTCAGTCAAGAAAATATAATATAAAAGTAAATGTGTGACGTCATTCGCATCTCTATCCCACAAAACATGATGTCACACCTCTGAGTCAGTTTTTTTTTACGTCTGGATTCGAAATCGTTGTTTTTCCTCGACCCGACTCACTGGACTTGTTGATAGCTTTACGGCAGAAAATCTGCATTAGAAGCCGTCCTATTATACAAGGGACTGGTGCGCTTGTTCTCGGCGCTCGTGTTTATTTATTCATTGAACGTGCGGCCATCTCACCAAATGAATTAATGAAGATATATGTATATGGAGACCAAAAAACCCCAAAAACAAAGCCAATGCAACAACAGTGTTTGAGAAAAAGGGTGTCACTAAGAGCGTAGTGGCGGGAAGAGAGGGGTGCACAAACCAGGCGGCCGGGGGGGTGGGGTGTCAACAGAACGGTGGTTTTATTCCGACGGTGCCGATTTTAGCAGCGCACTATTAGAGGCTCGAGAGTTGTTGCCCTTTTTTTTTTTTTTTTGTGTGCGGCTCATGGGCGTCAACGGAATGACGAGGCGGGGCTAAAGGCGGAGACTACGGGGTGAGTCGCGTGTCTCAAGAAGAAGACAAAAGGCAGATACTAGGCGGGGGGGGGGGGTGCTGCTGCTGCTGGAGGACGAGAGACACGGTTGATAGGACACAAATGTTGAATGTCGAGCAGACGCGAGACGAGGAATAATGAGATTGCTTTTTTTTTTTTTAAATGGCGGATTGGAAGGGAATGGAGGGGGTGGGGGAAGCGACGGTAGGGTCGCGAAACGCGTGTCATGAAGCCATAACTTGAAGAGCAAGCGCGTGAAAGTATGACATCCACGTGGGGGAGAGGGGTAAACTAAACAACTGCTCAGACGGGCTCTCTGTATTAAAATTGTTTCTGTTACCATATTATTCCTACTCGCCTACTGTCGTCTCTACTGTCGTGTCTACTGTCATGTCTACTGTCGTGCCTTGTGTCGTCATGTCGTGCCTACTGTCCTGTCTACTGTCGTGCCTACTGTCCTGTCTACTGTCGTGCCTACTGTCCTGTCTACTGTCGTGCCTACTGTCCTGTCTACTGTTGTGTTTACTGTCGTGTCTACTGTCGTGTCTACTGTCGCCACGTCGTGTCTTATGTCGTGCCTACTGTCGTGCCTACGTATTTTAGACCAAAATATTTTTTTTTTAATAAATTAAATTTAAACATGTAGATATTAATTATTGCAGAAAATACGATTTTCAACTATAAATAAAACCCGTTAAAAATAATGTACGAACAGAAAGGTAACTCGACTGGACCACCGTAATAGGCGGCATAGGGCGGCTTACTTTCTTTAAGTCCTCTTCTGTAGGGCAGACAACATGTTTTAATACTTACGAAGCCAACCGCTGCTAGCCCAGTGCAGATTCATAGCTCAAGATGTGTGATTTTAACCTTTGGTAACGACCCTATCCCCCCCCCCCCACTACACCCCCACCCCACAGTGCTCATAGAATGGGCAAACAATACACAAACAGAAGGCTGCCATTAAAAATAGGGATGCGATTGATCAAAAGAACTGTGCACCCTATCATTTTCTTTGTCGCAATGCTCTGCTCCCCATTTTTTATACATTTTGGCACCACAAGAAGCAGTTTCGCTTACGTTTACGTGTTCACGGTAGCCAACATATTTGTTTGCTAAAAGTAACATTACTGAGAATAAGTCGCCTGAGATGTAAAGCCAACTTCACTTTACATTTTGACATACAGCAGTTCACATTTTTTATTAACCTACTTCAGTTCACAATTTTTATTAACATACTTCAGTTTACATCTTTCAGCCTACTTCAGTTCACATTTTTATTAACCTACTTCACTTTACATCTTCATCCTACCACAGTTCAAATTTTTACTAACCTACTTCAGTTAACATCTTCAACCTACTTCAGTTCACATTTTTATTAACCTAATTCAGATAACATCTTCAGCCTACTTCTGTTCACATTTTTTATTAACCTACTTCAGTTTACATCTTCAACCTACTTCAGTTCACACTTTTTATTAACCTACTTCAGTTTACATCTTCAACCTACTTCAGTTCACATTTTTATTAACCTACTTCAGTTTACATCTTCAACCTACTTCAGTTCACATTTTTTATTAATCTACTTCAGTTTACATCTTCAGCCTACTTCAGTTCACATTTTTATTAACCTACTTCAGATTACATCTTCAACCTACTTCAGTTCACATTTTTTATTAATCTACTTCAGTTTACATCTTCAGCCTACTTCAGTTCACATTTTTATTAACCTACTTCAGATTACATCTTCAACCTACTTCAGTTCACATTTTTATTAACCTACTTCAGTTTACATCTTCAGCCTACTTCAGTTCATTTTTTTTTATTAACTTTCTTCAGTTTACATCTTCAACCTACTTCAGTTCACATTTTTTTTATTAACCTACTTCAGTTTACATCTTCAACCTACTTCAGTTCACATTTTTTATTAACTTACTTCAGTTTAAATCTGCAGCCTACTTCAGTTCACATTTTTCATTAACCTACTTCAGTTTACATCTTCAGCCTACTTCAGTTCATATTTTTTTTATTAACTTTCTTCAGTTTACATCTTCAACCTACTTCAGTTCACATTTTTTTTATTAACCTACTTCAGTTACATTTTCAACACTATATATACTTCAATTACATTTTTAACAATATACTTCAATTACATTATCAGTCTACAGCAGTTTGAGATTTCAATTCCACACATCCCATTCGCCCAAATCAACCATGTCATTTAAAATGACGCGTTAGTAAATACGTTAATTTTCTATCCAACAAATAAAAAGGAATACAAACAATGAAATATCAAGTATTAATAGCATTGATGTGGCAACAACGTCACAACCCGCCCTCACAATGGCTTTATTTTTTTATTTTAAAACAAAAATGAAAACTCTGCTCATGAAACGTGTCCAGCCAAAATTGTGAGGGCAACTTTACTACCTCATAAAAGAATGCACACCCCCCCCCCCTTGTGACAGGACCGTATTGTGGACATATGGGTAGATGGGGAGGGGGGCTCCGAGACCATCATATGGCGGGAGACACGCACGAACAAAAACCAAAAAAAAATTAAAAGAGCAATGACGTATCTGTCATAAAAGGAGTCGCGAGAAAATAAATGAGCCTGACTCCCACTGACGCCTTGAAGTCGTCCCCCATAAACCGTACTCAACTAATTCCACGGCCCAAAGCCGCCCTCCCACATCCGCACGCGTGCGCGCACTTTTTTTTTTACGACCGCTTCTCCGTTACGTCCCATGCTGTGCCGATAACTCAGACGACCATTTTCCGCCGCCGCACTTGCGCCCCCTGTCGCCCGGAAGCTGTTCGGGCCCCTCCCTAAACCCAATTTTTAATTCCCTGGTTTCAATTAAGAAAATTAATGTGAGACGAGGAAATATTGACTGCGGAACTCAATCGTATTATAAGAAATGAGGAGCCCTCCCCCAAGGCCGGGGCTTCGCCCTCCCCCCCCCACCCGCAAGGCCGGGGCCTCGCCCCTGGTCGGCGACTCATCAGATGCGTGGATGACGAAGCATGACGAGCAGACGATGCAGCACAGATGACCGCGAACTGACAGCAGTGGTACTGGCTTAGTTGAGTACAAAGTAGACGCTGCTGAGTACTTTGTTCTATAAGAAGATGGACATTGAGGTATAAAACACCGGGGGGGGGGGAGAGGAGGCATTCTGATCTCGTCAAGTCTCGTCTACAAGAGAATCATGACGTGGGCCTCGGCGGCGGCCATGTTGGTTTCACAAAAGCATCTCTAGTACCGTTTGTATAATATTAGTACACCGAAAGAATAGACTGGTCATAAAACGTGTTGGGTATAATAAAGGTTCGGGTAACTATCCTTCCATTTATTTGGCCTCCAAAATGTTGCGTCCGGCTGAGTGGTGCTCAATACAGTTTCAAGCCGCACCTACGCAGATATATGTATGTATCATATGTGTATGTCACTTGTAAGGACTCATTTATGGTCGCTGCTTCCCTTTTCCCCAAAGACATTGTAACATGTCAAATTATTTTATCTTGGATAACATATTGTTTTAGTCATTTAATATGTACCGGAAGTGAAGAGGAATGTCAAGGGCAGCAGAAGAAGAAACGGTTAGGTATTCAACAGTATGGAGATTTGTGTTTTGCTCTTCCAGAATTTCATTATGTGTCATCTTGTGTAATATTATAGTAGTAGCTTGTGTGAGGTATTAAGACAAAGTATCAGTTTCCTCCTATATCGGAGATGTTATTACTATTGTGTCAAGTGATAAATAAATATTATAGTGATGACTAAACTTCTGTCTCATGTTATTGAAGAGATGAGGATGACAAGGAAAGTGATTAACTGATTAGAATATAGATACAAATTATTATATCCAGCTCGCAAGTAAAACGTAACAGCATCACGCCAAATAATGATCGTGTTACAGACATCATATACATACGGCTTTGAGCACTTCCAGTTTAGAAGCGTTGCTTTATTTAACATATTCAAAACAAATAAACCTATAATAAAAGTACACAATTAAACACAGACCACCACTCTTCGTGTTGCTAACACATACGTCACGGTCCGCAATACTGCTCTATATCTCCTTGCGCTTTTTATCACAAATTTTAATTCTCTAGGCATGCATTTATGTATGGCATGTAACGCTGCCTCCAATAGGCGCGCACGAATAAAAATCTCGAAGTTTGCACTAATTGGATTTCTAATCGTTACTTACATTGAATGGATATTCTGTCAAGTAACTTTAGTATATGGGAAGTTCACACATTGCCGCCGACTTTGTTTGGTGGGCGATGCCTAGTTTATAACAATGCTACTTGGCCATCAAGTTTTGAATATGCTATTTCCACCTTTTATTTGTCCAGGACTACCTATTGTTTTCTCCCATAAGTTTAAGTACATTTTTAAACATACAATGGGGGGGAGAGGGAGACACTTCTTAATTCTGCCATTTTCGTATGTTTTAAAAACTAATTTAACGTCTAATATTTAAACCTGTATATGTCTGCCCGCATACGTTTTGTGTCAGTATGCCATATTCTCTACCTGGCTCTCGGACAAGACAGCGTCGTCTGGCGATGTCGGCCAAGACGCCACCGTTTAGGTCGACAAGAAATCGTTGGTCGTGAATTATTAATCAAGGAGTTATATCAGGGAGGATTCGTGAGATGACACACGAGCTAGACACGAGCCTGCGCCGTACGCTAAGTCCTTCTCGGCATACTTAAGTGTATGCAGCGTATCAGATGATCGCTGGCGAGATCACCGCCTGTTACTGTCAGTTCAACGCTGTATTTAAAAGTTAAGACAGTATTTAGCCGACATTGGAACACTTGCTTAATTCCAGACTTTCAGCCTGTTCTTTAAGTAAAGACTTACCACGACATCGTATTCATATGATATAATAAAATACGTGCTTATTTCCAATGACGTATATATAAATATACTCCTTTTGGTCTTGATGCAGACAGCCTAGCCTTCATCTTGCAATCAGTTTTGACAATAAAAACAATGGTCAATAATTTTAGGGGCTAATGTGTAGAGATAGGGTCATGGCGTCATTTGCATGACAGGTTAGGGTGAGGGATAGATTTAGGGTTCAGGTTAGGGTGAGGGATAGATTTAGGGTTCAGGTTAGGGTGAGGGATAGATTAAGGGTTCAGGTTAGGGTGAGGGATAGTTTTAGCCATGGTAAAAAAGGCGGTCCCATCTCTTCCCATTTACCATTTTAGGATATAGTTAAACAATTAAGGTCTACTGGAAGCTTGACTTAAGAAACCAAAGGACAATGATACCAAGAACGTTTCGGCTTCTTGTCCCGTTTCTTAATTCAAGCTTCCATTTACCTTGTTCAACTGTATCCTTAACACAGCTTGATCACGGTTCTTCATTTTATTATCAATAACTATAACTTAAATTTAGTTACTTGAATGAACATTATATACATTGGCAGCTTACAAATGCATGGGCCCCCCCAATAGACATAAACATGTTGCATGTAGAACACAGTGAAGCAGAGTAACTTGTATTACACCCTCCCAATACATCAGAAGAAATTATATTACATCCTTCGGGTTAATTCCTATGACGTTATATTAATTAGTTTCTTTCCTTCCGGCGATGGACTATGTTTACGCTCGTTCAGTTTCCAAAGGATCGTCACAGAGCTCTGCTGAGAAAATGTCACAGAGTGCAAAATTTTAATGTCACGAAAGTCAGACGAGTCTCCGGGGAGTGGGGGATCTGAGAAGGGGGGGGGGGGGGAGGGGCTTCGGCGCCCTCTTCAGTTTTCTCCCACTTGTCTTCTGCCAGAGTCGTCTCCTGCAATGTCACGATGTTACAATTAGTTCATTCGATCCTCTCCACGCGTTGCAGTTATACCAACAGATGTAACCGGTCTTAGTCAGGAAAACATCTTCGGCTGCTAGTATCTGTGTGTCAGTATGAGGAGCCACACTCTGGGGTGAGGTAGTTTAAGGGGGGGGGGGGCGAGGATAACATCTAGTCGTTCTTGGACAATAATGAGCAGTGCTGCATTTTTAATGAGGAAAGTAATGTGACATTGTCATCATTTGTATGATTCTATATACTCCCCTCACTGAAGTAGAGACAACTCATCGCAGACAAGTAACTAACAACACAACCTTTCTTCTTCGCATTGTTGGCGAATGACAGTTTAAACCAGCGATTCTCAACCTTTTGTTTCACACGGGCCCACTTGAACATGCCTCCTGTCAAAAACTCCTCTAAATATTTAGATAAAATTCTTTATTCAACGTTTTCATACACCCTCAAGAAATATGTTATGCTCCCCCAACCCCCACCGGAAACTAATTTGGCCCAGTCTGAGAACCACTGGTCTCCACAATGGAAAATAGTACTAAAAAAAATTAGTATTATGTACAAAATTTTTTTCAATGTTAATACCGGTGTTCCCCTCCCCGCTGATCATTCTTCCCCTCTCCTCTCACTGGTGTAGCACCCCCTCCACCCCGGTCTTCCCCCTCTTCCACTCCCCCCCCCCTGTTCCTTCCTGCCCGAAGATTTACCTACTCCCCATTCCCCCAGCACCAAATCCGGAAAGTGTACAGCCCAGTAAATATCCTATCGATCATACGGCTCTGGCAAGTGAGGAGAATGGAACGAAAAGAAGCCGGCCATATTCATAAATGAACTACGTAATTAAAGCAAGTCTTTCTTAGCTACGGCCGTTAAAAGGGTATTACGATGAAAACAGAAGCAACAAAGGGGAAAGAAAAGGCAAAAGAAAATAAATATTCTAAGCTTTTCAGCAATGGACGCCGCCAGCCTCCAAGGAAACGGACGCCATTATCGGCGCCCCGTCCCTTGAGAAATAGGAAGAAAGTCCGGGAAGATCTCATTTCTATGACAACATAATTCTTTAATAAGCTTCTTTGATTTCTGTTTTGCCAGATTCAAACATAAAGATGTATAACTCAGGCTCCCCCGTTTGATGTTGGATGAAACGCGCATTAAGATCTCTTTCGGGCGTACACGGGTTGGGGTGGGGGGTGGAGGGAAAGGAGACAACTCGTCTCTTTCTTGATGCAGACGATCGGCAGAATTTAAGAAATCCCTAAGGAAATCACTTTAAAGAATATCAACTTGATTGTGCGCCCAGGGGAGGAGGGGGATGACTTGAAAGCCCGCACTCTCAAGATACACAATGTTCCAAGGGATAATATGAAAATAAATGGTTGGCGAAGGGTTAATATGGAAATAAATTGTTGGCGGAGGGTTAATATGGATATCATTGCTTTTGCAGATGATCGAAATGAAAAAACATGCACTTTGACAGAGATTTGACTGTATGATCTTATGCGACATTGGTTTAAATATGTGAGATTATGTGACAGTGGTTTGACTATGTGATCTTATGCGACATTGGTTTAAATATGTGAGATTATGTGACAGTGGTTTGACTATGTGATCTTATGCGACAGTGGTTTAAATATGTGAGATTATGTGACAGTGGTTGGACTATGTGATCTTATGCGACAGTGGTTTAAATATGTGAGATTATGTGAAGTTGACAAGACTGGAGCGGGTAAAATCAAAGTAAAGACGTACGCCACATGACCTGGAAAACGAAGGTACAGTTTTTATATGTTCAAAAGGCCCACGTGAATAAGGGCACGCGCGCAAGCTACGACAGTGGTTATAAATAGTTTCATTCGTGAAGGATGGGATGCTTTTGAGTGAGTTTCGAAGTGCCTGAGACATCACTGGGAAGCTGATTACATCTGGTATAATACATTGGTGCTGATTACATGGGATGATAAATTAGTACTGATTACATCAGCGGTTCTCAACCTGTGGGTCACGACCCCTTTAGAGGTCGAATGACCCTTTTCCAGGGGTCGCCTAAGACCATCGGAAAACACATATACTCTACAGTTATGAAGTAGCAACGAAATTAAGTTTGTGCTTGGGGTCGCCACAACACGATGAACAGTATTAAAGGGTCGCGGCATTAGGAAGGTTGAGAACCACTGGATTACATAATAAAATATATCAGTACTGATTATATTGGATGATATATTAGTATTCATTACATGGGATAACAAATGAGTAGGCCTACCTATGACTCTGGTTGCGACAAGGGTAATGATTACAATGGATACTTGTTACTGTTGAAATGGGATAATAAAATACCACTGATTACAAGGGAAATTACACGGGCAATAAGTACATGGGATTAGACTACATTTGTACTATCTACATGATTTTAACAACTTCATGTCAGGCCAGACACATGTGAGAACCTCTGAACAAGACATGATGCGGACACATCGGACGCGTCGTGCCACACATTTCAAATAGAGGACACTCCTGTGAAAGTTTGAGAGAGAAAAGTTACCCAAACACAAAATGCTATACATATCCCGCCTCTGGGGGCAGACATGTTTGAATACTTACAAACTCTTATCAGATCGAGTTATCTACGCCAGATATATATATATATATATATATATATATATATATATATAGAGAGAGAGAGAGAGATAGAGATAGAGAGAGAGCGAGAGAGCGAAAGAGAGAGAGACAGAGACGGAGAGTTCATGTTTTAAGCGCATACTGTTTTTGTATATTTCAAACGTTGTTAGGCCATGAGATTGTATTACCAGTCTTTGGGCAGTTATTGAAGCAGACAACCATGTCTCCATTTGTGTACCCTATGATTACAGCATGATAGGGATCAATAGCTTGACCAAGAAGCGGATCGCTTTTTTTTTTTTAAGCAGCAACGTAAGGAGCAATTGTAAAATGTAAATAGAGATCAAATTTAAAATGTAAATAGAGATCAAATTTAAAATGTAAAGAGAGATCAAATGTAAAATGTAAAGAGAGATCAAATGTGAAATGTAAAGAGAGAACAAATGTGAAATGTAAAGAGAGAACAAATGTAAAATGTAAAGAGAGAACAAATGTAAAATATAAAGAGAGAACAAATGTGAAATGTAAAGAGAGAACAAATGTAAAATGTGAAGAGAGAACAAATGTAAAATGTAAAGAGAGAACAAATGTAAAATGTAAAGAGAGAACAAATGTAAAATGTAAAGAGAGAACAAATGTAAAATGTAAAGAGAGAACATATGTAAAATGTAAAGAGAGAACAAATGTAAAATGTAAGAGAGATCAAATGTGAAATGTGAAGAGAGAACAAATGTAAAATGTAAAGAGAGAACAAATGTAAAATGTAAAGAGAGAACATATGTAAAATGTAAAGAGAGAACAAATGTAAAATGTAAAGAGAGATCAAATGTGAAATGTGAAGAGAGAACAAATGTAAAATATAAAGAGAGATCAAATGTGAAATGTTAAGAGAGAACAAATGTAAAATGTAAAGAGAGAACAAATGTAAAATGCAAAGAGAGAACAAATGTAAAGAGAGAACAAACATTGTTTAAGTTGAAGAGACGACGTGAGTTGCGAAGCGAGCCCGCAAGAATAAAACAACAAATCAATAAACACTACTTGACTTTCGCCATCTGTTATCGTCAACATCTCTCTCAAAACTAGACAATATTACAACGCTATTACAACTTGGGCTTGGCGGCTACGTTCTCTCTTATCTACAGTCCTGGTGTCCGGCCAACATGCAATCTCAAGAAGATAATGCCAGTCTTAATAACTGTCGCGCGTCCCCCCCCGTCCCCCCCCCCCCGGATGCCCTCCCCCTCGGGCTGCCCTCGTGCGGGATGATTTCCAAAGTTTTCTTGGGGAATTATTCATTGTTATGAAAGCATTCGTTTCAATGCGTTTAGCTATCATTTCCCGAGGGGTGAGGAGAGCTTCCTCGGCGGAGCAGCGTCTGAAGAGATCTCATTGTTTTACGGAGAATCGGGGGAGACGGGGGATGAAGACGTCCCGGTAGTCTCTGGGGAGGTGGTGTGTTTTCTGGCGATCCTTATCGGCCGGTGTCCTCCTTGGCGTCATGCGGATGTTGGCGTGTGATGTACGGACTTGTGAGCTGTGCAGACTAGTGTGATGTACAAACTTGTGTGATGTACAGACGTGTGTGATGTACGGACTTGTGGGCTGTGCAGACGTATGTGATGTACGAACGTGTGGGCTGTGCAGACGTGTGTGATGTACAGACGTGTGTGATCTACGCACTTGTGTGATGTACAGACGTGTGTGATGCACGGACTTGTGGGCTGTGCAGACGTGTGTGATGTACACACTTGCGTGGTGTCTAAACACTTGTGTTTAAAGCAAAATTGCGTGTTGTACAAACTTGTGTTTTGTACAGACGTTTGTTTTGTTTTGTACAGACGTTTGCTATGTACAGACGTGTGTTTTGTACAGACGTTTGTTTTGTACAGACTTAAGTGTTTTACAGAATTGTGGCTGCTTCAAATAAAATTATTTCTCAGCGCCACGTGACACAATTAAACATCTTCTTGAATATATTAAAGTTGCATCTAAATATAGAACATCAACAGATAAACATTCGAAAATGTAAACCTGATTACGGGGGGGAAAGGAGGGGGTGTCCAAAAAGAGGGTGGGGGGGGGGAATTATGCTTGGTTGGTCAGCCTTTGTTAATTTGTTTGGTTGCTCAGACTTTGTTAGTGGATTGGTAAGTCGGACTTAGCGAATTTTTTGGTCAGATTTAGTGAATTGGTTGGACATAATTTGTTAGTGGCTTGGCGTGTCAGCCTTTGTTAATTTGTTTGGTTGCTCAGACTTTGTTAGTGGATTGGTAAGTCGGACTTAGTTAGCGAATTGGTTGGTCATAATTTGTTAGTGGCTTGGTGTGTCAGACTTTGTTCTTGTATTGGTTGGTCATAATTTGTTAGTGGCTTGACGTGTCAGACTTTGTTCTGGTATTGGTTGATCATAATTTGTTAGTGGCTTGGCGTGTCAAGACTTTGTTCTTGTATTGGTTGGTCATAATTTGTTAGTGGCTTGACGTGTCAGACTTTGTTCTGGTATTGGTTGATCATAATTTGTTAGTGGCTTGGCGTGTCAAGACTTTGTTCTTGTATTGGTTGGTCATAATTTGTTAGTGGCTTGGCGTGTCAAGACTTTGTTCTTGTATTGGTTGGTCATAATTTGTTAGTGGCTTGGCGTGTCAGACTTTGTTCTTGTATTGGTTGGTCATAATTTGTTAGTAGCTTGGCGTGTCAAGACTTTGTTCTTGTATTGGTTGGTCATAATTTGTTAGTGGCATGGCGTGTCAAGACTTTGTTCTTGTATAGTTGGTCATAATTTGTTAGTGGCATGGCGTGTCAAGACTTTGTTCTTGTATTGGTTGGTCATAATTTGTTAATAAATTATTCGGTCAGAATCTGTTTGTGAATTGTTTGGTCAGAATATTTTAGTAAATTGGCTGGTCAGAATTTGTTAGTAAATTGGTTGGTCAGAATTTGTTAGTAAATTGGTTGGTCAGAATTTGCTGGTAAATTGGGTGATCAGAATTAGTAAATTGGTTGGTCAGAATTTGTTAGTAAATTGGTTGGTCAGAATTTGGTAGCAAATTGGTTGGTCAGAATTTGGTAGCAAATTGGTTGGTCAGAATTTGGTAGTAAGTTGGTTGGTCAAAATTTGGTAGAAAATTGGTTGGTCAGAATTTGTTAGGAAATTGGTTGGTCAGAATTTGTTAGTAAATTGGTTGGTCAGAATTTGTAAGTGAATTGAATTGGCCAGAATTTGTTAGTGGATCGGTCTGTCAGAATTTTTTAGTGAATTGAATTGGTCAGAATTTGTTAGTGAATTGTGTGGTTATATGTTATAAATACACACAAGATAATAAACACCTGTTAGTGATTAGCGAGTAGCCCCGGTATTAAAGACAACAGAGAGCCTTCCTATCAAGCTAATGATTTCAATAGATCCGTGATACATAATTAGTATAAACAGCTCAATAACTCACTGAAATACTTATCTATAGCGTCCCCCAGTCTGATTCTATTAACCTCTGTCTGTCTGTACCTTTCTGTCTGTCTGATTTTCTGCCCCTCGCTGTCTGTCTGCCTCTCGCCGACTGTCTGTCTGCCTGTTAGTCTGCCCCTCGCTGTCTGCCTGCCTCTCTCTGTCATTCTGCACCTTGCTGTCTGTCTGCCCCTTGCTGTCTGCCTGCCCCTCTCTGTCAGTCTGCCCCTCTCTGTCAGGCTGTCCCTCTGTGTCTGTCTTTCACTCTCTGTCTCTCCCTCTCTCTGTCTGCCCGTCCCTCTCTGCTTGTCTGCCCGTCCCTCTCTGCTTGTCTGCCCATCATTAAAAAAATAACCACACTCTTCAATAACAATGTTTGCTCTCATTCCAATGTGTGACCTACATTATAAGGTCTCTCCTAAATTCCCAAGTTATCTTCTAACTTCCATTGTCTCGATTCCACGATGTCACCTCAAATTCAACGTGAGCTCTTCATTCAAAAGTCTGTTCTCAGCCAGAGATCACGCCGTGCACCACGATCAAATGTTTTGTCAATGACCTTTTCAGTTATTCCCCTTGACTCGAATTTGATGTGTTAGACCACAAGATAACCTCCCTTACTTTTACATCCGTCTCTTCCCCAAATAACTATGAACATATGTACGTGAACGAAAAACAAATATGAACATTCTTTAAATGCAGAGGACCCCCCCCCCACACACACCCTCCCCTCCCCCCTCTTCTCCGTTGCACTTAGCAGGGCTTGAAATTAAACGATCACGAGGCTATTGTCCGCGTCCAAGATCATTAAAAAGTCGCCTGTTGTCGAGCTGTGCACGGCCAAAGATTAATTTCTGGAGTCGATCGTATGTGAGCGAAACAAGCCCTCGCGTTGCCGCGGCCATTGTTCCGAGATTAATTCCCAGGAAAACATTGTCAGTGATGACAAGCTCGCTAACAGGTAGGGTCCTGTCAATGTCCTGCGGGCAGGCAGGGTCCTGCAAATGTCCTGCGGGCAGGCAGGTTCCTGTCAATGTCCTGCAAGCAGGGTCCTGCCAATGTCCTGCGGGCAGACAGGGTCCTGTCAATGTCCTGATGGCAGGCAAGGTCCTGTCAATGTCCTGCGGGCAGGCAGGATCCTGTCAATGTCCTGTGGGCAGGCAGGGTCCTGTCAATGTCCTGCGGGCAGGCAGGGTACTATGAATATCCTGCGGGCTGGCAGGGTCCTATCAATGTCCTGCGGGCTGTCCCCTAGATATAATTGCTCATAATTAAAGTCAAATATTATATTATGGTACAGCAACTGTACAGCAATAAAGAAGTGTTTCGTGATGTTTATTTGTATTTCATTGTGGCACACCGACAACTTCACACACTGACAGCTTGGGACACTTTCAGCTTGACGCACTAATAGCATGACACTATCAGTTTAACACATCAAAGTTGGACACAATACAAGAGCTTGACACACTAATAGCGCGACCCCCTTTCAGCATGACACGCTATCAGCTTGACACGCTTACAGCTCGACACACTAACAGTTTGACACTACTAACAGGTTGTCAATGACTGCTTAAAAATACTGACAGCTGGACACACTGACAGCTTCAGACACCAACGACTTGACAAACGCTTAAAAATTCGTGCGTTTGTGTCTAAATGAGTCGAGTCAAAGTGCCAGTGATTTGCTTGCCTTTAAGACAACAGTCATAGATCACATACCGCTGGAGAGCGCAGTGACTCAAACATCCCAGGACAGGTGAGCTGCAGGAATAGTTTTGACCCCCTCGTTTTTTGTAAATGATTGGTTCAGGGCGCGTTGGATGGATTCAACTAAAGATTACCACCTTCAATATTTTCGAACTTTGCATTTTTCCATAGTAAAATTAGAGTAGGACAAAGACATCACACAGGGAAAAAAAGGGTTGGGGGGGGGGGGGGGTGTGTCGTTGCAGTATATTATTGAAATGACAAAAAATCAGAGAGGGGGAAAAAAAAAAGGGGGGGGGGATGACACTAACCTGATTTTTAAAAAAATGAAAATCATATTTAAAATTTAGTTCATGACATAAATGTACGAACCCGATATCATAAAACAAGAAAAATATCCTCGTTTCCACTGTTATGTTTTATGTTAATACGCTGAACACTGGGGGGGGAGGGGTGTGGGGCGTAAATTACGTCTGATGTTAAGCCCCTACTCAAATAAAGTGACGTCATCGTTCTACAGGTAAGCAGATAATCAGTTAAAGAAAAAGCCCGCCCCCCACCCTTTTTCTCCCCTCCACCCAACCCAACAAATGACTTTTCAATATTCTTAAACCTAAACTGAGAACTAGCCAGCCGTCATTAATACTTGGCCAAGGGGGAGACAATTGTTATTGTTAAAGAGAAAGAATATTGGGAGTTGTCTTCCCCCAATGAGAAATTTGAATCCGGATTTCGAATAATAAACCCTTGTGGTGTATTAGAGAGCATTCTTCTTGGGGAACGTGAAAGACGGGGGTTCGATTCCCTGTGGGGATCAGAGTTATGGATTTTTTGAAAATTCTTTCTCCAAGGAGAATTGATTAATTATTACGTGACATTAAAAAAAATTATAAAAGGAATTTTATCATCTGATTTTCTCAAAGTTGTTTTAATGTCACCGAAAAGTTCTATAAATGTTACAAAAACTCTAAGTTCTATAAATGTTATGGAAAACTCTAAGTTCTATAAATTTAATGGAAAACTCTAAGTTCTATAAATGTTATGGAAAACTCTAAGTTCTATAAATGTCATGGAAAAGTGAAAGTTCTATAAATGTTATGGAAAAGTGAAGCTGTATAAATTTCATGGAAAACTGCAATGTGTATAAATGTCACGGATAACTCAAAGTTGTATGAATGTCATGGAAAACTCAAAGTTCTATAAAAGTTATGGAAAACTCTAAGTTCTATAGATGTCATGGAAAAAATCCTCGAATCTTTCAGAAAATTGCAATCATTTCCGTTATTAAACAAACCCACTTGCATTTCAAGACATATTAAAGGAGAACAAATCTTTTCAAGACAGCGTAAGTTGACATTTCAAGACATATTATAGGAGAACAAATCTTTTCAAGACAGCGTAAGATGATATTTCAAGACATATTAAAGGAGAAAAAATCTTTTCAAGACAGCTTAAGATGACATTTCAAGACATATTAAAGGAGAACAAATCTTTTCAAGACAGCGTAAGCGGACTCGGTGAAGGTTTTTATTCGATGCGAGGCAGAAGAAGGAAACACAGAGATAGATCATCACGCTGGTGATTCAACTCTTCCGGTCAATTTAAAAAGTCTTTAAGCAACCATGTTCTTCTGTCGTGACTAAGATAACTTCTAATTTCAATGGTCTAGTGGAGCAGTGGAGGCGATCTTGACCTTGATATACTCAAAACACACAAAGATTGTAGAGTGGATGCCACTGAGGGAAACCGGAAGCAGAGATTGTAGAGTGGATGCCATTGAGGTAAACCGGAAGCAAAGATTGTAGAGTGGATGCCAGTGAGGGGAAGAGAAAACAAAGATTGTAGAGTGGATGCCACTGAGGGAAAGAGGAAGCAAAGATTGTAGAGTGGATGTCACTGAGGGAAAGAGAAAACAAAGATTGTAGAGTGGATGCCACTAAGGGAAAGAGAAAGCAAAGATTGTTGAGTGGATGCCATTCGGTGAAAGAGAAAGCAAAGGTTGTAGAGTGGATGCCAATGACGGAAACAGGAAGCAAAGATTGTAGAGTGGATGCCACTAAGGGAAACAGGAAGCAAATATTGTAGAGTGGATGCCACTCGGGGAAAGAGAAAGCAAAGATTGTAGAGTGGATGCCACTAAGGGAAAGAGAAAGCAAAGATTGTAGAGTGGATGCCACTAATGGAAAGAGAAAGCAAAGATTGTAGAGTGAATGCCACTAAGGGAAACCGGAAGCAAAGTTTGTAGAGTGGATGCCACTAAGGGAAAGAAAAAGCAAAGATTGTAGAGTGGATGCCACTGAGGGAAAGAGAAAGCAAAGATTGTAGCGGTGGGTATGGAGAGGGACATTTCGAATGACCGTCAGATGTTGGACATCCTCCTTGACAGGGCCTGTAGAGGGGGCCAGCCGTCAGAGAAAGGTGGCCATCTATTTATACCTAAGCTCTGAATGGTTTTGGAGGATCTATCGCTAAGACGTAGTCGCGGCGTGACGAGGGTTATTGCCAAACCGGGGCAGGCAAAGCATTTTTGATGCCCCCTTTTTCCAAAAAAACTTTGCACTTGGCAAAGATTGCCACCATTCAATATTATACAAAAAACCTTCCACCCGGTTCAAAACTACCCCCTCATCACCCCCCCCCCTTTTTTTTTCCTACGTTGCTAAAACTAAGATAAGAACATTACAACGGGACAGACGCCACCGAGGTTACAGCGCTATCGCATATACTTGATCACCAATTAAATTAAATTCCTTAAAAAGAGTAAATTCTCTAATAGTAAACTAAACGGGCAATTGATTTTTAAACACATTATTTATACAGAAATACAAAACATATGTCATACCAGTGCTTTGAAATCATAAGATGTACTTCTGATACGTCGCTTTAATTTCATTGTATATTTTCAGTGCTCTTCGAATTTCCGAACGCGGACTCTCTTCTATTGGCGGTAACGGAAACCGTG
The DNA here is from genome assembly GCA_964017045.1 of Omphiscola glabra. Taxonomy (NCBI): domain Eukaryota; kingdom Metazoa; phylum Mollusca; class Gastropoda; family Lymnaeidae; genus Omphiscola; species Omphiscola glabra. The sequence goes on from OZ024797.1 coordinate 39,467,086, forward strand.
TAACTGCACGACGTCATGTGTAAGCGTTTCAGGTAACCTGTCCGTCAAAGAAGCGCTCGGATACATGATGTCACGAGAACAGCTCGACCAAGCGCGGTCACGTGAACAACTCTTCGATTTGTCCTGGCAATTCCCCCCCCCCCCCCCAACCTCGTGTAGTCGGAAACCGACATCCTGTCTTGAAGACCTGGCACTGCCCTGACCCCCATCCACCCCCACCCCACCCCTTACTTTCCGCCACTTCCCATCCGGTTCCGATAAGTGTGCGGACACAAAACCAGACCGGAAATGGAATATAAAGTTGCCGAACACATCGATGGATCTCGGCGGGCCGAGTGGCTTTACCTCGGAGCTCGGTTGTATTTGCGTCTTCCGCCATGAATTAATACAATTTGCTTAAGGGAATGTGTTGGAAGAGCGTCCACATCTTTTGTGTGGGACTTGCGTGGTAGTCCGGTGAGCGGTCGGATTGTAATCGGAATAAGCTGCTTGTAATCGGACCGACGACATACCTGGAATCGCATTGTACATTTTTGTTCTCCTGTCACTCCTGACGTCAAAATAACCTTGAATAAAAAGCGAGGTTACTTGTGAACAAAAGAATAATTAAAAAATATCATCTTTGTATTACAAATGTCAGAAGTCTGAATGACTGTCGGGACGAAGACTAACGGAGCGACGACACCCGGAGCAGTTACACTCGCGTCCGACTCCGCCGCCGTGCCTGCTATGCCGGCTAGTTCGATTCCTGGCCCAGCCCAAGCCGACGTATCGCCTGACCTCACCGGGCTCTTCATGTCACCAATCAGGACGGGAGTCCCCCTTGCGTTTCGTTGATCTATAAGGATCTCAGTCGCATGCAAGGGCGACCGCTATCTGCCCTGATCTGGGTCACTTTCCTCAGGGTGTCCGCTTACCCCTCTTTAATCGGTCATTCTCTCTCACTTCCGTTCACTTAAAACAAAGAAAGCCATGAGTGAAGGCGGATTGCCGGAGCGGTGTGGAGAAAATAAAAAAAAAGCAAAACAAAGTGGGTGGGGGAAGAGGCTGAGACTGCCAGTGATTGTTTGATCACGATGGTGGAGGGGGGAAAAAATAGATTCAATTGTTTGATGAAAGATCTGAACAAGTCGAAATAATTCCCCTGAACTTAGAAGCTCCGTATAAATCGGATATTAAAAAAAAAATCATCTGTTGTATAAATTGAAATCTCTTTAACAAGGGTTGCATGTTTTTTGGTGCATCGCTTACCTGTCACCCGGTTAAAGAGTCACCGGTGATGTTAAGTGCAGGGTGAGGGTTAATGAAAGGTCGAGACGGAATGAGAGTGGGATTACCGTTAGGAGTTGCCATGACAGATTTGGATTTGCTCATAGGAGTAGATTCTTTGTTACGAAACTTTGTTTTTATCCACTCTAAATTTGTTTTTGTTTTATTGAAACTCAGTGTGAATTAACTTGGCGTCAGCAACTTTGGGTCATAACTAGATTTAAATGTGTTTTATAAGGTCGAGTCTCGCATTCAACTACATATATCTCTGCCCTTTCGAAATGCTAGAGATCCAGTGGCTTAGGAAGGCGGGCAGAAAGGGGCGTGTCCGTCTCCCGGTCGGAAGTTTTTTCCTATATATTGTGGGGCAGCCTTTTAGCTCAATTGTGGACATTTTATTTTCGTGGAATCGGCTGGTCGCAATCTTTGTCTCGCCGCTGGTGGCACTTACCAGGACTACGCCACTGTACAGAGCTGAGAGTTGGTGCTAGAGACCGATCGAATTTCGTCTTCGGTTTCGGCATCAAAAGTGGCCATTTGATCACTTTCCGCCTAATTTCGGTTTCGGCCGAAACTGAAAAGTTAACTTTCGGTTTAATTTCGATTTCGGACGAAAGTGATTGAGACTTTAGGCCATCTGGCCGAAAGTGACTGGGTTTTTCGGTCATCTACCAGAAGTCAGACTGGCTGTCTCTAGCCCGACAATCGGATATTCATTATTGCTCGACGCCTTGCTGTCATCGTATGTTCTATGACTAATACTCAGCGAAAACTGCCCACAGCTGCATGACGACCTACTTGTCCTTTATTTAAAAAAAAAATTACATTTCAATTAGGCCTAAGCAAATTAAATGTAAACAGTTTTGTGGAAGAAAAACTAATGGAATGGTACTATTTATATCACTATTTTTGTTTAATTTTTTTTTCAAAATTAAAATGTAGCACCTTAGGTTTCTTCAATTCTTTCATCATTTTCATTTATCATTGTCATGCTCATCAATATTGTCATAGGCAAAGGTGAATGATATTGCATAATCCTAAGGAATGGTAATATTTCCATTATTATTGTTTTTTTGTTGTTGTTTTTTTTTTTGTAAATCCAGGAAACTTAGGCTTATTCAATTAATTTATTTCTTGAAATTCACCAATATCGAAATAACGACGCGTGTACATGGATCAGGGGTTCGTATTTTAATTATGTAGTAGGCCTACTGCAGACCTGTTTACTTTTATGATATTGGCGCCCAGTTTGGATTCTTTTGTGATTCTGCTTCGAGACCCAACAGAACAACAGTTTTCATTGACCCGGTTACATAAAATAAATTTCCCCACCAATGGGGGTCAGGGAGGTTGGTCTCGGAACGAAATAATTACGTCACCAGCACGGAGAGACTAGTGTGTTGGTACTAGGCTAAATATTAATACAGCGCTACCTTGCCAGCTATTTATGAAAACTGAAAGCATTAGTATGACGGTAACCGCGTCACATTGTGTTGATATTTTAATAGCCTTAATAACTTATATTAAGGTGTCAATTGGCTTTATTAGAGCCACGATAATTATTGTAGGTATACGTTCTAGGTTGTAATTATATTATAAAAGCAAAGGACACTCAATGTTCTAATTTGCATGAATTTGCCCCCCCCCCCCCCCTTTTTTTACAAATTTTCTAATATCATACTACTTAAAATAAACATTTTAAAGAAATTTAAATTATTTTAAAATTAAAATGGTAAAAGCCAAAGTATTCATTAGATCAGGGGGCTCAAAAAAAGCGATTACAAATTCATTAAAGTACAACTGTTACAATCTGCTCAACCTTTATAAATAACAAATAAAAACATTAAGGGTTCTCAAGAACTAGGCTTCACTTTCTTCCTCCTACTCATTGTTGCCAGAGACCCGGCAGCGCTTCTCCATGAAGGCTTTCAAGGCTAAAACGTGTTTAAACAATGGGCAGGAGCGGACCATATTTATGAATTATTGATATGATGGAAGAAGCTATTGTAGGGAGAATGAATTTTGATTTTTTTATCGTAGAAAGACCTTTTTGACCAATCCTATTTTGAAAGTGACCAAGCTGACAGGCTCGGAATTTCCCAGACTCGTAAACACTCGCGGCATTTTTAATAAGGATTCTTTGATACTATATCCGATTCCTACGATTTACACAATTATGGTTGTGCATTACCCACCAACTGTCTTTTTAAAACTTTTCTCAAAACCACACTTTTGCCATGTTTATAGATGACCTGCGGGCGGTGAGTTTAAGACCATTGCATTAGATGTTTATTTATTAATATTCACAAAGAACTCTTTTTTATAAAAAGTATGTAAATATTGATACTTTCCCCCATCATTTTCGATGTATGCAGAATGTATGCGTGAACGAATTTCAAAATATCTAAATATTTCAGTTTCGGCTTAGGCCGAAAGTCTCTTTAAGCTTTTGGTTTCGGCTTCGGTTTCGGCCGAAAGTCATTTAAAAAATTTTGGCCTAGTTTCAGTTTCGGCCGAAATTTTTTTTTAACTTTCGGCCTAGTTTCGGTTTCGGCCGAAATTAGAAAATCACTTTCAATCGGTCTCTAGTCGTGCACAGCTTAAATGCACCTTTTAAATATTTAAAAAATGTTGGTGGACAGTGAACACTCCGCTGTCTAATATGCATGAACTTAACTTTAAAAAAAAAAAAATTATTTATAGATCGGGAGCCAAAACGCGATAGTTAATTAAAAGACATTTTTTTTTGTATAAAGGCATTGTAGACGTCGAGGACTTAATTCACCACTTTTTATTGTTATCCTTTCAAAAAGTGGTTACTTCAATTTTTTAAAATATAAATAAACAATTGTCTTCCCATGTGCATGGGGATTGAGGAAAATCTATTAAAACTCCTGGGTTAGAGGCTCCGAAATTGATGACGCCATCCTCGTCTGCATTTCAAATGACAACGGATGGGTCAATATTGTTGCGTAGTCACGGACCTCTTACATTTTTTATATTTTTTTGTATATTGATAATGAAAGTTAATGCCATTTCATTAAAAAAAAATCCTAGAATTCCATTACACCCCTTTTCCTTATTTTCCAATCCCACACCATATACCAACACACTATATATAAACACACTAAAAGCCAACACATTGTATACCAACACACAATGTACCAATTCACCATATACCAACACACCATATACCAACACACCATATACCAACTCACCATATACCAACACACTATAAACCAACACACCATATACCAATTCACCATATACCAACACACCATATACCAATTCAACATATACCAACACACCAGAACGTTTTCTACTTGACAAGACTAATGACAACCACTCCATTTATAGTGTTCGAACTAGTCCTATATATAATACATGAAACTTGGTCCTACTCCAAATGAGATAAATATTTACAGGTAACAACTGCTAACCCTAACCCTAACGCAGCGGTTCTCAGCCAGTGGGTCGCGACTCCTTTGGGGATCGAATGACCCTTTCACAGGGCTTGTCTAAGACAATAGGAAAACATATACTCTACAGTTATGAGGTAGCAACGAAAATAATTTTGTGGCTGGGGGTCGTCACAACATGAGGAACGGTATTAAAGGGTCGCGGTATCAGGAAGGTTGAGAACCACTGCTCTAACGCATACAAAAAAATGAAGATAATACCACCTATAAAGATGGGTTCTTAAATTATTATATTATGTATTGCTATATTATTAAATAGACGCACTATTTTGAATAACTCCTTGACACCCCAAAACCATCAGCTGACCATCACGACCCATCAAGCTAAACCCCAAGAACCATCATTCTGACCATCAAGACCCATCAAGCTAAACCCCAGAACCATCATTCTGACCATCAAGACCCATCAAACTAAACCCCAAGAACCATCATTCTGACCATCAAGACCCATCAAACTAAACCCAATGAATCATCATTCTGACCACCAGGAACCATGGCACTGGCAACATAGAACCACCATACTGATGACTAAGAACTATCACACTGACCACCGAGAACCATTACACTGAGCCCCAAGAACCATCATACTGACCTCTAAGAACCATCAGACTGACCTCCAATAGACATCAGACTGACCACCAAGATCCATCAGAGTGAAACCCCCCCCCCCCCCCCACAACCCAACTCTCTGACCCCCCGAGTAACATCAAACCCCCAAGAACCACCTTCTGACCCACAACAACTATCACACTGAATCGACCCATGATCACGAGAAACGTTCTTCACAGCAAAACAAATCCTTCGCCATGACTTACAGGAACAACATCCCAGGTTCCGAAACTAAAATTTTAACCTCTCGCTGAAAAAAAAAGAGTAGATTTCCGAGCAGCACAACACCACCGTGTCCAAGAAAGACTCGCAGATCGTGTGGATCTCTCTAACCGTATGGACACAAACACGACCCGAATTCTCTCATCTGTTCAATTACTCTATTAACTCGACCAAAGTGCCGGCTTTCGTCCGGGTCAGCTCGGGTAATCACCGAGATGGGGAAACCGCCGGGTAATGACAGGCCAAATTACAGCCCTCACCCTTCAAGGCTTTTCCCCCCTTTCCGCTAGCCCGCAAACACCCCCCCAAAAAAGCGATTCCCCGTCTATAAAACCAAAAGGGGGGACATAACAATCCAAGGGGAGTTAATTTCAAGCTCACGTCACTTGGATGTCTTAAAAAGTTATAATTTTCCTCCCCGTTTCGTGAGCCGAATCAAGTAACGAAAGAGAGACCACACGAGATTCTCATTGGCAGATCGTGGTTTAGACGAGAGGACATAAAAAATAAGAAAAAAAACGAGGGGGAATATGTTGTTTGGCGTCGCGAATAAAAAGTTCAATGACATGTCGTGATGAGTTCTTCTTTTTCCCCCCCTAGTTATCTCCTCATTTACTCCGTTCTAAAGCAGTTATCTTCTCCTCGACGGACATTTCTTACCTCTTGATGCGTCCATTAAGAATTATATTCTGATATTTAGACTCTCTCACCACACTCCCTCACCCCCCCCCCCCCCCAAATCGCACGCACACAATTATTTGATTTCAAAAAATGAAAATGTCGTAAGCTCACAATAATTTACACACACACACACACAAACACATACACAAACACACACACCAACACACACACGTTCACACGCACACACACGCAAGCACCCGCACACACCCATACAATAAATACAAAGCTTGCTCAGCCCCATCACGTCCAGTCAGTGTGACCTTTACATGAAGGTCACTAACGCCCCCCCCCCCCCCATGTGGTCTGTTTTCCTCTCTCTATATAAATTCCAGAGTGAAAGAAAGAGCCTACAAAGCCTTTGTCCGGCCGCTTTTAGATTATGCATCTTCGGTCTGGGACCCATTCACTCAGAAATGCACCGACAGGTTGGAGGCAGTACAGCGACGGGCAGCACGCTTTGTCCCGAATCGCTACAGGAATACCTCTAGTGTTGGCAGCATGTTGTACTGGGCTGGTCACTATTGGAGTAACGACGACGACGACTATCCAGGCTCTCCATGATGTACAAGATAAATAATGGGCTAGTCCACTGCTCTGGCATTAAACAGAAACTCGTCCCTCTCCCCTATAGACAGCGACGAGGCCATGACAGGCAGTTCCGGCTCATACCAGCGAGAAGCCAGTATAGGAACTGCTCATTCCTGCCAAAGACAATCAGGGACTGGAACAAGCTTCCAAAAGGAACAAATGAGGCGACAACACTTGACTCATTTGCGTCTATTGCCTCAGGTCTTCCAACCCCCAGTGCATGATACCCTCACTAAGTAACTCTTGCAACCAATGAAATATCATCATCAACACCAGGCACATAAACATTGCAAAGCCCCTCTACATTCATAGGAGCCAGAAAGATCAATAAATTGTTCGTGGGCCTTATAGTATAGAAGAAGACGAAGAATTTGAGGACAAAATGTATTAGCACTTCCATGAACCTGTTACATTCTTGAAACTAAATGTTGATGGGTGCTATTGAGAAGGAACAAAAAAAAGATATGATTTCTAAATACGACTTTTTCAGCTAACCACTCGAACCATATCAAACAACGAAACCACCATTTTCCTGGTTATGGAAATAAAATAATGGAACCCTGTGGGCAGGGGGGGGGAACCCCATAACCCCGCTGGCAGTTGATAGAGAGAATGAGAGATAGGGAAAATGAGAGATAGGGAAATGGGGAAATGAGAGAGAGATTGGGACAGTAAGAGAATTAGAGATAGGAACAATAAGAGAATGGGAGATGGGGAAAATAAGAGAATGAAATATAGTGAAAGTAAGAGAATGATAGATAGGGACATAAGAGAATGAGAGATAGGGACAATAAGAGAATGGGAGATAGGGGCAATAAGAGAATGATAGATAGGGGCAATAAGAGAATGAGAGATAGTGACAATAAGACAATGAGAAATAGGGACAATAAGAGAATGATAGATAGGGGCAATAAGAGAATGAGAGATAGTGACAATAAGACAATGAGAAATAGGGACAATAAGAGAATGATAGATAGGGGCAATAAGAGAATGAGAAATAGGGACAATAAGAGAATGATAGATAGGGGCAATAAGAGAATGAGAGATAGTGACAATAAGACAATGAGAAATAGGGACAATAAGAGAATGGGAGATAGGGGCAATAAGAGAATGACAGAGATCATTAGATAATAAGAGGCATTTAAAAGAAAGGGGCGGGGGTTGTGTGGACGACGACGAGTTACTGGACAAAAAAAAAGCGAGGAAAAGACGCCCGCCAAATCATGCAGTGTCTCGTGACGTAAGCGCATCACGGAGCGCCCAGCGTGTATGACAAATGTCAATTGCTGACATCTTCAATGACATCCAGGAGATCTGAGGCACGAAGATTGGCTTAATTACCGACAATTTACGAAATTGACCGTTCCATGCCCCAGCGGGGAACGGAGCGAGGACGTCACGTGACCTCACCGCTGCGGACGATGCGGGTCTCAATCTCGTGTCGTCGATCGGCCACTTTTGTGTTGCGGGAGACCGGATGTGCGTCACTACTGCCAGCGACACCTCGCCCTAAAACAAACAGTCCTAAAGGTGACACCTCCCCTATGCTCTATTCGCTGAGGGGAACTCCTCAAAACCCCGATAGCCCTGCACCCTGATGTCCCACGCCTCGATGACCCCCGGGGACCCCCCACCATGTAAGCATTGACTGCGAACTCGACTTAGCAGGCACGTGCAAGAAAGCACACAGTTGCATGTAATTTACTGAAATGAAAGCCCCCCCCCCCTTTTTTTTTTAATGATAATTTCTCAGAGAAACCGCACGTGAGTCCATTGTAACAAGGGTTAAGCCCAGGCTGTCAATGGTTTCCCCAAACTGCGCCATTGTGACGTAACTGACTTGAGCGCACCTTCTGTAAACCGCTCTCGGTTGTCGTAAGGTCTAAGCTCTGGCTCAGGGTTGGTACCCCCCCCCCCCCCCACACACACTTTCTGTAATGAGAGTTCGGAAATGATAAATCCAATTAAGACACAACGTGGGTGGTGTGGGTACTGTGGGTGGTGTGGATACTGTGGGTGGTGTGGGTACTGTGGGTGGTGTGGGTACTGTGGGTGGTGTGGATACTGTGGGTGGTGTGGGTACTGTGGGTGGTGTGGATACTGTGGGTGGTGTGGGTACTGTGGGTGGTGTGGATACTGTGGGTGGTGTGGATACTGTTGGTGGTGTGGTACTGTGGGTGCTGCGGGTACTGTGGGTGCTGTGAGTGGTGTGGATACTGTTGGTGGTGTGGTACTGTGGATCATGTGGGTATCTGTGGGTACTGTGGGTGGTGTGGATACTGTGGGTCGTGTGGATACTGTGGATGGTGTGGATACTGTGGGTGGTGTGGGTACTGTTGGTGGTGTGAATACTGTTGTTGGTGTGGATCCTGTGGGTGGGATGGGTAATATGGCTGCGGTGGGTACTGTGGGTGCTGTGGGTACTGTAGGTGGTGTGGGTATTGTGGGTGGTGTGGGTTCGAGATTGAGGCTTCAAAAAAAAAAAAAAAACAATAATGAAATTTAAGGACAGTGGCGTACCATGCATGGGGGACACCGTGATAACCACTTTTTGATCAGTCAGGGGTTTTACAAAATAACACCAAATAAATAATAATACATTTCGTTGAACCACAGTCACTGGGTTGCAGGGGTGTAATGCACGGGGCAAGCACATCCCATCTTTCTTGCAGTCCACCAGACTGATCTCGTTAAAGACATATTGCCCCTTGTATGTGTTCAAACGTCTGTTAAGCAGAATGCTAAGTCCATAGTTCACAACGTCCAACATGCTTATACCACTAACAGTTGAATTTATGTTCAATCATAATGCTGGAAATAATAGATGACACTTTTTACTATAGGTTATTAATAATTGACATTTATTTTATCGAGCTAGCAACTGTTTATACACACAAAATTGACACTTTTAACCGAGCAATCAACTGTTGACACCTTTTTAATGAGCTATCAACAATTGACACTTTTAACCAAGCTATCAACTGTTGACACCTTTTAATGAGCTATCAACAATTGACACTTTTAACAGAGCTATCAACTGTTGACACCTTTTGTAATGAGCTATCAACAATTGACACTTTTAACCGAGCTATCAACTGTTGACACTTTTTAAACAGCTATCAAAAATTGACACTTTTGACCGAGCGATCATCAATTGGCACTTTTTACTGAGCACACTCAGTGTTGTAGCAACTTTCTAATGGTACCGATGGATCAACCTAGTTCTATCTCTCATACATTCAGTCGTCCAGTCCAAACCCAAACGTTGGGCAAGGAAATTCCTCTTTACCCAAGTCCAACTTAACATATACGAGTAATGAAAGAAAGAACCATTTTTTTTGTTACAAACTACAGACCAAAACCAAAAAAAAATATATATATATTTTTTTTTAAAAATTAAAAAAAGAATAAATAAAAAAGTTGTAATGCATTCTTCGACTCCGAAACACGCAGCCTCGTTATGAGTTAATCCTGCCTCTGTTTGAACTTGCACTTTCCGCTACTTCTGTTCGTATGCAAATGACCCAAAACCTAATGAGTTCGCCGCGCAAAAGGTTTAACGACGCCCCAAGCAACGGCGCTCAGCGATCTGAATAGGAGGTCAAGACCTGCGGTTTGGGAGCCTTAGAATGGGTTAGAATGGGCCACCAGCTGTAGAATTTCACAAACTATTTGAATCACACACACACACACACACACACTATCTCTCTCTCTCTCTCTCTGTCTTTCTCTCTCTGTGTCTGTCTGTCTCTCTCTCTCTGTCTATCTCTCTCTCTCTGTCTCTCTCTCTCTGTCTCTCTCTCTCTGTCTCTCTCTCTCTCTGCCTCACTCTGTCTCTCTCCCTCCCTCTCTCTCTCCTTCTCTCTCTACATCTCTCTCTCTCCATCTCTCTCTCCATCTCTCTCTCTCTCTCTCTATTCCCCTGGACGAGTTGGCTCCGCTTTCATCCGTGTCGTCCACATAGCACCCATGCTCCGGTTCAGGTAGGGCTCACTACCACCCAGAGTGCATAGGGCGTGGGAGCACGCTGCGTGCACTGGCACTAACTCGAGCATTTTTATATCACGGACTTGGAAATTTAATCTTTTGCCGGAGTCTCGGACGCCGCGTCAAGCGATTTCCATAATTTAATCCTGACTTTTAAAAATAAAACCCCTTTTATAAAAATAGTTTTAATTGTTTCGTGCCGGGTCCTGCAATTGTTTGGCTCATACTTAAAAAAACAACAACAACAGAATGAAGATGAAAGAGTAGAAATGAAACACATTTTTTCTGAGACAGTACTTCTCACCCGACCACTAAATCACAAACACTTGGTGCATTTGATTGCAACGGTTTTCTTCGGGAAGGGGGGGGGGGAGTGGGGGGGAGTCAGCGGCGCCTGATCTCTGGTCGCGCCCCTTACCGCCTCTGCGCAAAAAAAAAAGTCCTCGTAACCCGCAGGTGAACAGCTTTATTATATGATGTCCTTTTGTGGGACGGGAAAGCCTGGAAAAGACGGGGAGACGTGAACACCTTGCACCACAACACCACATTACGAGGCCATGCAGCGGTGGCATGAGACATGATCACACTATTAGGCCATACAGCGGTGTTTCTCACTGAGATGGGTTAGGAGGTAATTGGAAGACATCGGGGTGGGGTTGGGGGGTATTTAACCATTAAGACGGTAAACATATTTACGCCTTAAAAGGGAGGGTGGGGTGGGAAATGTCAGACCTGGACACGGTTAGTTTGATCTTTAGATGCAGGTATTTGGACACTGACTTGGACACTGACTTGGACACTGACTTGGACACTGACTTGGACACTGACTTGGACACTGACTTGGACACTGACTTGGATACTGTTAGTATGGGTACTTATTTCAGGTAAAAATGACTTGGACAGTGTTAGTGTGGTCATTTATTGCAGGCACAAATGACTTGGACCTGGTTAGTATGGTGATTTATTGTAGATACAAATATATTTCACTTGTTGTAAGTTGTATCCTAGAGTGATGAGTGTCCTTGACCGGAACAGGCAGCAAATTTGAAATTCAAACTTGGGCTGTATGGAGAACTTTCCTTGTTTTATAGCTTCTCCACTAAGTTGGGGCCTTGCGTAAGATTAAGATGGTCAACTTGACCGTTTGGAAAAAATAGAAAATAAGGATGTATCTTATAACGTATCCGGAATATTGTTTGAAAGAAATTTTGTAGACGGAAAATTGATCGACGGAAGTCTGGTCGAACGGAAGTCTGGTCGAACGGAAGTCTGGTCGAACGGAAGTCTGGTCGAACGGAAGTCTGGTCGAACGGAAGTCTGGTCGAACGGAAGTCTGGTTGAACGGAAGTCTGGTCGAACGGAAGTTTGGTCGAATTATTTTTTCAGTTCACACTATCAAATTTTGCTTCAATTTTTTTTTCTGAACGCAAGATTATATTGTTTTACTATATAGTATTGTGGGATACATTTCTTTTGCTTACTTTGCATAAAATGGTACATTGGCTGTCTTAAACAGGGCAATATCTCATTGGTAACATGTGCTGTCTTAACAAAAGATTGACTCATTTTCAAATAGTCCGCTTTCAGTGGCGTAGCGTGACAAATAGCAGTACTTGTGCTTCGGTCCCTAGGGTTTGAGTTATGTCCAGTTTTCACTGCTTGGTCACTTTGAGCGGCAAGGGGTGGGGAGAGCAAGAAATTAAGGGCACCGAAGTTTCAGAGCCAAAGTGTGGGCAGGAGTAGGGGCCTTATTGAGCCCCTCCCCCCCCTAATATTTTTTTTTAATGAATTCAAAATGCAGGGATATATTTTGGCGCATACCTGAATTTAGCTTTGCATTTATCTACACCTAATTGCTGGAGAAACGGAGAAATGCTGCGACACTTAAGCTACCCTTGACCTGGTTTGTGTTTATACCAATCTTTCATTTTTGTTACTAAATTATAATTCTTTTGTTATTGAAATTTTTTAAACGATTATAAATGGTTCCGATACGACGTCCCCGCGCATTACGTCACAAAAAAATCATTTCTATATTCTAATGCCCGTGGGTGCGTTGCGTGAGTTGTGGCGATGAGTTATATTAAGATCAGGGCCGGTTGGCCAAAGTAGCAGTTGTCGAATCTGTCAATTCTGGCTTCTTCTTTTTATTTTAAAATATAAAAAAAAACAGTTAAGTGGTGTTTTGTTTCACATGTAATTTCATCTTCTGTATTATTATCATCGGGCTACGTGTTCCATTCTTTAGCCCACGGGGCTCTAGGGGGCTCCACCCCCTACCCCCGGGCGTACTAAATCTCTATCCATAGACAATGCATAGACAGCCATGTGTCGCTATGTTGGCTGTACCCAGAGACTCGTACTACAATCACTATCTATGGTCATTAATAGACATCTATATGTCCCTCTGTTGACTGTACACAGAGACTCGTACTACAATCACTATCTATGAACATTGCATAGACAGTTATGTGTCGCTCTTTATGTTGACTGTGCCCAGAGCTTTGTACTACAAGCACTATCTATGAACTATAAAGGCATGTGCAGCTATGTGTCGCTATGTTGACTGTACCCAGAGACTCGTACTACAATCACTATCTATAAACATTGCATAGACAGTTATGTGTCGCTATCTATGTTGACTGTACCCAGAGCTTTGTGCTATATCTGTGAACAAGGCATATGCAGCTATGTGTCGTTATGTTGACTGTAACGAATGTAACGCCTCAAACGCGTTACTCTGACCATGCATTGCACCAAGGAAAAATTCGTTTGCAAAGACTTGATATATTCTATGTCACAAACGCAGTGGTCGGTTAACTATAAGACCAAACTAAACCATCTCACAAACGCAGTGGTCGGCTTACTATTATAAGACCAAACTTATAAACCATGTTTTTAGCAACAAACCTCGAGGGGCGATATAAAATCAAATCATTTGAAATGATAATTTAAATATTAAAGAGATTTATTGAACTAATACCTATACCTAAAATAAAATTAAATGTACTTAACAATTATATGCATAAAATCACAATGGCTGCATTTTGATGGTAACCTTTTTTAAATTTTATCTTAATTTATAAAAGGTCTGCTTCTCATTTGTGTCCTAACTTTTTTTGGTTGCTCTTAATACATTTTAAGAATAGTTCTTTCGCCGATGAATGCGAAAGCACAGTTTTTGGTTGTGTTAATATAGGTCTATAATATACTATTCCAGCTGCCACAACCGGTCTACTTTAAGCTTCTTATCTCATGCCCCCCCCCCCCCCCAACGTCATCAAAAGAAAACATCTCTCAAATACAGTCCTTCATGGACTACCCCCCCCCCCTAGTTGACCGCTTGTTGTTGTATTACTTCGCTCCCCCCCCCCCCCCACCTGCTACTACTTCTATTTAACTGGGTCAGAATAAAAGCCTAAATGACATTGTATAGAAGTGAGCCTCTTTTATTCCGCGTTTCAGTATCTCATTATAATGTGTGGCAATTGATGGTCAAATATAAGTATGCGTATTTGAATTCTTTCTTTCATTTCCTGACACTTGGCCGAAAATGCCCCCCCCCCCCCCAAATATAGAGACAATAGTACCGTCAGTGGCGGAACACCTAACACCCACACTTCCTACGCCACTGTCAGCTCTTAAAACAAATCTACGCAACACCAACACAAGTACATGTAGTACGCAAACTCACCATATGGACAACTTAAGTTGTAACGTTAGTTCACAAGTCATGCCACAACACATCCTCTGCAATGGGCTCGAAATGTAAAAAAAATGCTTCAAAAATTAAAGCAACAATTGATCCAAAAGGGAGATTATCGCATCGGTCTGAGACTGTAATCAAAGGTTGCAAAGTGCAATGCGCGCCTGTCTTGATTGAATTTGCTGGAAATCTTCGGTTTCTGATTTCGTCACTACACAGGCTTTAAGTTTAATTATAAAAGGGCATCTTTTGAGCTCTAAGCTCAGTGTGGCTTAACTTTTTGCGCCCTAATTAATAGGGAAAGCCGTCGAAACATTTCTTTAAAGGAATTTTGTGTTTGAATTAGAAGCGTAGCTAGGGGTAGTGCCCCCCCCCCCCCCCCCCGCCCCTGTGCTGGCCAAGATTTTTGACGCACCTTTCCACACGTCAAGAAAAAAAAATAAAGCCACCTACTCTGCAGTCAGTTGGCCAAAAATGCCGCCCCTAAATTTGAAGAAAAAGTCCTGACCCCCCCCCCCCTTTTTTTAGCATTTCGCCCTTCTCCTGGTTTGACTGAATTAGCCTAACCCGATTGACATTATCGAGATCACGGAGTAAGCATGAATTTCATTTAATACTAAGTATGCAGATGTTGTAGATAAATGTGTCGGGTAAAAAGGGTCATGCCACCAACTCCTCGTCGTGTTAACAAAGTTGTATCAACATTTGTAGCCTCTCCCCCCACCTACTTCTCCAAATATCAAATCCAGACATTTATTATTTAGCCGAACGGTCCAAGAGTTCCGGGGCCGGCCATTAGTAAGTGAACTCGCTGTTACTTTGAGCCGTCATTTCACTTCCTGCCGACTCCAGCAGTTCCTAATGCGTTTACATAGATCTTAGTTTCGTCGCCTTCACAATGCCCCCGGGGGTGGGGAAATTAATCCGCCGTCGTGGAGAGTACGGTCACCCCGGCCACGCCTTCCTGTCAGGGCGGACATCACCCTTCTCACTTCGTGTCAAATTACGGTCTTTCTTTTGTGAGTTTTTGAAAAGAAAAAAACGTAAATGAATCGCTAGAGATCCCCACGAAGATTTAAAATTGGCATCGATCCTTCGTTCAGCGTCGCATTATCTGAAGATCGGTTCTCAATGCAGGAGAAAATCCTTTAAAACATTTTCAGATCTGCTTAACCGACGAGTGCGTGAGGAACGATTGGGCTGGAACCAGAGATGGATCGTCTGAGATAAAGGTTGCCTTTAATCGAATCGATACCCCTTAGTAAGTAGAGGTTTAAAAAAAAAAAAAGGGCTTCGGTCTTGAGTAGTAAAGTGATATTTCTTTGTGGTGTGCGGAGCAAAAGTTTCGGTATCGATAGCAGTGAAGTACATTAGCAATTGAGGCGAATACAAAGGTGTTTTTGAAAGGGGCGATTAATTTTTCTTTCAACATGCGCGAGGAAAGAAAAGGGGGATAACTAATATAGCAGATACAAAACACCTGAATGAGAAAGCGCTGTTTATGAGTGTGTGTGTGTTTGTGCGTGTGTGTGTGTGTGAATGCGTGTTTGTGTGTGTGTCTGGGTGTTTGTGAGCGCCAGTGTGTATATTCCTGCGAGCTGTGTGCGTAATTAAATGAGAGAAGTATAATTGCTATGATAGCATATAGATCGAAGGAAGAGCATAGAGAGTCCAAATGACCTCAACGTGTTATTGTTTCTTCGGTGTCAGACTGATGTTCACTACTGGAAGCTGTTAATTTTCGTGTACGTTTCTTAAAGCCGAATGCGTGCGTCCATTTACGCCTGAAATTGATCTCATTGTTTTACGACATTCATCTAACGTCAACGCCTTATAAACTATTCGTGCTCTTAGAATTCATAAATTTTTAAATCTTTATTATTTTTTTTTAAACACTTTTTTTGGCGGGATAATTTTTTTTGACCACATCTGAGATTTCCATTGAAGAATAACCCCCCTCCCCCCGACACACATAACATCTTCAAATCTAAATAACAGCTTCAGTGTTTTAGATCTATTCATGGGGTTAATTTGACACAATATGTTTAGCTACAGTTTACACTGTCTTTGTAGTGTATTACAAACGACGTACTCTCTATCCCCATGATACCTTCCCTCCTACCCACCCCCACCCCGCACCGCGATCATATCAGAAGCTCAAGTAATGGAGCGATGACAGAAAGCAATAATTTATCAAACAAATCGTAACTGATAGCCATTATGGCGGCCCCCGTGTCCGTGCGCTGGGGGCCTACCTTAAGAACTCCGTGAAGCGAGGCCAACTGCCGAGTCACTGACTCCAGCCCTAATGGACGCCAAGGTCATGGGACCATGGAATCGTCATTAGCGAAGAACCCATTCCCTGCAACTGGGAATTTTATCGCCTCAGCCTCACGACACTTGACGTAGAAATCATTGGAGACACTTAAGCCTGGGTTCCCTGGCATTAAGTTACAATCAGAAGACGTGTTAACAACGGACTTCTACGAGATGTTTTTTTTCTTATTTCTTTCGAGAACAACGCATCTTAAACGTCCGTGTAACCTTATATTTCAATATGTCTCAATAGCCTTATAACTTATATAGGCCTCAAATGCCTTATATATTAGGCCTCAATAGCCTTATATATTATATAGGCCTCAGTAACCTTATATATTAGATAGGCCCCAATAGCCTTATATATTAGATAGACCTCAATAGGTTTATATATTAGATAGGCCTCGGTAGCCTTATATATTAGATAGGCCTCAATAGCCTTATATATTATATAGGCCTCAGTAACCTTATATATTAGATAGGCCTCAATAGCCTTATATATTAGATAGGCCTCAAAAGCCTTATATATTAGATAGGCCTCAAAAGCCTAATATATTAGATAGGCCTCAAATACCTTACATATTAGGCCTCAATAGCCTCATATATTAGATAGGCCTCAAAAGCCTTATATATTAAATAGGCCTCAATAGCCTTATATATTAGATAGGCCTCAAAAGCCTTATATATTAGATAGGCCTCAAAAGCCTAATATATTAGATAGGCCTCAAATACCTTACATATTAGGCCTCAATAGCCTCATATATTAGATAGGCCTCAAAAGCCTTATATATTAAATAGGCCTCAATAGCCTTATATATTAGATAGGCCTCAAAAGCCTTATAATTAGATAGGCTTCTTCTTTTTCTTCTTATGCCTTTTTACCCAGTCTGGGGCATAGGCCGTCCACAAGAATTTTCCATCTCATCACGGTCCTGTGCTTTCCTTTCCAGTTGCTTCCAGATGTATCCCATATTTTGCGTGTCTGCCTTTAGCTCGCGTCTCCCTGTATTCTTTGGCCTTCCTCTCTTTCTTTTCCCTGTGGATTCCATGTCATTTTCACAATTGCTAAGATCCCCTTTCTTTGTATCTTGATGATGTATCCTTCTTTCCAGTCTTTTGGAACTCTCTTCTTTCCATATGTTTCAAACAGAGGGTGCAGCATGTTGACTATTTCCATATCAGCTCTCATCATCTCTGCTGTGGTGTTATCCCGGTGCTTTTCCTAATTTGAGCTGCTTGATGGCCAGCGCTATTTCTTCCTATTTGGTGCGCCGTCTTCTATTTGTAAGTCTTCATTTGTTGGTTGTATGTCTGGTGTGTCTGTGGGTGGGGGTCTGTTTAATAGTTCCTTAAAGTATTCCACCCATCTTTCTTGTTGTTCTTTCCTTTCTGTTATTGATCTGCCTTCTCTATCTTTAACAGGTATCTCTGGCCTTTTGTATTTCCCTACTAACAGCTTTCTTGTTATGTCGTAGAGCTCTTTCAAGTTGCCCTTCCTGGCTGTTTATATAATTAGATAGGCCTCAATAGCCGTATATATTAGATAGGACTCAATAGACTTTTTATATGCAACCTTAGACATATTAATCTAATTATCATAATATAATATAACCAATATGTCAAAATATATTTGAAGAGTTAAAGCTTTTATTTTCCTATTCCGTCGCTCCTGCTCAATTTGATACAAGTTGTTTTGAAGTTGTTGTCAAACTGTTGTCAAGTTGTAGTCATACTGTTGTCAAGCTGTTGTCAAGTTGTTTTTTTTCAAAGTTGTTGTCAAGTTGTTTAGATTGTTCAAAGAGCAATGACTGAAGTAAGTACATGTGAAACACTCTGAGAAGAGTTGAAAAGTAAACCGGGTTGAGGTGAGAGGGGAGGGGTTGTTTTACAATACCTACATTATTTGAAGCCGGTAAGCCTATAGAAAGACGCCCATCCCAACCTTTTCGCCCCCCCCCCCCTCTTTACGCCCAGCCCAGTAAGTTCTGGCTTATATCTGAACTGACTTCAGGCGCATTAAGTCAGATCGCATGCGACGATGCTTTGTTTTAGACCACCCTTCAGTTTGTCTAGTGAACTAACCCCCATGGTGTACGGGTTTACTCTCCATCTGATGGGACCCCCGTGTTGTACGGGAAGCTTTATGGTGTGGGGGATCAGCTCGGCCGCTCACCGTGGTTTAGGAAAGTTGGTTTGGCGGCTGTTGTTAACATTGATAGATGGTTTTATAGACGGGCTTACAGTCATTTAAAGGGCTGAAACCGGGACCTATAGTTGAAACCGGGACCTATAGTTGAAACCGTGACCTATGGTTGATTTGGGACCTATGGTTGATTTGGGACCTATAGTTGAAACCGGGACCTATGGTTGAAACCGTGACCTATGGTTGACTTGGGACCTACGGTTGAAACCGGGACCTACGGTTGAAACCGGGACCTATGGTTGAAAGCGGGACCTATGGTTGAAACCGGGACCTATGGCTGAAACTGGGACCTAATGTTGAAACCGGGAGATATGGTTGAAACCGGAACCTAAAGTTGTACCAGGAACCTATGGTTGAAACCGGGACCTATGATTGAAACCAAGACCTATGGTTCAATCCGGGACCAGTAGAGTACCTAAGCTGGGTACCTACGTCATTTTGAAGACACATTCTTAAGTAAATGGAAAAAAAAAAAAATTTAAAAAAAAATAAATAAATTAAAAAAACCCATCAAAAACAGCAGCACAGATTAAAAAAAAATAAATTAAGTAACTTAATTTTATAACGTTTTAAACCTTTTTTTTTTAAAAAAAATAAAGAAGCCGAAAGAATCAATGTTGCCAGTCTTTGGTTTCTGACAAGCAACAAGAAGCAGAGCTCTGCAAAACAATGCCCACAATCCCACTACGAAAATATTCAAGACAAGCACTGATTGAATATCACAAGATCGAAGCCAACGATATCACAGTGCGCCGAGTCAAAGTGGGTCAGCCCGAAGAGTTCGAGCACACAGCACAAAGAGATTATCTCTCTGCGAATTGGAGACTCCGGTCAGGTTGTAGTATTATTTCCCCCCTCCCCCTCCTCCTCCTTTCTTTTGTTGTTTCAGCGACCCGACCCCCCTCGTCACTCAAGCGTGCAGGATTGGCGCACGATGCATCCCCCGACTATCACTTACCGTTAAGGTGAGCTTGCTGGAAAGCTCGTATGCTTCAGTTCCGTCAAACGGCTCGGCGGGAAGCAACTGTCTTGACTTCCGTTTGACGTCAGGCGTGACGGTTCTATTAACATCGCCAAAGGGGGTCGGGCGCTTTTTTTGCGCGAAATGGTTTCTTCTTCCCTTTTTTCTTTTTTTTTTCTTTTTCCTTCCTGCCTCGGGTAGATTGAATGGAACTTCTCAGGTTTAACGTTGTGTCTTAATGATTAGAGGATTTGTTTTGAAAAAAAAAAAAAATTAGCGTCCAAAGATTCTGTAACGTTGTCAGTCATTGGGACATCGTCCCCGCTGGAAGTCTCAGGTGACGAGACAAGTTGTGATGTCCAGATTTGACGTACACTTGTATTCACCTCAAAATAAATCTTTTGTTGAAGGGCTTCCATGAAATTTTGTTGCTTTGTTTCATAGTTAGGTTGTTGTTTTTTTAAATCAGATAGTTAATAAGAGATAAAATGCATGGAGTTTGACTGATAGGGCCCTAACTGACTTGTCCTTTGGGTGTTAACCTTTTGCTGGCCATAACAAGCTTGGCTTATATCATACAATTCATTTAAAAGTAAAAAAATATAATATTTAAAAAAAAATAATTTAAAAAAATTGTATTTTTTTAAATTAAAAAAATGGAATTATTGAATGCTTCATAAAATTTTAGAAACGAAACAATAAATCATTAATTTTTTTTTTAATTTTGATGAGCTAGTCAAATCTGATATCTGGATAAATGAATCATGTTTGTTATTTCTCAGATATATGAAACACCTTTTGTTTCTACAGGTGATATCTTACTCTGGCCAGAGATCGTGGCGGCGACTGAAACTCATCTCCATGCAACACCATGTATGATATAGGATAAATCGTCTTGTTTTCAGTTGAACATCGTTTTAACGCATTGATTGGAAGGTCACCTTAGAACAATTGGAAGGTCACTTTAGAACAATTGGAAGGTCAATTTAGAACAGTTGTAAGGTCACTTTAGAACAATTGGAAGGTCACTTTAGAACAATTGGAAGGTCAATTTAGAACAGTTGGAAGGTCACTTTAAAATAATTAGAAGGTCACCTTAGAACAATTGGAAGGTCACTTTAGAACAATTGGAAGGTCACTTTAGAACAATTGGAAGGTCAATTTAGAACAGCTGGAAGGTCACTTTAAAATAATTGGAAGGTCACTTTAGAACAATTGGAAGGTCAATTTAAAACAGTTGGAAGGTCAATTTATAACAGTTGGAAGGTCACTTTAAAACAATTGGAAGGTCACTTTAGAACAATTGGACGGTCAATTTAGAACAGTTGGAAGGTCACTTTAAAACAATTGGAAGGTCACTTTAGAACAATTGGAAGGTCAATTTAGAACAGTTGGAAGGTCACTTTAATACAATTGGAAGGTCACTTTAGAACAATTGGAAGGTCAATTTAGAACAGTTGGAAGGTCACTTTAAAACAATTGGAAGGTCTCTTTAGAACAATTAGAAGGTCACTTTAGAACAATTGGAAGGTCACTTTAGAACAGTTGGAAGTGCAACAAAAATGTATATGATTCCATTACTGATAATGAGGCCATCTGTCGTCACTTTCGTTTTCTTTTGGTGCATATACAGTGGCCTAACTTGGCACGTGACACGCGCAAACCCCAGGGGGGAAAAGGGGGGGGGGGCTGTAAACATGAGAAGATAATCAAACTCTATGACCGTTTGGAGTCGTGAGTTGGATCCCTTGATAAACTCGCGTCGAAAACGTTAATTAGATTTTTATTTCAATGAAAGACACGGGGGTGTGGTGTGTGTGTGGGGGGGTGTTACTACTACTACTACTACTATCATACACCGTTGTTTTATCTTTTCTCATTTGGTGTAACACCATTACCGTCACTTTGATGTTTGTTGACTCTGACGTCATTACACTTCCGCCTGAACACACGTCTTGTTTTAATCCACGGGCCCGGGAGGAGGAGGAGGGGGGGGGGGAGAAGATTAGATCAGTTCACCCGACAGGGTGTGGGTGGGGTGGTGTGGGGGGGGGCTACCCACGTGGTCACATCAGCTACCACTCACCTTTCGGGCATTCGCCTGCTCCGCACACCTTTATTGGGGCAGACGACTTTTAATGGAATTAGGATTTCTCATTCTGAATTCGTTCTTTGAATTCCCCGACGTGCAGTAGTCGGGGGCGACTTTGTCTCTCATCGTCCGAGATATTGAGAGCCGCAGCACTCCCGGGAATGTGTGATATGAGTTTCATCTAATTACACGTAACGGTACGTATGGAAAAAAAAATGGGGGGGGGGGGGGTAGTGTGAGGAGGGCTGATCTTGTTTGCCTATAAGGTCAATTTCTTTGTAGCCCGGTACCTCATAAAAACATCGGGAATACCCGATCGTTCTAAGACTCTAAGAGATCGTTCATACGCAATATTTCGTCCACATAATTTACGGGTGTTCAAAAAAAAATATTACCATTTAAGTCTAAACCGGAGTTGGAATAGAAGAACAATTTTGGTGAGCGAATCGGTCATCTTGATATCATTTTTCCAGCTCATTTCCGGTTTGTTTTCAATAAAACACGACTTTATAATTTTTTTAAAAATCTGGACAAAAATAGGTCACTATCTATATATATATAAATGAATGTATGTATCTTTGTATGTCTCATATGCGCTCCCACACCATTCATGCGATTGCGCCAAAACTTTAATTATTTGTTGGCCACCTAACCGGGCATTTAACTGTGCAATTACAACACTTATAAAATGTTCCGTTTTTGGCGGTTGGCCCTAAATTGTTTTTTTTCCTTATACGAGCTTTGTAAATAATATGTCCGTCTGCGCTCTTAAACCATTTATCCGAATGCGCTAAATCTTTGATAAGATGTTGGGAGCACGCCCACAAAGGTTTCTAAATTATTACAACCGTTTTAAAATATTCCGTTTTGAGCCAGGGGCCCCAGATTCACTTTTTCTTATATGAGCTACATAAATATAATTTCAAATCGTATGCGCTCCTACACCATTCATGCGATTGCAACAATACTTTGTTGAGTGGCTATCCATAAGATCGCGCATTTTAATGAGTCATTACAACACTTTTAAAATATTCCGCTTTCGGCCGTTGGCCCCAAAATCATTTTTTTTCTTATATGAGCTTTGTAAAAAATAATTTCGGTATGCGCTACTATACCATTCATCTGAATGCGATAAAACTTTAGTAAGAAGGTTTCCCATGCCCGCAAAGCCTTTTGAAATATTACAACCGTTTAAAAATATTCCGTTTTGAGCCAGGGGCCCTATGTTCTATTTTTCCTATATGAGCTATACAAATAAAATTTCAAACAGAGCTAATGCATGGATGGATAGATTTTTAATCAAATACAAATAGCGACATTAAATTGTGTGTGTGACATAATGAGTAGGTTTCTGAAGTAATTACAACACTTTTAAAATAATCCATTTTTAGCCGTTGGCCCCAACAATTTTTTTTTCTTATATGAGCTTTGTAAAAAATAATATCCGTATGCGCTCCTATACCATTCATCTGAATGCGATACAACTTAAGTAAGATGTTTCTTTTTTTTTTAATTTTGTGATATAATAAGTAGGTTTCTGAAGTAGTACAACAATTCTACAATATTCCGTTTGTGGCCGTGGGCCTTAATTCGTTTTCCACCCTTATATTATGTATAAATTATCGAATGCATTCCTATACCATTCATCCGATTGCGATAAAATTTTGGTGAATTGATATGCGCGCTCCCGCAAATGTTTCTAAATTAGAACAACATTTTACAATATTTCGCTTGAGCAGATGTCCTTAAATTCGTTTTGTTTTCTTAAATAAACTTTATCGAAATAATTTCAAACAGAGATATCAACACAACCGCCCTTGAACAAATGCCAACAGACAGCAATTTGTAGCAAGAGCAGAGAAAACACGTTTTTGCATGTTTAGTGTAGAGAGTATTTTTGTTGTTTTTATAAATAAGCTTGAATTTTGTGACGTATTTTAGAATCGGATATTGCTTTGTAAACGTGTTGTGATTTTGAATAGCAATAATGTAGTAACACATCTATTATATAATAATTATCGATGCTGATCATAACTCCAAAGAACCGATACAATATAAATTCGTTCCCATGTTTAAAAACAAATAATAGTTATTTTCTATTATTTTACGGAAATCGAATAAATGGTAATGCGCAAAATATATTATATATTCGCTTAAACTTTAATAAAATTTTAAGTATTAATAATATAAATTACAAATAAATTTGGAGTAACAACTAAGGAACTATTTTAAACATTTGATATGTGTTTGAAAGTTCTGAAAATTAATTAAAAAATTATGATCAAAGAATTACACTGTAATCAGATTTATCGGGAAAACCAAAACATCTGTTGTTTTTAGTGCGTTTTTTAGTACGTTATTAATATTGCGTAATAAAATTAAACTAATTTGTTCTAAATAATCACGGAAATGACGTCATTGCGAAAATTGCCTATTTATTCAATGCAAAAAGTTATCTGATTTAATAACCGCGCGTAATAAAATTGATAATTTATTTCCCCGTTCCTAAAAGTAAAATTAATAAAATAATAGATTGCTTTTTAAATTGCTAAAATTTAATAAAATTAAATACAACTTTAGCTTTTTATTTTTAACATTTAATAAGTTTTTACTTTTATTCTTTCAGAAAATATACTTTTCTGAAATTTATTAAGTAGTAAAAAAAACTTACCTTTTACATATACTTTTAATACGAAAATGCCGGTTAATGCAATCAGTGCATCGAAACTACATATCCAAAAAGAATTCACTAATGCACTTATCACTCATCCAAATAAGAACAAAGCATTTCAAATGCAAAAAATTGTGTTTGCGTAAGTAAGGGGATTACAATCCCGTGGATGATTTTATTAATTTCTTTAAAACTCTGTTTGGGGGTGGGGAAAGATGTAATACGATAGTTTCATTTGCGCAAGGCAGCACACTATACGTCTCAGAATGAATTTGACAAATAATTAACCTTCTTAGGTACATATATATGGGGGTTAGGAAATGTTACGTGGATGACAATTTCTTTAAATCCAATGATATTACAGTTTTGAAAAATATATGCTATGTTCTCATTTTACCAATTAAGAAAATCAATGACGTTAACAAAACGTAAATACATTTACAAAAGTATATCCATGGATATCAAAACCCATTCATTTTACAAAAAATAACCAGTTTTGGACCGGTGGCCCTATAGTATTTTTTTTTCTAAAATGAGCTATTTAAATATAATTTCCGTATGCTTTCCTATACCATTCATCTGAATGCGATTAACCTTCAGTGAATTATTGTGTGCAGGCCCGCATTAGGTTTCTAAATAAGTACAACCATTTTACAATGTTCCGCTTTGGGCCGGGGGCCTTAAATTCGTTTTTTTTCTTATATGAGCTATGTAAATATAATGTCAAACAGAGCTATTGCATAGGTGGGTGTAAACAAATTACATATTAACTGTGACATTTCATTTTGTATATGTGACTTAATAAATAGGTTTCTGAATTAGTACAAATATTTCACAATATTCCTTTTGGGGCCGGGGCCCTAAATTTGTTTATATGTAATAAACGAGCCATATAAATATAATTTCAAACAAAGCTATTGCATGGGGGGGGGGGGGGTCAATCGCTACAAGTTTGAGGACTAAAATTTGGAAAATCCATGCTTCCCACACGGACAGCTGCGTGTGGTCTGCTCCCGCTGCGAAAAATCTTCTAATTAATTCAAATACGCACCAGACGGTAAACGAAATTTGTATATTAAAAGTACTTAAAAAAACATTATTAAAACACAAACACGTTATTACGATGAGTGGCATTGCAACACATGCGGGTACTCGCTAGTTAAGAATATTTGGAATGCCGAATTGCACTTTTGTTCTTGTTTTGTTGTTTGCCGTGTTAAGGTTAGGCTCTGGCTCCAGTATGGTCAAGGCTAGGCTCCAGGATAGTCAAGGCTCTGGCTCCAGTATGTCAAGGCTCTGGCTCCAGTATAGTCAAGGCTCTGGCTCCAGTATGGTCAAGGCTCAGGCCCCAGTATGGTCAAGGCTCTGGCTCCAGTATGGTCAAGGCTCTGGCTCCAGTATGGTCAAGGCTCTGGCTCCAGTATGGTCAAGGCTCTGGCTCCAGTATGGTCAAGGCTCAGGCTCCAGTATGGTCAAGGCTCTTGCTCCAGTATGGTCAAGGCTCCGGCTCCAGTATGATCAAGGCTCTGGCTCCAGTATGGTCAAGGCTCTGGCTACAGTATGGTCAAGGCTCTGGCTCCTGTATGGTCAAGGCTCTGGCTCCAGTATGGTCAAGGCTCTGGCTCCAGTATGGTCAAGGCTCTGGCTCCAGTATGGTCAAGGCTCTGACTACAGTATGGTCAAGGCTCTGGCTCCAGTATGGTCAAGGCTCAGGCCCCAGTATGGTCAAGGCTCTGGCTCCAGTATGGTCAAGGCTCTGGCTCCAGTATGGTCAAGGCTCAGGCTCCAGTATGGTCAAGGCTCTGGCTCCAGTATGGTCAAGGCTCAGGCTCCAGTATGGTCAAGGCTCTTGCTCCAGTATGGTCAAGGCTCAGGCTCCAGTATGGTCAAGGCTCTTGCTCCAGTATGGTCAAGGCTCCGGTTCCAGTATGGTCAAGGCTCTGGCTCCAGTGTAGTCAAGGATCAGGCCCCAGTATGGTCAAGACTCGGGCCCCAGTATGGTCAAGGCTCTGGCTACAGTATGGTCAAGGCTCTGGCTCCAGTGTAGTCAAGGACACTGGCTCCAGTACGGCCAAGGCTCAGGCTCCAGTATGGTCAAGGCACAGCCCGATACCAAGAAAGCAATCCACGCGGGCCACCCCCCCCCCCCCCCACGGAGCAAAAACAATAAAGAGATAACGCACTGTTTAATAAGAGAAGATAAAAGCAGAGAAGAGATCTATTACGATTATTTTCTATGGCGTTAGGTGGTGGTGTGGGGTGGGGTGAGGAGGAGGACAGTTTACGGAAGGATCCCCCCCCCCCCCACACCCTGGTGACGCAGAACTGGGCCTGCAACATTCGCGTTACCAATTTTACTCGTTATTTGATTGAAGTTTTACATTGTGTTTATAATTTGTTAAGTTAATTTTAAAAAGAGTATTGGATTACATTAATAATTTCTCTGTTTCTATGTCAGGATGTCGATGTTAACGGAAAAAAGAGGCGATGGTCTTATAAACTGTTACCATCTGTGGAGCGGTCTAATACAGGGAACTGGTCTTATAAGGTGTAATCATCTGTGGAGCGGTCTAATACAGGGCGATGGTCTTATAGTGTTACCATCTGTGGAGCGGTCTAATACAGGGCGATGGTCTTATAGTGTTACCATCTGTGGAGCGGTCTAACACAGGGCGATGGTCTTATTAGGTGGTACCATCTGTGGTGCGGTCTAACACAGGGCGATGGTCTTACAAGGTGTTACCATCTGTGGTGCGGTCTAACACAGGGCGATGGTCTTACAAGGTGTTACATCTGTGGTGCGGTCTAACACAGGGCGATAGTCTTACAAGGTGTTACCATCTGTGGTGCGGTCTAACACAGGGCGATGGTCTTACAAGGTGTTACCATCTGTGGTGCGGTCTAACACAGGGCGATGGTCTTATAAGGTGTTACCATCTGTGGTGCGGTCTAACACAGGGGGATGGTCTTATAAGATGTTACCATCTGTGGTGCGGTCTAACACAGGGCGATGGTCTTACAGAGCCAAGTTAGAAGTATTTATAAAACACAGTCAACGATTGCCATGATCTTAGTCATGCAGAACTAGGTTTAATCATCTTAAAGATTTCATTTACATGCTCGTTATAAAAAAATAATTTTAAAATGTGTACATGTAGAAATGGATCATAGGCCTGGGATTTGGTGGATGGGAACATAGACACAATCCACAAACCCGATGAGTACAAAGCTAGGCCCACTGACAAAGTTAGATCCACTGACATAGTTAGATCCACTGACAAAGTTTGGTCAACTGACATATTTAGATCCACTTTCAAAGTTAGGTCAACTGACATAGTTAGATCCACTGACATAGTTAGATCCACTGACAAAGTTAGATCCACTGACCTAGGACCATCGGTAAACACATATTTATGAAGTAGAAACGAAAATAATTGTATGGTTTGGGGGGTCACCACAACATGAGGAACTATATTAAAGGGTCGAGGCATTAGGAGGTTGAGAACTACTGTCATTAAGCGATACATAAAATGATAACGGCACCGCGCTCAAACTCTCCCCCCCCCCTTCCCTTACGCACTCATTCACCCTTCACCGGCGACATGATTGGGACACAGTGGTCCCCGAACGACCCACGGGGTCGCTTTCATTCCTGGAATCACGCCAATGGGTCAGATGGGTTCTATCCTTCGATCAGGTGTTGGGTGCCGGGTGCTAGGTGCTAAAGGAGGTTCTGCTCCCGTCACGGTGTCTTTGACAACCTTAATCAATTATGAATGGGGGGGGGGCGCTCTCTCTCCACATGACGTCACGCGATTGGTGTTGACATTTAATCTCCGCAATGGACCGGCGCCGCATCGAAGTTTTAGACTCGAGCACACAATTATTGGACCGGCGCCGCATCGAAGTTTTAGACTCGAGCACACAATTATTGGACCGGCGCCGCATCGAAGTTTTAGACTCGAGCACACAATTATTGGACCGGCGCACCCATATAATGGACCAGCTCATCCTAATATTGGACCGGCGAACCCAAATAATGGACCGACTCATCCAAATATCGGACCGGCGAACCCAAATAATGGACTGGCTCATCCAATTATTGGACTGGCGCACCCAAATAATGGACCGGCTCATCCAAATATTGGACCGGCGAACCCAAATATTAGACCGGCTCATCCAAGTATTGGACCGGCGCACCCAAATATTTGACCGGCTCATCCAAGTATTGGACCGACGCACCTAAGTATTAGGCAGGCGCACCTCAGTATTGGACTGGCGCACCCAAGCATTGGACCTGCGCACTCACGTTTTTTGGCAGGCGCACCTAAGTATTTGGGCATGCACATTTAACTATTGGACCGCGGCGCACTCAGGTATTAGTAGGGGCACTTAAGTATTAACCCGGGGCAACCAAATATTGGGTAGGTGCTCCTGATATTGTGCAGGCACACCCAATTATTAGTCCGGCGCACCCAAGTATTTGACCGGCGCACCCAAAAATAGGACCGGCGCACCCAAGTATTGTACCGGTACATCCAAGCATTGGACCGGCGAACCCAAGCATTGGACCGGCGCAGCCATGTATTGGAACGGCATACAAAAGTATTGGAACGGCACACCTAAGTTATGGGCCAACACATCAAATTTTTTTTTGTTTCACCGGCGCACCCAAGTATTGGGCCCGGGCACCAAACATTGGAAAGGCGCATCAACGCACTGACACAATCGCCAACCAACAGCAGACTCTAGGCTGGATCCACCTATTAAGTGCATTGTCTCGCTAATTTTTTAAACTCAATGCCTTATATCAACCTCCTAATATTTATTTTATTTTTCCGCATCCGGTGCCAACCCTGTTTTATTAAATTCTGTCAACAACACTTATTGACTTTAATCGTCGGACAAAAAATATCCGTTGTTTCTTCTTTTCTCATCTCTCTCTCTCCTCTCTTTCTCTCTCCCTCTCTCTATCTCTTTGCATCACGCCTTTTTCACTCTTCCAGACCCTCCCAACCCCATCCCAGCTCCACCCGATGTCTTTTATCACATTTCTGCTAACAACCCGAGCATCGTGATCGGTGATTGAACGTTCACGCCTTCAGGTAGGGGCTCCCATGGGGATTTACGCCCTCGTCCAGCCCGCGCCCCCCCACCCCCCCCCCGCTTTGCCCCGCATCCTCGCCCTACGTGTCGACTTGTTTGCTCCCATTATCCCGCCTTGTTGCGGGCTCCGAATTCTGATGCCAGTGCTCTTGTTTCTTTAATGCCATTACCATCGGGCTTTTGATGTCCCTGATTAAATGCGAGCTTGATTTGTTTTCGTGACTTCAATTTCATTTGGGGGGGGGGGGGCGGCAATATTATCTAAGCTTGCAGCAAAACTTAATTGACGGATTTCTCTTTTTATTGCAACACTCCGCTCGGAGACTGTGGCGGGAATAATGGATAAGCCCAGGACGTGGTGATTCAATTGAAAAAGATATACTTACCTGGCAATGAGACTCAGGTCTGGCCAGGAGGAATCCCCCCCCCCCCAACACACACACACACAAACCCTCGTCATTCTCCTCGCGTTTTCGCGAACATATTTGCTGTTTTCTCGTGGTGCGAGCACTTTAACAAATAAAATCTTTCATTATTGATGAGGCTTTTGCATAATAAGGGCGTCTACGAGGATAAGGGCGTCACAGTGGAGAAATCATTAGTTGCCCTTGTATACCTGCAGGTCACCTTTTGTCAGGTGGGGTTTTTTTGTTGGTTTTTTGGGAGTTAATTTTAACACCATGTATTTGAACGATTCGTCTAGAGATTGCCGGGTATTGGAAGTTTCGAGAAGATAGCCGGTTATTAGAAGTTTTGAGAAGATAGCCGGTTATTGGAAGTTTCAAGAAGATAACCGGTTATTGGAAGTTTCGAGAAGATAGCCAGTTATTTGAAGTTTCGAGAAGATAGCCGGTTATTGGAAGTTTCAAGTAGATAGCCGGTTATTGGAAGTTTCAAGAAGATAGCCGGTTATTGGATGTTTCGAGGAGATAGACGGTTATTGAAAATTTCGAGATGGTGGAAGGCGAGCGGTGTGGATGGCGAAAGACAATACAACTGATGGGAAACATCGATATGAGAATAGTCAATGGACGAGTCAGATTGGCGGATGTGTGATCGGGAGAGGAGGACAAATAACACGAGGGGTGATCGGGGCGTAGCTTATGTAATCAAATGTAGTGGGCCACTAATTAAAGTGCCTCTCTCTCTGTAAATTTAATTACAGCATATTTATAAATTGCAATAATTAATTAAAAATTTTCATTAAGCTTTGAACAAATATGAGTTAACAATAAAAAAAGATTACCGTATTTTCTCGTATATATGACGAGTGTTATATGCGCGAAAGTATAAATATTTAAAGATCATTTATTGGGGCAAATGTATTTCCTCGTGTGGTTTTGCAATGAGGTCTTATTGCTACATGTAAGTCTCTCGATGGTCTTAGCAATGATGTCTTATTGCTACATGTAAGTCTCTCAATGGTCTTGGCAATGAGGTCTTATTGTTACATGTAATTCTCTCAATGGTCTTGACAATGAGGTCTTATTGCTACATGTAAGTCTGTCAATGGTCTTGACAATGAGGTCTTATTGCTACATGTAAGTCTGTCAATGGTTTTGACTATGGGGTCTTATTGTTACATGTAAGTCTCTCAATGGTCTTGGCAAAGAGATCTTATGGCTACATGTAAGTCTGTCAATGGTTTTGACAATGAGGTCTTATTGTTACATGTAAGTCTCTCAATGGTCTTGGCAAAGAGATCTTATTGCTACATGTAAGTCTGTCAATGGTTACGGTGATAAGATCTTATTGCTACATGTAAGTCTGTAACGCAGGGCTACCCCCCCACCCGCCCCCCCCCCCACAAAAAAAAAGGAAAAAACAAAACAAAACATTCCCCCATTTAGTTGCTTCACTCGCCATAACACCCAACCACGCCACCAAAAGCCACGGGTGAATTAGTCCATTCTTGATCATCTCTCGTCATCAGCCATTGCCATGACAACCAATTATAGGTTAATTGTCCTGTCCCTGACTCGCCACCCCCCTTCTCCTCGCACTGGGAAAGTGTGGCACTCTTTAACAACTTATTACCTCCGGGGATTACGTCACGCGGAGTAATACAACTGGCAGGCGGGAGCAGACGGTCGACCGGCAATTAAATGCTTAGAAATCATGGCGCTAAGTGACCCGTGTCTTAGTGGACTGACCAGGAGGTAGTGCGCGAACTTGTGACGTAAAAATGTTGGGGTATTAAAATATAATAATTAACATTCTAGGTGACAATGAGATTTCTTAACTTAAAGGGGCACAGTCACCCAGAATTGAGGACCATTTTTTTTTTAATCCTGAAGACCAACTAATGAATATATAATCATAAAAATTGGTGAGAATGTAGCCAAGATGTTGTAGATTAAGGAAAATGTAGTGTGAATGGTTTACTGAATGAAAATGTAGTGTGAATGGTTTACTGAATGAAAATGTAGTGTGAATGGTTTACTGAATGAAAATGTAGTGTGAATGGTTTACTGAATGAAAATGTAGTGTGAATGGTTTACTGAATGATGTAGTTTGAATAGTTCACTGAATGAAAATGTAGTGTGAATGGTTTACTGAATGAAAATGTAGTGTGGATAGTTTACTGAATGAAAATGTAGTGTGAATAGTTTACTGAATGAAAGTGTAGTGTGGATGGTTTATTGAATGAAAATGTAGTGTGAATGGTGTACTGAATGAAAATGTAGTGTGAATGGTGTACTGAATGAAAATGTAGTGTGAATAGTTTACTGAATGAAAATGTAGTGTGAATGGTTTACTGAATGAAAATGTAGTTTGAATAGTTCACTGAATGAAAATGTAGTGTGAATGGTTTACTGAATGAAAATGTAGTGTGAATAGTTTACTGAATGAGTAAAGACCATCAAAAAAATAGAACAAAATTGTTCATTCACTAAAATGCAACAAAAAAATTGTCAGGAACTGTAGATATGATATAAACTTAAGTAATCAAGCACACTGCTACAATACTTTTCATATATCTAAAAGACATGTAGGCTAATGTAGGGCTATTATATGAAGCACTCTAATTGTATAGGTGGTTCTAGTTTGTATTTTATACTAAAATGAAAAAAATCAGCTATTGAAACAAAAAACAGTATACATCCCCACATATTATCTAATCAAGTATAAGAGATGGGTGAATGGTTTTGGTTTAAAGTATAGTCCCTACATCTCAGAGTATGTGTGCCGAATCTCAGCACAATCTGACAATAATTGTGGGAAATAACTGAACAACAGTTAACACTTAAGTTGTTGGTTGGTTTTTTTTGTGGCAAACTTACACATACTAAAAACAACTATTTTCTTACCTTAAAGCAATCAGTACCCTCCTCCTTGGTAAGGATGGCCCTCTCTTTCGGCTTCTTCTTATCAATACTCTCCTCCTTGGTAAGGATGGCCCTCTCTTTCAGCTTCTTCTTATCAATACTCTCCTCCTTGGTAAGGATGGCCCTCTCTTTCAGCTTCTTCTTTACAATACCCTCCTGCTTGATAAGGATGGCCCTCTCTTTATTCATTCGATTTACATGCTTTATGTAGTGTTATTTTTATAGCTCTATAGATACTTCCCCCCAATGGTTTTGGTAGGTCAATTACACCAAAAAAAGTCTCTAGCTCTGACTTGTCCACTCCTATGCTTCACATAGCAAAGGCAGTTCGTATAATCACTGTGTTTACAAATGAATCGTCAACAGCTATCTTGGGTGATGAGAAGAATGCAGAATGCTTATGATGGCTTATCACAGTTTATATTTTTGCAATGAAATGTAAATGTGCTTTCAATTTCATACAACCTCACAGTATAGTGACAGTGAAAAAAAAAACACCAAATGCGGTGCAATACAGGCAGTAGTGTCCCCCAGTATTGATATGTCTATAATATTATTTATTATTACCAGGTACCTTCTGGATTGTGAGCATTAACATTATCATCGTTCTGTCTCTGTGGCGCACTTGCACATTCTATTCTTCGTCACTTTCAGAATAGTCTTTCAACATCTGACTCCTCTTCTGTAACATATTTTGCACTTTTTGTTCTGATCTAGTGGGCGTCTCCGCTTGATCACACTCAATCCCTACATTGTTATATAATATAAGCCTAGGCCTACTAGGTCAACACGGTTGTCTACCTAGCAGACTATCCTAGCAAACAACTATTGTTTATATCATTTTCGTAAGCTTTTTCCTTCCGTTTTATTTCCCTTTGTAAACTGATTGAAACAAAATTTACGTTTTGTGGGCTTTGAAGATCCATACTTTCGATCACTAGGCATTGTTTCTGTTAAATACAACAGTAATCACAAAAAATTTGTACAAAGATGTATGCAAATATTCACCGAAACAGACCAAACGATATTCAAACGGAAATACAGAATATAAGGAGTAGCTCATTATTTAAAGTCTTTTTAGGGAGCGGTTATTGTTTATTTAATGCATTGTTATGTGACCTAGTGTTGTTTGCTATTTTTTGGCATTTTGAAAGCCTACCCCTACCCTCTTTAGATGTCAATAACTACCGAACTAAATAAATGAATGAAAATTATTATATACTGCCCGAAAGAGAAATGATTGCTGAATGAAACGATTTATTAAGATTAACTGTGTTTTAAAAACGTTTTTTTAATGAAAATTCAGGGTGATTGTGCCCCCTGAAACCACGGAGGCCATGACAGTAGATTTGTAGGATTAAAACACTTAGCATTCAGTCAGGAACTATATATAAAGAAAATCAAATCCTTAACTTAACGTTACGAATTTCAACGCATTTTCCCATCGACTCTCCTACTTTGACGTCACGGTCCTGGTTTCCACGCTACGCATAACGTCAAAAGGAGTTGGTTTCCGAGATGTATGTGACGTTGAAGCCCTGGTTTTCACGATATGTTGAAATAAATAATTCTGTCCTACATTATTTAATTGTGATTCGCCAAGTTTTAAAGACGGAAATATAATTATTATCTATTTGCACCTTATCATTAAAAAAAAATAATCTTATAACTACTAACATCAATCTAGTTATCTTAAGTATCTCAGAAGAAACCTATTCGAACTGCATACACCATCTTATTAACTCATACTATCTCTAGACTTATGTTAGAAATGCACATTTGTCTCTGTGCAAACAATATAAGACCCTGTCAAAGAAAATGTGTCTTTTCTTTTTAGCAGGGCTATTCGGTGAAAGCAACAACAGTTACAACAGCGATATCACCATCTTGAGCTCGAGACACCTGACGTCACAACCGGAACCGTCAACTCGAAGAATGAATTCATAATCAGACGTTTTAGTAGAACACCCCCTGGGAACCATCTGTCGTAGGCAATAGAGCTAGCGAGCCCCATTCCCTTAATCACCGTGAAAATCCCCCCCCCCCCCAAACCTAAAGCCCATTCCGTTTTCGTCCCATGACGGTTCCGGTCGTCTGCACACCAGAAGTCTCTTCACCCCCCCCCCTCACACCCCACAACCCACACACCGTTCCGTCATGTTGTCCTCTCGTCGTCTGCCAGATTGCGCACCTTGTCGTTTGATTGAAAGAACCTGATGGACATTTGTCTGACTGACGCAACTGAAACAAAGTCGCTATCCTCATGCCCTCACCTTACGCGCGGGGGGGGGGGGGGAGGTTTCGAATAATGAATAATCGTCCTTCGATTTTGGGGAGTGAGCGATTAATCACGAGGTATTGTCCACGCGTCGAGCAAGCTGTCCTTCCAGGCGAGCACAGGTGCAGGCAGGCGAGGTGTGCCTCCATTTGGCTTCTTAGGATTTAAATTTAAGTTTTTTTTTTTGTTCAGTTGTTTCTAGGAACAATTACTTTCAAGATGATCATTAAAACTGTAATCACGATTATGATTTACGCCAATAGATTAATTACATCTTGTCCCCACCCCCACCCCAACCCTCTTTTTTTTTCTAATACATTCCAAGTTTGAAAAATTGATACCGTGAATGAGCAGCAGCAGCAGCAGCAGCAGACTCTGGATTAAAATTGGCGACAGCTTCGATTGGGTGAGACAAAATCGGAAACATTTGAAAGAAGAAAAAAAGAAGATAATGAATGCATGAATTTTTTAAACTGACTCGGTTGGGGTGTCAATTAAATGAAGAAAAACACGGTGGAAAAAAAAAAAGAGAGAGAACTCGATGTCTGGACGGGGGAATAGCTGGTGGGATAGAATCACAATGTAGATGGGGAAAATTTAGAATGACAGCAACCCAAAAAAAAGGGATTTGTGACAATTTGTGACAATTTGTGACAATTTGTGACAATTTGTGACAATTTGTGACAATTTGTGAGTAAGGGATTGATTGCGATATTAAAAAAAAACAGTTTTTTTTTTTTAAAGCAGGTAGGGGGAATGGGGGTGGTGTAGTAAAATAGTTGATGTTGTCGTATTTTGACAGCGTCAAAGCGATGAAAGGTTAGCTGCAGTCTGAAGCCATACACACGGTTTTTTTTACACGACCATTTTTGGAAAAAAATGATAAATGAGAAATGAAGATGTAACAGCGGATGTTTTAGAACATAGGATGGTTTAGAACATACGGTGGTTTAGAACATCAGGATGGTTTAGAACATCAGGTGGTTTAGAACATCAGGATGGTTTAGAACATCATTTGGTTTAGAACATCAGATGGTTTAGAACATCAGGATGGTTTAGAACATCGGGATGGTTTAGAACATCAGATGGTTTAGAACATCAGGTGGTTTAGAACATGGGGTGGTTTAGAACATCAGATGGTTTAGAACATCAGGATGTTTCGAACATCAGGATGTTTAGAACATCAGGTGTTTTAGAACATCAAATGGTGTAGAACATCAGGGGCATAGAACATCAGGTGGTTTAGAACATCAGGATGGTTTAGAACATCATTTGGTTTAGAACATCAGATGGTTTAGAACATCAGGATGGTTTAGAACATCGGGATGGTTTAGAACATCAGGTGGTTTAGAACATGGGGTGGTTTAGAACATCAGATGGTTTAGAACATCAGGATGTTTAGAACATCAGGTGGTTTAGAACATCAGATGGTTTAGAACATCAGGGGCATAGAACATCAGGTGGTTTAGAACATCAGATGGTTTAGAACATCGGGTGGTTTAGAACATTAGATGGTTTAGAACATCAGGTGGTTTGGAACATCAGGATGGTTTAGAACATCAGGTGGAATAGAACATCAGGATGGTTTAGAACATCAGGTGGTTTAGAACATCATGTGGTTTGGAACATCAGGATTGTTTAGAACATCAGGATGGTTTAGAACATCAGGTGGTTTGGAACATCAGGATGGTTTAGAACATCGGATGGCTTAGAACACAGTGTCACAAAAAAATTAATAATGTGGTACGGGACCAGTGTAGTATGCAAACTCATTTGTAATGACTTCCTCCATACAAAAAAACTTTCACTTATCATGTTCATTTGGTGATTAACGTGGATTCAATTTAAAATTCAACGAAAAACCTTCATTGAAACAAAGTTCTTTAACATGATTCCGTTAAAGTACAGACCAGGCCGTGTTATCAAGATGATTTCTGGTTGTGGGTTTGTCTGCCTTGTGAGATGCCAGCCACCCTATGTGGGTTTGTCTGCCTTGTGAGATGCCACTCTATGTGGGTTTGTCTGCCTCGTGAGATGTCACTCTATGTGGCTTTGTCTGCCTTGTGAGATGCCACTCTATGTGGGTTTCTCTGCCTTGTGAGATGCCACTCTTTGTGGGGTTTGTCTGCCTAGTGAGATGTCACTCTATGTGGGGTTGTCTGCCTTGTGAGATGTCACTCTATGTGGGGTTTGTCTGCCTCGTGAGATGTCACTCTATGTGGGTCTGCCTGCCTTGTGAGATGCCACTCTATGTGGGTCTGCCTGCCTCGTGAGATGTCACTCTATGTGGGTCTGCCTGCCTTGTGAGATGCCACTCTATGTGGGTTTCTCTGCCTTGTGAGATGCCACTCTATGTGGCTTTGTCTGCCTTGTGAGATGTCACTCTATGTAGCTTTGTCTGCCTCGTGAGATGTCACTCTATGTGGCTTTGTCTGCCTTGTGAGATGTCACTCTATGTGGGTCTGCCTGCCTTGTGAGATGCCACTCTATGTGGGTTTCTCTGCCTTGTGAGATGCCACTCTAACTGACATGCGGTTCAAATATTGGAAAGGAAGACACGTATAAATATATTTATAATTTTCTGTTGCTAAACATGGCAATGACGAGGGCGATGAAGAGGGCGATCAGGAGGGCTATGAAGAGGGCGATGAAGAGGGCGATGAAGAGGGCGATGAGGAGGGCGATGAAGAGGGCGATGAAGAGGGCGATGAAGAGGGCGATGAAGAGGGCGATGACGAGGGTGATGAAGAGGGCGATGAAGAGGGCGATGAAGAGGGCGATGACGAGGGCGATGAGGAGGGCGATGAGGAGGGCTATGAAGAGGGCTATGAAGAGGGCGATGAAGAGGGCGATGAAGAGGGCGATGAATAGGGCGATGAAGAGGGCGATGAAGAGGGTGATGAAGAGGGCGATGAAGAGGGCGATGAAGAGGGCGATGAAGAGGGCAATGACGAGGGCGATGAAGAGGGCGATAAGGAGGGCGATGAAGAGGGCGATGAAGCTTAGTAGTCGGGTGGCATAAGGTGGTAAAAGGGGCGGTTTAAGAGGGTATATGATCGATATAGGCATAGGAGGGTAAATATGTGGTATAAGAGGGTAAAAGGGTGATACAGGAGGGTAGGGGGTGGTAGATACTATTTGTTAATTTTATATTGTGTACTGCTGATTCTATTGCAAATACAAGTTTTATAAAAAATAAACTTCATTAGAAGGCACCCCCCCCCCCCCAAAGCACACCCTGTGTGCTAAATTAACTTTTTTTAAAAAGTTTTCATCACAAAGATGAATGAGACACAACTAATTTGTGTTATTAATCAATTTTTTTTTAAAAGCTTAAATTATGATTAGGAAAAAAAACAATTCAAACGACAAATGAAAATGCCTTCATCAGAAAACCACAAAGAAACACCTATTAATTTATTTATAATTTATATATTATATATATATATATATATATATATATATATATATATATATATATATATCCTGCCTATACCTGCAAATGGAAAACAAAAATGAGTTTAAATGACAGGAAAAAGACATTGCAGCTATGTAATACTGTGGCATCATAAAGGTCAGAGTCCCTCAGTTTTACTCTCTCGCGTTACCGCGAAGATGAAGAAACTCAAATAACCGTGAAGCTGTACTAAAAGTTTAACAGTCCAGGTCCGGCGTCCGACATTAAACCCCACCGTAAGACGGGACTAGGCAATGGGGTTACGTTAACGGCGGCCACGGCTGAGGGAGTCCATTAAGTACATTCAGCGCTCAAATCTGCGTCTCTGTTCACGGAAGCGGCAGAGCAAGAAGCTTCTTTGTTCGGGGAAAGACCCCGGTGGTGGAGGAGGAAGAGGAGGAGGTATTTTTAACACCTCGTGTCCCAGCGCCTCGCTGCCGGGGCCCGTGTGGTCATCGGTGTGGGCGTGGCAGATGACCACTCATTTCTTGATGTAATGAGCCACACGCGTCGGCGCCGTGACACGATCGGGCCATTAGATAGCCACGAGCTGACACCCCCACCCCCACTCACTCCCCGGTCCCCCCCTCCCGCCCTCTCACACAAGAGTAATCTCGGCTTCCTGTCACCCTTTACGGGCCCCGAGAGGTGAGGTCGTGTTTGGACAAAGATGACGTGGCAAATCAATGACCACTACAAGGGTCTGGTCGGGGCTTAGGGTTAAGTGCAGCTCTTTCCTGTACCGTGATCATACCTTCAAATTTATTCCCCTCCGCCATCCTCCTTGTTTATCAAGGCTCGCGATGGATGTTTAAAAAGTTAGCTCTTACGGCCGACATCTGGGAAGGATTTTTGAGACTGTGCCCATAGTCTTTGTAATGCGACTTTCAGAACTTCCGGTTTAGCTTTCATGAGTGGAATTTTGAGTCGCTTCGTCAATAACAAGGCCACTTTGGAGTATACAACAAATGCTAAAAAGAAGCTATACAAATTAATATATGTGGGAATGCTTTACAAACAAGACGACCCGGTAGCGTTTATACAACAAAAAAAGACAAATTATAGAAGACCTTAGTGCTAAAAGTACTTAAGTCACATTTTTGTCAAAATCAATCTAAACTGTGATCTTTTCTTACCCAGTTTAGCCGAGTGTACTGCAGAAATTTGAACACATTAAAATGTGCATTAGGCCCTTAATTAAACAAGACAAAAAATGAAAATAGTCACATTTTATTGACGAAAAGTATATTTGAGCTTGATTATCTCAAAATGTGCATTTTGTGACTTAAGTACTTTTAGCACTAAGGTCTTCTAAAAGTTCTATTCGCAAATCTTATCGCTGGCTACCTGGAATTACCCATAACAATAAAGAGAATCACAAACATACCCACGTGCTAAATCTGCAGTTTAGCAATCAAATTCTTGTATCCTCAACCAATTGAAAAATAAATAATAATAAATAGCATTCTCACATACCTCATGAAATAAAGATGTGTTAGATATATTTTTTAAATAATTTTTTTAAGATGTAGTACATCCTGATGATTGGGTTCTTTTACCCCCCCCCCCCCACCTTCCTCAATCCTCACATCGATCCATTTTTTAACTCTAAATCCAACTTCGGGTTCACACAATTCATCAATGCTTCGATCTTCCCCAAAGATAACCCCCATCACGCACACACCACCACCACCATCACCACACCCCCACCATCATCACCACCACCACCATCACATTCAACGTCGTCGGTTGATTCCATTAAATAAATACACAAGTGTAAACTTAAGCTACTCAAAGAAATTATTTGTTTTACTATGGTCATTGTATGGTCATACTATGGTCATACTATGGTCATTCTATGGTCATTCTATGGTCATACTATGGCATGGTCATACTATGGTCATTCTATGGTCATACTATGGTCATACTATGGTCATTGTATGGTCATACTATGGTCATTCTATGGTCATACTATTGTCATACCATGGTCATTCTATGGTCATAGTATTGTCATACTATGGTCATTCTATGGTCATACTATGGTCATAATATGGTCATAATATGGTCATTCTATGGTAATTCTATGGTCATCTATGGTCATTCTATGGTCATTCTATGCTTTGGGATTCTCCAGCAGTGTGATGCACTCTCCCATTCGTAGAGTCAAAGAGACCAGTAACTAAATACCCGGCAAATCTTTGCGATTAGAGAGCGGCCCCGGCGGGTCAGTCGACCCGGGGGGATTTTGTTATCTCCGATCGACCATCTGCCTCACATGATGTAAGCATAAAAATGACCACTGTCCACTTCAAGCCTTGTGAGGAGCAGGTGCATGTTAAGCCCGGGTCTCAGGGGGGGGGGGGGGGGTGATGTGATCCGACGAGATATGGCCCGCTGTATGTGACATAAGAAACGCCGGTATCAACAGTTTCGGCCCTTTTTCAAAAGGAAACCATGGCAACGGTCTGAAAGGAGCAGACGACAGTTTAAATAAGAGTCTCGATTTCAATTTTTTTAAATGAAGCCGGGAATCAGACATTCGAGTGCCATATTCGATTCCAAGATTTGAGATCATTAATTTTATTAATTAATTATTATTTACTTTTTTAATATCGCGAATTGAGAAAAAGACTAAAGTAAATTTGTTAAAACAATTTGTATCCGTAGATTTGATCAATAGGTATAAGAGTAGTCGGATTATTTCTGAACCGTTCCGAATCCGATTGCAAGAACGGACTGACACTTAAAACTCACGACTCCAAGGTCCAGGACGTAAGTGGACAGAATCTGATATCGCCGTTGGTCGCGTGTCCTAAAATTATTGTGTGTGAAGGCAGGTGGATGGACGCTGGTCACCGTAATCAGTACAGCGGGAGCCTGGTCATTCATGGGGCGCCCGCTGTGTCCACCGCCCATTCTTAGGTGCCTAACCGCAGCAGTGGGTCTAAAGAAAGAAATCTGGTGTGTGTGTGGGGGGGGGGGGGTGTAACGGATGTCTGTATTGGGAGGTCCATTTAATAGGACCTCAGGTCTGAGACTTATGGGAGACATTACTTTACTGTATTTGAATTTTGCAGTCTCAAGCTATACATTTGTACGTTAAACATGGTAAGTACGGTACGTAAACCTCAGAAGTGAAACGGGTGAAACAATTAAGAAAAGAAACAAAATATACATGTACGAATATGAGACCGTTGCCTCCTGTGTTTCACATGTACGAATATGAGACCGTTGCCTCCTGTGTTTCACATGTACGA
Source organism: Omphiscola glabra (assembly GCA_964017045.1). Taxonomy (NCBI): domain Eukaryota; kingdom Metazoa; phylum Mollusca; class Gastropoda; family Lymnaeidae; genus Omphiscola; species Omphiscola glabra. The sequence continues at coordinate 39,509,297 of OZ024797.1, forward strand.
ATATGAGACCGTTGCCTCCTGTGTTTCACATGTAAGCAGTGGCGTAGCTAAGGTTGGTGTCACCCTGTGCGGTTAACTCACAGTGTCGTCCCCCAACCCCCGACTTCCACGATGGATTTTTCCGTGTTAAGATAAATCCACAGCCACAGCGGAGCCAGTATGACAATGAGAAGAACGAAAACAAATTAACTGAAGGTCATGAGGTCAATGTATTTAAGAACTGTAACAACTTCAAGTTATAGTTATTTTTATATTAAATGTATTAAACATTTCCTTTCCAGGTCTTCAAAGCTGTGGACCAGTCAATCGTGTTCAGATGTTAAGGGGGCGGTGCTAGTGACGAATTGGCGAAAATATTAATTTTGAGTATTTCTGGGTTTTGATATATTTGGTTTCAAAAACCGTTTACGAAAATTTAAAAAAAAAAAACATAAAAAAAACTTAAATTAAATTTTGTCAACTGTTATTTTGTTAACTCCTAAAATGGGTATAAGGTCAATTTTATAAACATGTTTTTAAATTTTACCGATTCCATTAAAATACTTAGAATCGCCCGACCACATCGTATTTGATTTCAAGGGAAAGCTTTATTTCTCAGAATTTAGATAAATATAGCTTCCTGTCACTTACGGAAGTTACCGAATATACTTCAATCGGCATTGAATCATGGTCAAAACTGTGTTTTTCTGATCTAATCATAGGGTCACTTCATGTTTGAAGCATCAACTTTTATTAATAAAGGACGCATCTGGATTGGTTAAGTATAATATGTGGAAAGTTAACATGTCATCCGTTATCCTTTTACTTTTATGAAATTTGGTGAGACCAGCGGTTCTCAACCTGTGTGTGGCGATCCACCCTTTCCCAGGGGTCGCCTAAGACCATCGGAAATAACATATACCGTACTCTAAAGTTATGAAGTAGCAAGGAAAATAATTTTATGGTTGGGGGTCGCCGCAAAATGAGGAACTGTATTAAACGGTCGCGGCATTAAGAAGGTTGAGAACCACTGGGTTAGATCGAGGAGTGTGTGCTCTGTTAATATGCAATTTTCAATTTGATGTCACCCCCCCTCCCCCACGACCCTGAGAGGGTGTCATGTTTTATGGGTTTAGGGGAACTTTCGGTTTATAGGTGAATTATAAAATAATCTTCAAACAAACTCTTATAAACGCATGCACACTTCAATCCTTTGTATATCTATTTTAAAATTCTAACTTCGGAAACGACAAACTCGGTCGTCAATATGAGAACCGTCGTAGACTTTTGGTTGACATTTCGCACACTCAAGGGGGAGGCAATCCGTCGCGGAGTCAAGCGTTCACTTATCAGATCAGCAGGGGACACTACTGTCATTATCATTCCATGCTGTCTTCTGGCACACAAAGGCAAGCGGACAGAGTTGGCCTTGACAGTGTGCGACAAAGAGGTGCTGGTGGCGTCCGCGACGTGACCACCAGCAAACGGGCGAGTTCCTTACCTGATATTACCCGTATATCCAAATGGTCGAAATATAATGGTACACTTGTGTGCACTGGTCGAGTCACAACGGTGCGTTCTTATAAAAAAAATTAACGTACATTACTAACGGTTACAGCTGTGGTATGCACAGTATAAATATAAATATATATTATATATATATATATATATATATGCATGTATGGCACTCAGGTTTATTCACACATTCATACCAGATTCAGGCCTATTCCGAATTCGGTTAAAAAAAAGTTTCACAACAAAACTTTAAAAAAATAAATAATAATTAATGATAATGCCACATGCAGAAGAGCGTCCATTACCCGAAACACCGGTTATCCGAACTGCGCCCGTCTTTTTTGTATAATTATCTTACACTAAGCGCATGGCACGGAGCATTGGCATACAGACACCGGACACACAGTCCCGACCCTTGTCACAAATTCCAGTCAAAATCTAACTATCATGCACTATACATGCAGTGACAAGACTGGGGTCCTGTTCATGCAAGCTTATCAATTAGTATAAAAGACGTCATGACCTCGCGTTTTATTCTAGCACAAAAAAAAAAAAGAACAAAGAACAAAGTTCTCAATAATTTTTGACTCATGTGCTCCGTGACGTATTGATAGAAAACGATACAATGAAGCAACATATGTGCATAAAGAAAAAATAGATTGTATTAGTCTATATGCACAAGCTTATTGAACGCAAATTGTCCGTGTGAGTGTTTGGTTATCCGGAAAAAAAAAGTTATCCCAACCAGCCCCGGTCTCACTTAGTTCAGAAAACCAACGCTCTATTGTACTTTTATTTAAAAAAATCTTAGTATGCACAATAATAATCGCCGAGTGGATCTTTGTTCGCCCCGCTCTCGTTGCACACCCTGCTTCGCTCTCATTCGCTGCTTCCCCCCGTCGAGCGCTTTATCACGTAAGCACCAAATGCTCACAATCGAACACATTTCAAAACTAAATGGTCAGTATGAGTAAAAACCCTAATTAAAATGGCATGACTAACTAACCGCTAATAACCAGCTTTAGTACCCATCAATACCCACCCTATATAGAGTCGATAAAACTAAGCATTCTGATACATGGAGCGCCATCTGGAATTATTATTATAGACAACTTGATTTTTAGGTTTGCCCCCAGGAAGCCTTAAAATAACTTCTGCTTTGCTGGAGCGTCATCAAGCCATCAAACGAATGTCTGGTCCGACGGTCATTGAGTCATCAGACAAATGTCTGGTCCGACGGTCATTGAGTCATCAGACAAATGCCTGGTCCGACGGTCATCGAGCCATCAGACAAACGTCTGGTCCGACGGTCATCGAGCCATCAGACAAACGTCTGGCCCGACGGTCATCGAGCCATCAGACAAACGTCTGGTCCGACGGTCATTGAGTCATCAGAAAAACGTCTGGTCCGACTCTCGTGTGGTAGAAAATCCAACACGTGTGCGGGATGATCGCAGTTTGAACTTCTCCGTGTATTTCTAAAATTCATTTCCAAGCCACATTAAGAAGGCACACGGTGAGATTTGATTGGATGTCTCATAAACTACTAGAATGGCGGCCAGAAGTTGGAGCTGCAATTACATTTAAATCAGAAACACACAAACACGGACACGCTTTTAAACAAAGGGCCCGTCACCGATGACTTCCCGGAGTTGCGGCCCCTCTTTGCCACACGCCGACCCGCATTTCACCTTGAATAATAAATGGCCGGCAAGATATATTAAACATGAGATGCAATGTGCTTCAAAAGTTATGGGGCTGTGTAAGGGGTGGGGGGTCCCCCTCTATGACGTCACAACCGAACCAGGGCCGGAGTTTCATCAACATAATATTTGTTAAAAATAATAAATTTCGGGTGATGTGAAACGAGTGGATGACAGGTTTTGCTTAAAATAATTTGTTGGATGTAGCAATTGTTGCCTGCAGTCCTGCTTAAATTATTACGCCACATAATTCTCTTAAGTTACATCCAATTCTGTAAAGTGAAATCTAGTTCTGTAAAGTGAGATGTAATTCTGTAAAGTGACATCTAGTTCTGTAAAGTGGCATCTATTTCTGTAAAGTGACATCTTGTTCTGTAAAGTGACATCTAGTTATGTAAAGTGACATCTAGTTATGTAAAGTGGCATCTAGTTATATAAAGTGACATCTAGTTCAGTAAAGTAACATCTAGTTCTGTAAAGTTACATCTAGTTCTGTAAAGTTACATCTAGTTCTGTAAATTTATTCCTTGAAGCGATAAAAGTATTGGATGAGAAGACAACCCTGTGGCCTGTTCCATAGCGTTTCAGCCCTTTATGACCCACACTGAGCCCCAATGACCCACACTGAGCCCAATGTCCCATACTCAGACCCACTGACAGCTATTTATTTAAAAAAAAAAAAGGTTCGAAAAGGATAATATTATTTCTATTTGTCATTCTTCTACCCCCACAAGTCACGTGAAATGGAACACTCCTCGGTACCACAGAAAGAAGTGAATATAAAATTGGATCATAAATATTTGCTGGAGTCCGGTAATATTTCCTTTAAGTATGATATAACTCGCAAAGGAAAACAGGCCCTGCCTTGGGGTGGGGGTGTCATATCACGCTTTACCCCCCCCTCAAGTAAGCACACCTGAGGTCTACCCACTGCCCCTTCTCCTTCCCCGCCCCCTCTTCCCTCAACTTTACAACCCTGATGACACTTTACATTTATATTGAAAACATCAGTTCTTCAAAGGTCTGATCTAAATAAATGAGTTTTAATTGGGCATGGCGTGGTGGCAAGATCGTAGATTGGGGGAGCCATATTGCCGCATTCCCCCTTTGCCGTCCAGATAATCACAGCGGGGTCCTGCCAATCCCCACACAGAGGCAAAACAAAAAAAGAAAAAGGGGGGGGGGGGGGAGAACTGCCGGCCGCAACGATATAATTCCATTCTAATGTAACTTACTTATGTTTTAAGCGATTTGGTTTCATTTGACAGAAATATCAGATATCAATTTGAAATTATGTTAATGCAGGACCACGTGCACGGGAACAGGCCAATCAAATTTTACTTTTTTTTTTAAATATAAAAAAGTTCAAATCGACCATTTTTAATAAGCGCACTCCACTCAGTGTTATTGAAGATAACTTAGCATAATTAATTTTAAATGACATTGTCTCCCCGTAATTTAAAACGTGTTATCACAGACAGTATGCACCATAAAACTGCTTTTTTTAAGGGTTAATAAATAAATAAATATATGTTTTTTAAAACTTGAATATTTTACGACATGCTCAAGCTGCTTTGGATTGATCAGCCATTTAAGGATAAGATTGAACAGTAAAGTCATCCAGCACTCTAAGAGTTATTTTATGACATCATTTCCGGAACTGGAGAAACGAGTAGCTCTGCGACTCCTTACGTAGAGAACTTACCCAACTCTTTATTTTTTGGAAGTTGGAAGCTTCCCCCCTCACCGGCTTGAATCATATGAGCTTCGAATCAAAAAGAGTTTTAAAAAAAAGAGTGGTTGTTTGTTTGTTTTGTTTTTTTTGGGGGGGGGGGGGTGTGGGTGTAAATTAAAGTCATGTTAAGAGATTTGGTTGTGATATGACGACTTAGCGGTCCTTGTGTTGATTGGTGCTTGGAGCCATTTGCTGTGCATGACGACACAGCGGTCCCTGTGTTGATTGGTGCTTGGAGAACTATGCTACGCAAGACTACACAACAGTCCTTTTGTTCATTGATTCCTGGAGATAAAATGCCGTGACAGCAATCCCCCTTACGTACGTCAAAAGTGTCCTAAATACTAATAGTTTCCCATTCTACTAACCTGAGCCTCGTCACCCATATGAGCACTAACAGTATAAGGGCCAACAAACCTCAGTTCACCGGAGTGGTCAGCCCCCCCCCCCCCCCCCCAGCAACGGACCAACATGAACGCGTTTAGTTAGGAGTGGGATGGGGTGGCTGGTGAAACATGCATTTGCGCACCCCCGTGAACATCTCCATTTATGTAGTTATTTGTATGATCCTATATCATTGACATGTTTACCACACTTACATTAATATTATATTTATTCAATGAAAAAAAAAAACCAAAAAGAAAAAAAAAAACCCAGAAAAAAACAAGAAACTTCTCAATGAAAACTATTGTATAATTTATTGATGTCTCAACATTTACAAACTAAACTTCTCACTTCAAGAATCCCATACAGAATTAATCATGTTGCTTCAATAAATGTCATTTGATGAGCTTCATACATTAGATAGAGATCAACAACAACAAACAACAACAAAAAAAACTTCACACTAGTTCAGCCTCTAGCATTTGGGATAATGAGGACAACGCCACAATACAGTTCTTACATTGTCTATTATGTCACACACACACGTACACATACAGCCATCAGACAGGACACAGGCATTTAAAACCAAAATCCACACAACACTACACGTACAAGCAAAGACAATCATTTTATATGTGTATTAATAGTATTATGTATATATGTACATGTTCTTATCAAGTACTTCCACTGAATCATTGTCAGCAAGTCAACAGGGCCTAACCGATCCCCTGACACCAGATGACATTTTCCAATGACAAAAATTTTCTGTCAGACATCTCGGGTCCCTCCACTAATTCTTTAACATTTTAAAAATCCTTTTCAAAAATATTTATATTAAAAAAATAAAAAAATTGTGTAAACTAAGGATAAATAAATATCAGTGTTGGACAACAGGGCCAAAAAAAATTATGGGCTAGTTGATAACGTTGTAAGATTTGGACCATTACTAATAAGTACTTCTGACCCTGTTAATGGCACAAGTGCACTTTAGTCCACTCACCTCCAAAACAGTGGATACTTCCTGAAAATAGTCACTTCGAAAATTTGAAAAAAAAAATGTCCCTGACCCAATAACACAAAAAGCTGTTCAAATGATACTTCATCTCACCGTACCATCAAACATACAATCATCTCACCGTACCATCAAACACACAATCATCTCACGGGTTGAATACTGTGTCATCCTGCAGGCTTATCTGAAGATGCTAAACAGCAGACACTTCAGAGAATTTTTTTTTGTTTTGTTTAAATAAGTAAAACCCACTTAACCTATGAGGAAGTTAGATGATATAGAGACTATGATATAGAGACTATGATATAGAGACTATGATATAGAGACTATGATATAGAGACTATGATATAGAGACTATGATATAGAGACTATGATATAGAGACTATAATATAGAGACTATAATATAGAGACTATGATATAGAGACTATAATATAGAGACTATGGTATAGAGACTATGATATAGAGACTATGATATAGAGACCATAATATAGAGACTATGATATAGAGACTGATGAAAAAGACACTGTTGGAGGTTTTAAATCACAAACTAAAATATTTAAATTTGTCAAATTTAACATATTTAATAAGATTTTGCCTTGCCCTGTGAGGGAAAACTGGCAACTCATTCAAAGAGCCTAAAATGGAGAAGGACTCTGGCACAGATGTCAGTCAAGTGAAGTCAGAACAATTAATTCCAGATGTATTATTTTAAGTAGGGTTACACCGAAGATAGCTTTGTCAATGATGGATTGACAGAAAAAAATGTTTCCACTTGAAAAGAAAGACTGACCAAGCTCATGTTTCCAGTCGGGTCACCTGACCTGGTGACTTCAGGTCAAAGGTTTTTGTTAGTGCTGGTAATGATGATGAGAGTTAATCTAGTCAATGAATTTCCTTACATTTCTTACATCCTCATCAACTCTTCACACACACACACCTTACAATAAAAACTAATTTAAATCTTATATCATTCTGATGATACAACCAGCATACTTTAACATTAAAAAAAAACAAGAGCGATACCTAATTGTATAAAGAAATCTAGTTAAAACTTTGAATAGTTGAGCCCTTTGTATCGATTCAAGACTTTACCCTGTACAGCTAACACCATGGTCAACTGTACCGCCAATCATGGTCAACTGCATCGCCAATCATGGTCAACTGTACGCAAATGATGGTCAACTGTACCGCCAATCATGGTCAGCTGTACCGCCAATCATGGTCAGCTGTATCGCCAATCATGGTCAACTGTACCACCAATCATGGCCAACTGTATAACTCAATGTGGTCAACTGAACAGCTAATACCATGGCCAACCCTACAGCTTATTATGGCCAACTGTACAGCCCATCATGGCCAACTGTACAGCTAACACCATGGCCAACCGTACAGCTCATCATGGCCAACTGTACAGCCCATCATGGTGCACTGTACTGCTTACACCATGGCCACTTCCTCTTCATAATCACATAATTGCATTACAATTGGACAAAGATCTAAGCACATGAGAATCTTCTCTCCGACTAACTAAGCTTAAGTAAAAATAGTTTCATCAAGCATACATTAAAATAATTTTTAATCAAAATACACAAGTAGTTTCACAGCTAACATAGGAAGAGAGAGAGATATTGAGAGTTGACTTAAAAATAATTATCTTTCTTCAGATGTTTCATCCTAGAGACAAAAGGATGATCATCTTATGGGGAGCAAAGAGACATTGTTTAAACAGCCCCCCCCCCCTCTTTTTGTTTGAAACATTTATAAATATCCCCCCCCCCCTCCAAATGAACATCTGTCAATTCCCTCAAACAACATGTTGTTACACTTAACAGCAAGACAGAAATGTGTTGTTACATAGAAAAATGATATTGTAATGTAACGCAAGACAACCTATTGATGGGGAACACACAACTTTAAAAAAAAAAAAAAAATAATAATAGTAATGAAACAGTGCAGCGTTTAAATGGTACAGTCAGACTTGATACAACGGTTAGATCACCACTACAGCTCCAAGGATGGCCAACCGCTAACCGCTCGCATCATCTTGAGTACACATAGAGCTCTTCAATATATTAATAAGTCTCCTAGAGTCCCCGGATGTTACAAATCCAGCAGGATGGTCCTGGGATCTTCAACGGCGGCTTTGATCTTTCTTAAAAACGTCACCGCCTCCCGGCCATCGATCAGCCTGTGGTCATAGGTCAAGGCCACATACATCATGGGGCGAATTTCCACCTGAATGAATAAATATATTTTTGTTGTCTCATCTTGCCACTTAATTTTGTTGGGCCCATGGCTGCTGTATTTTAAAAATAACATTCTTCCCTCCCCCCTTCCCCGAACAAAAGTCAAGACATTAGTTTGGAGTTGGGTAGAAGCCAACAAATAAAAACTACACAAACTAAATGCCCGGACCAGACCCTTCTGCCAATACAAATAAAATACAAGGACTGGGTATGCTAAACTTGTATTCATGGACAGAACAAAAGACGTTGACGTCTCGGCTTAGAGCCTTCATCAGAAAACAAGACAAAAAGAAGTATGACAAGTATCAGATCACAGTATAAAAAAAACAAAAAAACTTTACGGATTTCCTTTTTGTATTGGCAGGTAAATTTTCAACAACACCAAAAGTGACAAAACCTCGGCCCCAACAAATGATGTTCACTTATGAGTATATGACACATACATCCATCAGACGCCAATCATCATCTCGTCTGCCTCAAAGTCAAGCATCTAAAACAGTGGTTCTCAACCTTCCCAATGCCGCGACCCCTTATTTCAGTTCCTCATGTGGTAACGACCCCCAAACAAAAAATTGTTTTCGCTGCTATTTCATAACTCTAGAGTACTTTTGTTTTCCGATGGTCTCAGGCGACCCCTGGGAAAGGGTCGTTCGACTCCCAAAGGGGTTGCGACCCACAGGTTGAGAACCGCTGATCTAAAAGATAACACCCCAGTCCTCAAGACATGTTATGAAATCTTTGAACTTTAAAGAAACACTAATTTTACCAAATTGCATAAAAATGTATTCCCCCATGATACATTTTAAACTTGTATGTTCTTGTGAAACATAACGCTCAAGTAATACAAACATTAGCCATGAGAAAGCCATCCTCACCTTTCCACCGACAGCCACGGGTCGGTCGAAAATCCCATGCATGCCCAGGATGGCAGACTGAGGCGGGTTGATGATGGGCGTGCCGAACAAAGAGCCGAACACACCCCCGTTGCTGATGGTGAAGGTCCCGCCGTCCATGTCCTCAATGGCCAGGGTTCCGGCCCGAGCCTGACGGGGAAAACATTCAAACAGGAAATGACAATTATTTGTTGACTAAATCCTTCCTCGGACATTTTCTAAACATTTTCAGCGAGAAATCAGTTTAAGTTGTCAAAAATTCTAGTATGATAAGGAAAGCAAGAAAAAATATACTCATTAAAAATAATAAAGAAATAAAGAAAAAATATACACATTAAAAATAATAAAGAAATAAAGAAAAAATATACACATTAAATTAAAAAAAAAGAAAAAAAAAAAAAAAAAAATACACATTAAATAAAACAAAAAGAAAAAAAAGAAAGAAAGAAAAAATGTATACATTTAAAAGAAAAAAATTGAACGAAAGAAAAAACATTTAAAAAAAAAAAAAAAACTTAACAAGTTACAGTTTTCCCCTTACAATGTTCTAGTTTGATCTTTCTTGGCAACACCTGACATGTCATATGTTAGCAGCTGAGTCATAGTTACAGCAACACTACAGCCCAGGACCAAACTAAGTCATGTTCAACTCACCCGTTCTCCAAGGTCAGCAATCGTTTTCTCAATGTCAGCATAGTTCATGGTCTCTACATTCCTTATCACCGGCACCACAAGACCCTGTTGAACAAACACAGTTAAATTAACAAGTGATTTTAGCAAACAGTCAACCACAAACTATTAACAAGCACAGTTAAATTAACAAGTGCTTTAACAAACACAGTCAACTTAACACATACTTTTAACAAACACAGTCAACTTAACACAAACTTTTAACAAACACAGTCAACTTAACACATACTTTTAACAAACACAGTCAACTTAACACATACTTTTAACAAACACAGTCAACTTAACACAAACTTTTAACAAACACAGTCAACTTAACACAAACTTTTAACAAACACAGTCAACTTAACACAAACTTTTAACAAACACAGTCAACTTAACATGTACTTGCAACCAACACAGTCAACTTAACACATACTTGTAACCAACACAGTCAACTTAACACATACTTGTAACCAACACAGTCAACTAACACATACTTGTAACCAACACAGTCAACTTAACACATACTTGTAACCAACACAGTCAACTAACACATACTTGTAACCAACACAGTCAACTTAACACATACTTGTAACCAACACAGTCAACTAACACATACTTGTAACCAACACAGTCAACTTAACACATACTTGTAACCAACACAGTCAACTAACACATACTTGTAACCAACACAGTCAACTTAACACATACTTGTAACCAACACAGTCAACTAACACATACTTGTAACCAACACAGTCAACTTAACACATACTTGTAACCAACACAGTCAACTTAACACATACTTGTAACCAACACAGTCAACTAACACATACTTGTAACCAACACAGTCAACTAACACATACTTGTAACCAACACAGTCAACTAACACATACTTGTAACCAACACAGTCAACTTAACACATACTTGTAACCAACACAGTCAACTAACACATACTTGTAACCAACACAGTCAACTTAACACATACTTGTAACCAACACAGTCAACTAACACATACTTGTAACCAACACAGTCAACTTAACACATACTTGTAACCAACACAGTCAACTTAACACATACTTGTAACCAACACAGTCAACTTAACACAAACTTTTAACAAACACAGTCAACTTAACACATACTTTTAACAAACAGTCAACTTAACACATACTTTTAACAAACACAGTCAACTTAACACAAACTTTTAACAAACACAGTCAACTTAACACAAACTTTTAACAAACACAGTCAACTTAACACAAACTTTTAACAAACACAGTCAACTTAACATGTACTTGCAACCAACACAGTCAACTTAACACATACTTGTAACCAACACAGTCAACTTAACACATACTTGTAACCAACACAGTCAACTAACACATACTTGTAACCAACACAGTCAACTAACACATACTTGTAACCAACACAGTCAGCTTAACACATACTTGTAACCAACACAGTCAACTAACACATACTTGTAACCAACACAGTCAACTTAACACATACTTGTAACCAACACAGTCAACTAACACATACTTGTAACCAACACAGTCAACTTAACACATACTTGTAACCAACACAGTCAACTAACACATACTTGTAACCAACACAGTCAACTTAACACATACTTGTAACCAACACAGTCAACTAACACATACTTGTAACCAACACAGTCAACTTAACACATACTTGTAACCAACACAGTCAACTTAACACATACTTGTAACCAACACAGTCAACTTAACACATACTTGTAACCAACACAGTCAACTAACACATACTTGTAACCAACACAGTCAACTAACACATACTTGTAACCAACACAGTCAACTAACACATACTTGTAACCAACACAGTCAACTTAACACATACTTGTAACCAACACAGTCAACTAACACATACTTGTAACCAACACAGTCAACTTAACACATACTTGTAACCAACACAGTCAACTAACACATACTTGTAACCAACACAGTCAACTTAACACATACTTGTAACCAACACAGTCAACTTAACACATACTTGTAACCAACACAGTCAACTTAACACATACTTGTAACCAACACAGTCAACTTAACACATACTTGTAACCAACACAGTCAACTTAACACATACTTGTAACCAACACAGTCAACTAACACATACTTGTAACCAACACAGTCAACTTAACACATACTTGTAACCAACACAGTCAACTTAACACATACTTGTAACCAACACAGTCAACTTAACACATACTTGTAACCAACACAGTCAACTTAACACATACTTGTAACCAACACAGTCAACTTAACACATACTTGTAACCAACACAGTCAACTTAACACATACTTGTAACCAACACAGTCAACTTAACACATACTTGTAACCAACACAGTCAACTTAACACATACTTGTAACCAACACAGTCAACTTAACACATACTTGTAACCAACACAGTCAACTTAACACATACTTGTAACCAACACAGTCAACTTAACACATACTTGTAACCAACACAGTCAACTTAACACATACTTGTAACCAACACAGTCAACTTAACACATACTTGTAACCAACACAGTCAACTTAACACATACTTGTAACCAACACAGTCAACTTAACACATACTTGTAACCAACACAGTCAACTTAACACATACTTGTAACCAACACAGTCAACTTAACACATACTTGTAACCAACACAGTCAACTTAACACATACTTGTAACCAACACAGTCAACTTAACACATTCTTGTAACCAACACAGTCAACTTAACACATTCTTGTAACCAACACAGTCAACTTAACACATTCTTGTAACCAACACAGTCAACTTAACACATACTTGTAACCAACACAGTCAACTTAACACGTACTTGTAACCAACACAGTCAACTTAACACATACTTGTAACCAACACAGTCAACTTAACACATACTTGTAACCAACACAGTCAACTTAACACATACTTGTAACCAACACAGTCAACTTAACACATACTTGTAACCAACACAGTAAACTTAACACATACTTGTAACCAACACAGTCAACTTAACACATACTTGCAACCAACACAGTCAACTTAACACATACTTGTAACCAACACAGTCAACTTAACACATACTTGTAACCAACACAGTCAACTTAACACATACTTGTAACCAACACAGTCAACTAACACATACTTGTAACCAACACAGTCAACTTAACACATACTTGTAACCAACACAGTCAACTTAACACATACTTGTAACCAACACAGTCAACTTAACACATACTTGTAACCAACACAGTCAACTTAACACATTCTTGTAACCAACACAGTCAACTTAACACATACTTGTAACCAACACAGTCAACTTAACACATACTTGTAACCAACACAGTCAACTTAACACATACTTGTAACCAACACAGTCAACTTAACACATACTTGTAACCAACACAGTCAACTTAACACATACTTGTAACCAACACAGTCAACTTAACACATACTTGTAACCAACACAGTCAACTTAACACATTCTTGTAACCAACACAGTCAACTTAACACATACTTGTAACCAACACAGTCAACTTAACACATACTTGTAACCAACACAGTCAACTTAACACATACTTGTAACCAACACAGTCAACTTAACACATACTTGTAACCAACACAGTCAACTTAACACATACTTGTAACCAACACAGTCAACTTAACACATTCTTGTAACCAACACAGTCAACTTAACACATACTTGTAACCAACACAGTCAACTTAACACATACTTGTAACCAACACAGTCAACTTAACACATACTTGTAACCAACACAGTCAACTTAACACATTCTTGTAACCAACACAGTCAACTTAACACATACTTGTAACCAACACAGTCAACTTAACACATACTTGTAACCAACACAGTCAACTTAACACATACTTGTAACCAACACAGTCAACTTAACACATACTTGTAACCAACACAGTCAACTTAACACATTCTTGTAACCAACACAGTCAACTTAACACATACTTGTAACCAACACAGTCAACTTAACACATTCTTGTAACCAACACAGTCAACTTAACACATACTTGTAACCAACACAGTCAACTTAACACATACTTGTAACCAACACAGTCAACTTAACACATACTTGTAACCAACACAGTCAACTTAACACATTCTTGTAACCAACACAGTCAACTTAACACATACTTGTAACCAACACAGTCAACTTAACACATACTTGTAACCAACACAGTCAACTTAACACATACTTGTAACCAACACAGTCAACTTAACACATACTTGTAACCAACACAGTCAACTTAACACATACTTGTAACCAACACAGTCAACTTAACACATTCTTGTAACCAACACAGTCAACTTAACACATACTTGTAACCAACACAGTCAACTTAACACATTCTTGTAACCAACACAGTCAACTTAACACATACTTGTAACCAACACAGTCAACTTAACACATACTTGTAACCAACACAGTCAACTTAACACATACTTGTAACCAACACAGTCAACTTAACACATTCTTGTAACCAACACAGTCAACTTAACACATACTTGTAACCAACACAGTCAACTTAACACATACTTGTAACCAACACAGTCAACTTAACACATACTTGTAACCAACACAGTCAACTTAACACATACTTGTAACCAACACAGTCAACTTAACACATACTTGTAACCAACACAGTCAACTTAACACATACTTGTAACCAACACAGTCAACTTAACACATACTTGTAACCAACACAGTCAACTTAACACATACTTGTAACCAACACAGTCAACTTAACACATACTTGTAACCAACACAGTCAACTTAACACATACTTGTAACCAACACAGTCAACTTAACACATACTTGTAACCAACACAGTCAACTTAACACATACTTGTAACCAACACAGTCAACTTAACACATACTTGTAACCAACACAGTCAACTTAACACATACTTGTAACCAACACAGTCAACTTAACACATACTTGTAACCAACACAGTCAACTAACACATACTTGTAACCAACACAGTCAACTTAACACATACTTGTAACCAACACAGTCAACTTAACACATACTCACCTTAACTTAATTGCTTTCTTTTATATATTTTTTTAAAAGTCTTATTATCAAAGAATTGCATAGAAATCTAAAAATAATGTTCTGGGGGGAATATTTATGTTTTGAATTTTACACCTAATTCACCCCTTGAAAAATAAAGAAGATAACTTGATATAATGGACCACGTTAATCCAAAAGAAACACATCAAAAACATTTCTTAAAATATGATCAAATAAATATGATTTATGGCTGGCTTGCATGATAAGCTTGATGACTATGATCAAATAAATATGATTTATGGCTGGCTTGCATGATAAGCTTGATGACTATGATCAAATAAATATGATTTATGGCTGGCATGCATGATAAGCTTGATGACTATGATCAAATAAATATGATTTATGGCTGGCATGCATGATAAGCTTGATGACTATGATCAAATAAATATGATTTATGGCTGGCATGCATGATAAGCTTGATGACTATGATCAAATAAATATGATTTATGGCTGGCTTGCATGATAAGCTTGATGACTATGATCAAATAAATATGATTTATGGCTGGCATGCATGATAAGCTTGATGACTATGATCAAATAAATATGATTTATGGCTGGCATGCATGATAAGCTTGATGACTATGATCAAATAAAATGACCAATATACTTTTTTGTTTAAATCTTCAGTTTTCTAACATTTTCAAAATTGAATTATAATGACAATTAATATGATAAAAAAATTCCCTTATTCAAAGTATCTGCTGCATATCTTTTGTGGTTGAAAGCCAGCCAGACTGTTACCTTTGGCGTGGCCACAGCCACACTGATGTCGATGTAGTCCCTGTAGATGATGTCCGTGTCGTCAATGACGGCGTTGACCACCGGCTGGTCGACCAGGGCAAACGCAGTGGCCTTCACGAACGCCGACATGAAGCCAAGCTTCAGGTTGAACTTCTTCAGGAAGGGGTCTTGAAATTTCTTCCTCATCTCCATCACGTTACTGCAAGGGAAATGGCAAAGGTGATCAACCACCGTATCCGGAAATTTGTTTGACGGAAAATTGATCAAACGGAAATTTGGTAGAATCTTTTTTTCCAGTTCACACGTTAAAATTTTGCGCTAAATTTCTTTTTGAACGCACTATGTTTTACTATATAGTATAATGCGTTAAAAAAGAAATTTGACGAAAATTTTAACGTGTGAACTGAAAAAAAGATTCAACCAAATTTCTGTCCGATCAAATTTCATACCGATCAATTTTCCGTCAATGAATTTCAAACGAATTTCCGGTAACCATAAACCACATCTCACCACAACAATTAGATAGATATACCACATTATACCACACCAAATACACATATATACCACATCATACAACTCCAACAACAGATTTACCACACCAACAACAGATATACAACATCAATAAAATATATTATATACCACAACAGCAACAACATATATATATATATATATAATGATTGAACCATGAAAAATGTAGAACTTTTATTTATTCAATTATCAGAGTTATCTCATATTTTCCACACAAACTTGACGTCCACACAACATTCATTTTATAGAACGAGTTCAAACTTGACAAACACCAACAAACTGTTCAATATTTTAGTTGAACGTTTCATTTGATCCAGTGTTGGAAGTTAGTCTTTGACCATGCCGAATGAATAGAATTTCCATTGTACAAAAACTAGAATTCCCTGATACTTGTGATCTAATGCTGTCCATGAGACTACTAACAAACTACATAACACACACGCTATTTACCTCATGTCAATTTCATTAAATGTTGTCAACATGGCGCACGTGCTCTGAGCCTCTTTAAGCCTTTGGGCAATTCTTTGACGCATTCTGTTCATTTTCACCTAAACATTGAAAATTAAACTTTTAAAAAGAAATTTCTTTCTATTTGATTTGAGACAGCGCTTCTCTAATTTAACGACTTCACTGCGTGAGGGGTGGGGGCTTGTGCGTGTGTGTGTGTCGCAATTTATGAATAAAGTTTCATTTTCTTCTAATATATTTTAATTTCATGGGGGTTGCAAGCAAAAACTCATGGCCACTCCACTCCTACCACTTTGAGAAGCACTGTTCCCAGCAGCAGGGTCACATAAACACTTCCCTTAGAGAGCACTGACTGATAAAATAACAAACGTACAAAAGGAATGGATGTTCAAATTAGAATATACAGTTGAGCTGGTCACACATTTACATTTTGATAACAAGAACACTAGACAAACATCTCGGCCTTTCTAAAATGGCAACAATTAGGTCTATAATGGCAACAATTTGGTCTATAATGGCAACAATTTGGTCTATAATGGCAACAATTTGGTCTATAATGGCAACAATTTGGTCTATAATGGCAACAATTTGGTCTATAATGGCAACAATTTGGTCTATAATGGCAACAATTAGGTCTATAATGGCAACAATTTGGTCTATAATGGCAACAATTTGGTCTATAATGGCAACAATTTGGTCTATAATGGCAACAATTTGGTCTATAATGGCAACAATTTGGTCTATAATGGCAACAATTTGGTCTATAATGGCAACAATTTGGTCTATAATGGCAACAATTTGGTCTATAATGGCAACAATTTGGTCTATAATGGCAACAATTTGGTCTATAATGGCAACAATTTGGTCTATAATGGCAACAATTAGGTCTATAATGGCAACAATTTGGTCTATAATGGCAACAATTTGGTCTATAATGGCAACAATTTGGTCTATAATGGCAACAATTTGGTCTATAATGGCAACAATTAGGTCTATAATGGCAACAATTTGGTCTATAATGGCAACAATTTGGTCTATAATGGCAACAATTTGGTCTATAATGGCAACAATTTGGTCTATAATGGCAACAATTAGGTCTATAATGGCAACAATTTGGTCTATAATGGCAACAATTTGGTCTATAATGGCAACAATTTGGTCTATATTGGCAACAATTTGGTCTATAATGGCAACAATTTGGTCTATAATGGCAACAATTTGGTCTATATTGGCAACAATTTGGTCTATAATGGCAACAATTTGGTCTATAATGGCAACAATTTGGTCTATAATGGCAACAATTAGGTCTATAATGGCAACAATTTGGTCTATAATGGCAACAATTTGGTCTATAATGGCAACAATTTGGTCTATAATGGCAACAATTTGGTCTATAATGGCAACAATTAGGTCTATAATGGCAACAATTTGGTCTATAATGGCAACAATTTGGTCTATAATGGCAACAATTTGGTCTATATTGGCAACAATTTGGTCTATAATGGCAACAATTTGGTCTATAATGGCAACAATTTGGTCTATATTGGCAACAATTTGGTCTATAATGGCAACAATTTGGTCTATAATGGCAACAATTTGGTCTATAATGGCAACAATTAGGTCTATAATGGCAACAATTTGGTCTATAATGGCAACAATTAGGTCTATAATGGCAACAATTTGGTCTATAATGGCAACAATTTGGTCTATAATGGCAACAATTTGGTCTATAATGGCAACAATTTGGTCTATAATGGCAACAATTAGGTCTATAATGGCAACAATTTGGTCTATAATGGCAACAATTTGGTCTATAATGGCAACAATTTGGTCTATATTGGCAACAATTTGGTCTATAATGGCAACAATTTGGTCTATAATGGCAACAATTTGGTCTATATTGGCAACAATTTGGTCTATAATGGCAACAATTTGGTCTATAATGGCAACAATTTGGTCTATATTGGCAACAATTTGGTCTATAATGGCAACAATTTGGTCTATAATGGCAACAATTTGGTCTATAATGGCAACAATTAGGTCTATAATGGCAACAATTTGGTCTATAATGGCAACAATTAGGTCTATAATGGCAACAATTTGGTCTATAATGGCAACAATTTGGTCTATAATGGCAACAATTTGGTCTATAATGGCAACAATTTGGTCTATAATGGCAACAATTAGGTCTATAATGGCAACAATTTGGTCTATAATGGCAACAATTTGGTCTATAATGGCAACAATTTGGTCTATATTGGCAACAATTTGGTCTATAATGGCAACAATTTGGTCTATAATGGCAACAATTTGGTCTATATTGGCAACAATTTGGTCTATAATGGCAACAATTTGGTCTATAATGGCAACAATTTGGTCTATAATGGCAACAATTTGGTCTATAATGGCAACAATTTGGTCTATAATGGCAACAATTTGGTCTATATTGGCAACAATTTGGTCTATAATGGCAACAATTTGGTCTATAATGGCAACAATTTGGTCTATATTGGCAACAATTTGGTCTATAATGGCAACAATTTGGTCTATAATGGCAACAATTTG
Organism: Omphiscola glabra; assembly: GCA_964017045.1. NCBI lineage: Eukaryota > Metazoa > Mollusca > Gastropoda > Lymnaeidae > Omphiscola > Omphiscola glabra. The sequence continues at coordinate 39,528,869 of OZ024797.1, forward strand.
GTCTATATTGGCAACAATTTGGTCTATAATGGCAACAATTTGGTCTATAATGGCAACAATTTGGTCTATATTGGCAACAATTTGGTCTATAATGGCAACAATTTGGTCTATAATGGCAACAATTTGGTCTATATTGGCAACAATTTGGTCTATAATGGCAACAATTTGGTCTATAATGGCAACAATTTGGTCTATAATGGCAACAATTAGGTCTATAATGGCAACAATTTGGTCTATAATGGCAACAATTAGGTCTATAATGGCAACAATTTGGTCTATAATGGCAACAATTTGGTCTATAATGGCAACAATTAGGTCTATAATGGCAACAATTTGGTCTATAATGGCAACAATTTGGTCTATAATGGCAACAATTTGGTCTATAATGGCAACAATTTGGTCTATAATGGCAACAATTAGGTCTATAATGGCAACAATTTGGTCTATAATGGCAACAATTTGGTCTATAATGGCAACAATTTGGTCTATATTGGCAACAATTTGGTCTATAATGGCAACAATTTGGTCTATAATGGCAACAATTTGGTCTATATTGGCAACAATTTGGTCTATAATGGCAACAATTTGGTCTATAATGGCAACAATTTGGTCTATAATGGCAACAATTAGGTCTATAATGGCAACAATTTGGTCTATAATGGCAACAATTTGGTCTATAATGGCAACAATTTGGTCTATAATGGCAACAATTTGGTCTATAATGGCAACAATTTGGTCTATAATGGCAACAATTAGGTCTATAATGGCAACAATTTGGTCTATAATGGCAACAATTTGGTCTATAATGGCAACAATTTGGTCTATAATGGCAACAATTTGGTCTATAATGGCAACAATTAGGTCTATAATGGCAACAATTTGGTCTATAATGGCAACAATTTGGTCTATAATGGCAACAATTTGGTCTATATTGGCAACAATTTGGTCTATAATGGCAACAATTTGGTCTATAATGGCAACAATTTGGTCTATATTGGCAACAATTTGGTCTATAATGGCAACAATTTGGTCTATAATGGCAACAATTTGGTCTATAATGGCAACAATTAGGTCTATAATGGCAACAATTTGGTCTATAATGGCAACAATTAGGTCTATAATGGCAACAATTTGGTCTATAATGGCAACAATTTGGTCTATAATGGCAACAATTTGGTCTATAATGGCAACAATTTGGTCTATAATGGCAACAATTAGGTCTATAATGGCAACAATTTGGTCTATAATGGCAACAATTTGGTCTATAATGGCAACAATTTGGTCTATATTGGCAACAATTTGGTCTATAATGGCAACAATTTGGTCTATAATGGCAACAATTTGGTCTATATTGGCAACAATTTGGTCTATAATGGCAACAATTTGGTCTATAATGGCAACAATTTGGTCTATAATGGCAACAATTTGGTCTATAATGGCAACAATTTGGTCTATAATGGCAACAATTTGGTCTATATTGGCAACAATTTGGTCTATAATGGCAACAATTTGGTCTATAATGGCAACAATTTGGTCTATATTGGCAACAATTTGGTCTATAATGGCAACAATTTGGTCTATAATGGCAACAATTTGGTCTATATTGGCAACAATTTGGTCTATAATGGCAACAATTTGGTCTATAATGGCAACAATTTGGTCTATATTGGCAACAATTTGGTCTATAATGGCAACAATTTGGTCTATAATGGCAACAATTTGGTCTATAATGGCAACAATTTGGTCTATAATGGCAACAATTTGGTCTATAATGGCAACAATTAGGTCTATAATGGCAACAATTAGGTCTATAATGGCAACAATTTGGTCTATAATGGCAACAATTTGGTCTATAATGGCAACAATTAGGTCTATAATGGCAACAATTTGGTCTATATTGGCAACAATTTGGTCTATAATGGCAACAATTAGGTCTATAATGGCAACAATTTGGTCTATATTGGCAACAATTTGGTCTATAATGGCAACAATTAGGTCTATAATGGCAACAATTTGGTCTATAATGGCAACAATTTGGTCTATAATGGCAACAATTAGGTCTATAATGGCAACAATTAGGTCTATAATGGCAACAATTTGGTCTATAATGGCAACAATTAGGTCTATAATGGCAACAATTTGGTCTATAATGGCAACAATTAGGTCTATAATGGCAACAATTAGGTCTATAATGGCAACAATTTGGTCTATATTGGCAACAATTAGGTCTATAATGGCAACAATTAGGTCTATAATGGCAACAATTAGGTCTATAATGGCAACAATTTGGTCTATAATGGCAACAATTTGGTCTATAATGGCAACAATTTGGTCTATATTGGCAACAATTTGGTCTATAATGGCAACAATTTGGTCTATAATGGCAACAATTTGGTCTATAATGGCAACAATTTGGTCTATAATGGCAACAATTTGGTCTATAATGGCAACAATTTGGTCTATAATGGCAACAATTAGGTCTATAATGGCAACAATTTGGTCTATATTGGCAACAATTAGGTCTATAATGGCAACAATTTGGTCTATAATGGCAACAATTAGGTCTATAATGGCAACAATTAGGTCTATAATGGCAACAATTTGGTCTATAATGGCAACAATTTGGTCTATAATGGCAACAATTTGGTCTATAATGGCAACAATTAGGTCTATAATGGCAACAATTTGGTCTATAATGGCAACAATTAGGTCTATAATGGCAACAATTTGGTCTATATTGGCAACAATTAGGTCTATAATGGCAACAATTTGGTCTATAATGGCAACAATTAGGTCTATAATGGCAACAATTTGGTCTATAATGGCAACAATTAGGTCTATAATGGCAACAATTTGGTCTATAATGGCAACAATTAGGTCTATATTGGCAACAATTAGGTCTATAATGGCAACAATTTGGTCTATATTGGCAACAATTAGGTCTATAATGGCAACAATTTGGTCTATAATGGCAACAATTAGGTCTATATTGGCAACAATTAGGTCTATAATGGCAACAATTTGGTCTATATTGGCAACAATTTGGTCTATAATGACAAAAATTTGGTCTTTATTGGAATTTTTTTGTCCATAATGGGAAATTTTTTTTTCATAATGGGAAATTTTTTGTCTACAATGGGAAAAATTTGTCTATAATGGGAAAATTTGTCCATAATGGGAAAATTTTGGTCCATAATGGAGAAATTTTGGTCCATAATGGAAAAATGTTGGTATATAATGGTAGAATTTTGGTCGATAGTGGGAACATTTTGGGGAAGACATTGCCATTTTTCAAAGATATCCTTTGAACAAATGTTTCTTGTCTCTTACGTCAACCTTTTCCCTGTGACAATGGCATGCGCTTACCCTTTGTTCTGACCGACTGCCTGCAATGGTGGTTGGAGCTGCGCCCGACGATGGTGCTGCAGCCGGCTTAGGTTTGACAGCAGCCTTAGGAGTTGTGGATAGGGGCTGGGCTGGGGCTTTAGGGGCCGGGGGAGCCTCAGCTGGTATAGGCCCGGCTGATGATGACGATGATGGCTTTGGTGTTTCTTGAGCTGGGGGAGGAGTGGTCGCAGCCGCTTCCTTTTTAGCTGGGGCGGCACCTCCACCCGCTAGTGCCAAGAAAATACAGTCATTAGATTAAACATATCTGGACAGTGACTCTATGTTTACAAACCGTCAATGGTTATAGAAGGATAAAAAAAAAGCGGCTGGATGTCAACAACGTACTGCGTATTACGTTTGAGGTGCTTTTTAAAATAAAAAAAATATAATTATTTTTAATAATAAAAATAATTTACAAAATGGATTCTGAGTTCTCTTTGAGGTTAACACAAACTCACCCCCAACTCTGAGTTTGAAAAGACTTGTTCCGGCTTTGACTGTGTCTCCGTCCTTGACCAACAGCTCTTCTATGACTCCAGCAACAGGAGCGTGGACAGGCATGTTCGTCTGTGGTAAGAAATGAGATTTAGAGAGTAATATTGCAAGTCCTACATCTCCATTGACATCCAGTGTTTTGTTTAAGATATGAGGAGCTTGTCTCTGATGTAGTTAAATGCGAAATGAAGCAACCACTTATATGCATGCGGGTATGGAGTTGCATTGTGCGTATCAGTAATTTGCATGTGTATTCGTAATTTGCATGTGTATCCGTAATTTGCAAAGAGAAAATGACGTATATTCTGATTTCATACCTTGTCTGTTTCTATCTCTCCTACGACTTCATCTGCCTGGACACTGTCTCCAACAGCTGTCGGAGTTAAAGAAATATTTATTTTTTTCCACTAATTTCCTTAGTATTGATAAATAAATACTAGATGGACCAATTAATAAAAAATTCCAGATGCAGGATCTAATAGCTCCCAACAATTTCAGACAGGGTACTCTATAAAGTTTGAAGACTAAGGCTAATGCCTAAAACATTAAAAAAAATTAAAAAATTAATGAAAAAACTCACCCTTTTCCCACCTGATGTCTCCCTCTGTGACAGACTCGGCGAAATTTGGGGCAGGAATGGTGCGGATTTCATCAGCATCTAGATACAATCATTAAACACAAAACAATAGATGTATTTCCCCAATCATACCTAGGTCAGATAATTAAACACAAAACAATAGATTTATTACCACACCTACTCAGAATAGTTGTTCAGGGTATGTCACTGGAAGTTATGTTGTACACACATATTTAGTGGGTACAGTTGTTCCTGGTATATCAATTGCTGTTATGTTTTAAACACATATTTAGTGGGCACAGTTGTTCCTGGTATATCAATTGCAGTTATGTTGTACACACATATTTAGTGGGCACAGTTGTTCCTGGTATATCAATGGCAGTTATGTTGTACACACATATTTAGTGGGTACAGTTGTTCCTGGTATATCATTGCAGTTATGTTGTACACTCATATTTAGTGGGTACAGTTGTTCCTGGTATATCAATGGCAGTTATGTTGTACACACATATTTAGTGGGCACAGTTGTTCCTGGTATGTCACTGGCAGTTATGTTGTGTACACATATTTAGTGGGTACAGTTGTTCCTGGTATGTCACTGGCGGTTATGTTGTACACACATATTTAGTGGGCACAGTTGTTCCTGGTATATCAATGGCAATTATGTTGTACACACATATTTAGTGGGCACAGTTGTTCCTGGTATGTCACTGGCAGTTATGTTGTACACACATATTTAGTGGGCACAGTTGTTCCTGGTATGTCACTGGTGGTTATGTTGTACACACATATTTAGTGGGCACAGTTGTTCCTGGTATGTCACTGGCAGTTATGTTGTACACACATATTTAGTGGGTACAGTTGTTCCTGGTATATCAATGGCAGTTATGTTGTACACACATATTTAGTGGGTAGTGTTGCTCCTGGTATATCAATTGCTGTTATGTTGCACACACATGTTTAGTGGGCACAGTTGTTCCTGGTATATCAATTGCTGTTATGTTGTACACACATATTTAGTGGGTAGTGTTGCTCCTGGTATATCAATTGCTGTTATGTTGCACACACATATTTAGTGGGCACAGTTGTTCCTGGTATATCAATTGCTGTTATGTTGCACACACATATTTAGTGGGCACAGTTGTTCCTGGTATATCAATTGCTGTTATGTTGCACACACATATTTAGTGGGCACAGTTGTTCCTGGTATATCACTGGCAGTTATGTTGAATACACATATTTAGTGGGCACAGTTGTTCCTGGTATATCAATTGCTGTTATGTTGCACACACATATTTAGTGGGCACAGTTGTTACTGGTATATCAATTGATGTTATGTTGCACACACATATTTAGTGGGCACAGTTGTTCCTGGTATATCAATTGCTGTTATGTTGCACACACATATTTAGTGGGCACAGTTGTTCCTGGTATATCAATTGCTGTTATGTTGCACACACATATTTAGTGGGTGTTTTCCTTTTTTGAGGGCATATTTTATGGCATTGGTATTTACTTGAAGGAAAAGTCAAGTCACTGACTGTCCGTTTGGACTCGAGCCACCATTTTAATGACAAGACATTTGAAAGAGTTTCCCCAGGTCCAAATTGCCATCAACTCTTTTCTGGTACCCAACTTCAGTAGCTAAGTGATCCCGTCAGTCTCTTTTTGATTATCATTGCTTTCCCCCTATGAACTGTATTATTAATATCCACAAGAAGAACTGTCCCCAGAAATGCATTTCCCCCTACGAACTGTATTATTAATATCCACAAGAAGAACTGTCCCCAGGAATGCATTTCCCCCTATGAACTGTATTATTAATATCCACAAGAAGAACTGTCCCCAGGAATGCATTCCCCCCTATGAACTGTATTATTAATATCCACAAGAAGAACTGTCCCCAGGAATGCATTCCCCCCTATGAACTGTATTATTAATATCCACAAGAAGAACTGTCCCTAGGAATGCATTCCCCCTGTGACTATATTATTAATATCCACAAGAAGAACTGTCCCCAGGAATGCATTTCCCCCTATGAACTTTATTATTAATATCCACAAGAAGAACTGTCCCCAGGAATGCATTTCCCCCTGTGAGGCTCTGCATTCCAGAAACACCTGACCTTACTAGATAAATAGAATAGTTTATTTAAAAAAAAAACCCATACAACTCAATACTTGACTTCTATTATTTTCGAATAGTTTATAGAGATATGTATTGGCATCAGAAGCTTTGACGGGTGGTTCTCTGAAGCCTGTCATCGCTGTTCTTTCAGACCAACAGAGAAGTTGGGGACCTGATCAAAACCATCTCAGTGGGTCATGTTAGTCTCCCGTGTTTCAAACTCTTCTCCAAAAAATGAATAAGAGGGCTATATTTGATAACAAGTTCCTGACACAGAACCTGGGACCTGGCGGTCTGATTGACACTATTGATACACATTGAATCTAAATGACACTTGATATGCATTTGAATCTAGATGACACGTTTGATACATATTTAAATCCAAATGACACTTTTGATACACCTTGACTCTAAATGAAACTTGATATGCATTTGAATCTAAATGACACTTTTGATACACATTGAATCTAAATGACACTTTTGATACATATAGAATACACTTTAAGTTTATGTCCTCTTAAAAACTGACATCTGTGACCAGTGCGTAGTATTTACTAATTTTTTTTAAAAAGAACTATTTCTAGCTTACGACACTGACCAAACCTGCACTGAAGTATCAGCCGTCTCCACCAGGGATCCTCAAACTGCCGCCGGCGGATCAGATCCGCCCCCACCAGGAGCCCTTAACCCAGTCTACCTGGCAGCTGTCGGACATTTAGTATCTATTTAGTTAAAATCAGGCCCATGATTCACATTGAAATACTAATTTATTATTATAATTTAGATTGTTCTCAATTTTAAATATATTTTTCTGTCTCCCCCCCCCCCCCATACGATGAGTGCAGTGAGCATAGGAATTCGTTCATAATTTATTTTTTTCAAACTATAGTCCGGCCCCTAATTTTCTGCAGGACAGTGAACCAGAACCGTAACAAAAAAAAAGTTTGGTGACCCCTGGTCTAGACTCTTACTTGCAGCCCATCTTTCCCAATCAATTTTCGAAATCTCCTTGCAAATGTTCAAATGATAAATCTCGTAATAATTTCCGTCATCGGGAAGGATTAAGGCTAATGAATGCAAACCCAGGAAAGCTGGCAGAATCCAATTACCAGCAGACGTATCTGTGCTGCCGCAGTGGCGCCGCGTCAATCACATGCAGCTTGTAAAGTCCGGGCATTGGGAACTACGACTATTGTAGTGTGTTCAGTTTCATGGAAAGATACAGAATTGCCCTCTTGACAACAAACCATGCCCTCTTTATACATACCCCACACTAAGCCCTCTTTATATATATACCCCACACAAAGCCCTGACACAAACCATGCCCTCTTTATACATGCCACACACTAAGCCCTCTTTATACATGCCACACCCAAAGCCGTCTTGACACAGACCGTACCCAAAGCCCTCTTGATATATATCGTACCCAAAGCCCTCTTGACATATACCGTACACAAAGCCCTCTTGACACAGACCGTACCCAAAGCCCTCTAGACACAGACCGTACCCAAAGCCCCCTTGACACAGACCGTACCCAAAGCCCTCTAGACACAGACCGTACCCAAAGCCCTCTTGACACAGACCGTACCCAAAGCCCTCTTGACACAGACCGTACCCAAAGCACTCTTGACACAGACCATACCCAAAGCCCTCTTGACACAGACCGTACCCAAAGCCCTCTTGACACAGACCGTACCCAAAGCCCTCTTGACACAGACCGTACCCAAAGCCCTCTTGACACAAACCGTACCCAAAGCCCTCTTGACACAGGCCGTACCCAAAGCCCTCTTGACACAGACCGTACCCAAAGCCCTCTTGACACAGACCGTACCCAAAGCCCTCTTGATATATATCGTACCCAAAGCCCTCTTGACACAGACCGTACCCAAAGCCCTCTTGACACAGACCGTACCCAAAGCCCTCTTGACACAGACCGTACCCAAAGCCCTCTTGACACAGACCGTACCTAAAGCCCACTTGACACAGACCGTACCCAAAGCCCTCTTGATGCAGGTAATGCTCGCAGCCCCCTCCCCCCACACACAAGCACATGTTTGGAAAAAAACGCCACCCACTCATTAATCCCCGTAATCATAGGGGCCCTCCAGATATACAACAACAACAAAAGGCTATGTTACATGGAATCATAAGGGCCCTCTAGATATACAACAACAACAAAAGGCTATGTTACATGGAATCATAAGGGCCCTCTAGATATACAACAACAACAAAAGGCTATGTTACATGGAATCATAGGGGCCCTCCAGATATACAACAACAACAAAAGGCTATGTTACATGGAATCATAAGGGCCCTCTAGATATACAACAACAACAAAAGGCTATGTTACATGGAATCATAGGGGCCCTCCAGATATACAACAACAACAAAAGGCTATGTTACATGGAATCATAGGGGCCCTCCAGATATACAACAACAACAAAAGGCTATGTTACATGGAATCATAGGGGCCCTCCAGATATACAACAACAACAAAAGGCTATGTTACATGGAATCATAGGGGCCCTCTAGATATACAACAACAACAAAAGGCTATGTTACATGGAATCATAGGGGCCCTCCAGATATACAACAACAACAAAAGGCTATGTTACATGGAATCATAGGGGCCCTCTAGATATACAACAACAACAAAAGGCTATGTTACATGGAATCATAGGGGCCCTCCAGATATACAACAACAACAAAAGGCTATGTTACATGGAATCATAGGGGCCCTCCAGATATACAACAACAACAAAAGGCTATGTTACATGGAATAAGATACACACTTTGAGCCTAATAACAAAGTACAACCTAATGTATAGAGAGTATATATCTAGATATTGATCCTAACAAAATAGATAACATGGGCGCAGCCAGCTTGTTTTGGTGTCAATGGAACTGGTGTGTTAGTTCAAACATCACCAAAATAGAGACACTGAATGGAACTGGTGGGTAAGTTCTAACATCACCAAAATAGAGACACTAAATGGAACTGGTGGGTAGGTTCAAACATCACCAAAATAGAGACACTGAATGGAACTGATGGGTAAGTTCAAACATCATCAACATAGAGACACTGAAAATAGTCTGGATCTATTTAAAAAACTATAAATAATATTTAAAAAAAATTTAAACCATTAAAACTAGTTTAGAAAAAAAATACTAATTGAATATATTTAAAAAATGAACTTTCAAGGAAACAGAACTGCACTCTTTGATAATTCAGTCAGAATTGCGCTCTTTGATAATTCAGTCATAACTGCGCTCTATCAGTCAGAACTGCGCTCTGTCAGCCAGAACTGTGCTCTTTGATAATTCAGTCAGAACTGCGCTCTATCAGTCAGAACTGCGCTCTGTCAGCCAGAACTGCGCTCTTTGATAATGCAATCAGAATGTGTCAAGTCAATTTATAAAGAATGTAAAACTCGTGTGAAAACCCCAAGACTTATCAACAGAAAATCTTTTTAAATGTTAATTGTTCCCAAGAAAACTAACTTTTATTTCTCTCGCTCATATATTTACTGGAAGCAAAGGGCTGTGGGGAGGGGGGGAGGAGGCCAGAGGGTGGGAGTCTGCCAAGCACCGGGAGCCATTTTAAGAGAGATGGTTCTTTCTGGCTACGCCACTGGTCTTCATCACACACACACTTGATAATGATCCAAATGTTGTTGAGTAGAGATGGCCACACACACACACACTGTAACACTTCCCATTGTCCCCACCTCACTACACTTCAAATCCATTATCCGGATATATGTACACAAAAGATGTCCCCAAGATTCAGCTGATGCATATAGGGAGCGCCTCCCCCTGCCCCCCCCTCCACACCCACAATGTATTCTTCTCTCCGGCTTACACATCCAATCATTGAGAGCAAAAACCCACTGTCCCATGATTGCAAGTGTCAGGATCAAAACCCCACAGCAGAATGTCCTAGGTTGGGTCAGCCCAGCTGTTGCACAGAATACATCAGACACGGTGTGTGCTCGTTGCCTTGTTTTACATTTTTCTATTAAAACACTCAACCCTCGCCACTAAGCAAGACGAGGTTGGAGGGGAAGGGGTGGAAGAGGGGGGAGGGTATTTTTAAGTGGAGTTCAAAGTGGCCTAATTCACTGCGTTACAAAACGTTTATGAATAAAATTAAGAGCCAATCGTGCGCATCCAAGCAGCGGCTATGGATAACTAATGGTGTAAGCACAGACAGTAAGCAGTGAGCATGTATCAGGAAACATGGGAGGTTAGGGGAGTATGTCAGTAACGCGGTGGACTGTGTCTGCTTGCAATACAGGGACGGCTGAACGGTCGTGGTAGAAGGGCTCCTCAAACTACGGCCCGCGGGCCAGATCCGGCCCGCCTGGGATGCTTAAACCGGCTCCGAATTAAAAAACCTGAGGATCGCTGAGAGTGAAATAACATAAATTGACGAAAAGGGGGCATTAATTGGTATGATAGCCTTCCATCTCTCGACCATTAGCGTCTCCCTGTGGAGCAGGGAGATATTTCTTTGGCTTTTCAATGTGAGTTTGACCTGTATCTTGCCGTTGACACGTTCAGTGGTCAGTGGTTGTACTAACATTATGGATCATATATTGCTGAATCACGGGGGGAAAAAATGGGGGGGGGGAATTGTTAATGACATAACATTTTCTGATGGATTTTTAGCTCTATTTCTTGGCTTTTTTGACCGATCTACAAATCTATCTGACCTGGAGAATAGAGTTGAAATATGTGTCCAACACTACTGGGGGAGGGGGGGGGAGGTGTGTGTGTGTGTGTTGTTAATGACATAACATTTTCTGATGGATTTTTAGCTCTATTTCTTGGCTTTTTGACTGATCTACCAATCTACCTGACCTGGAGAACAGACTTGAAATGTGTGTCCAACACTACTGGAGGGAAATAAATAAATATATATATAAGGAGGGAAGATTTCTGGATACTCGAACGTAGTAAACTTTTTAACATACCGTTTTGACCATGTCCCCCCCTCCCACCCAAGTTCTCACACGGGCCACCTGCCTACACTAGGCTCCGAGGACTTTAACAACAGACAGGTGACCGAGTACAGAGAGATGTTATTCCTCCTAGAGTTGTAAACCACAAGTATACAAGAGATGCGAAGAGAGAGAGAGAGAGAAGGAGAGAGAGAGAGGGGGGAAGAGAAAGAGAGCATGGCAATTAATTCTACGGCTGACTTACATAGGAAACCGCTGCCATGAAACGTCCTGCTGACGAATGTGTTTGACACTTGAACATGTCTGGGGAAATAAAAACAACTGTTACATACATATATTAGGGCATGTTATGGGCACTTTTTGTTTAATGGTCGGCCTAGGGCGTGGGTTGGGGGTAATTATAAGCAAGAGAAAAAGAGAGAGAGAGAAACAGCGAGATCATGCAAAAACGTAAAAAGGGGAGGGGGGTTCTATTATCGACATAATTATTATAAGAAGTTGAACGCGGCTTTATGGAAAGTTGGGCCCCACATAATATGTTATTGATTTTCAGATACTTGCATTCTAAATAATGCGCCCCTGTCACTAAAAGTCAAAGGTTGATGCTCTAACACAGAGGTCTCAAACGTGTTTTTACGGTTCGGTTTTCTTTTGAGACTTTAAATCAGTTTTTAAAAAAAGCAGCATCGATTCCTTCAAATAGCCGCATAAGGCTCCGGAGTCGCGGTTGGCGACCACTGCTCAGAAAATATCGGAGGTTTGTCAAAGACTTCTGTTGTGTCACACCGATGAGCCGGCGAACAAGACGCTTTTCGGACTTGATCACTCAACAGAACAGGAGAACGCCAGCTTAAGTAACGGCAACCCAGTGCTTGGTGGTAGTTGGGGAATAACTGTTTGTGAAACACAGCCAAAACTATTTTATTGTGGTGCTGCGGGCTAAAGGGTTTTGGGGGTTAATGGAAAGAGGCAGAGAGACGGGAGATTGGAACATAAACACACACAAAGGGAGAGAGAGAGAGAGAGAGACGGGAGATTGGAACATAAACACACACATAGGGAGAGAGAGAGAGAGAGAGACGGGAGATTGGAACATAAACACACACAAAGGGAGAGAGAGAGAGAGAGAGAGAGATTGGAACATAAACACACACAAAGGGAGAGAGAGAAAAAAAAGTGAGATTGGAACATAAACACACACAAAGGGAGAGACAGAGAGAGAAAAAAAAGTGAGATTGGAACATAAACACACACAAAGGGAGAGACAGAGAGAGAGAGAAAGTGAGAGAGAGAGACAGAGAGAGGGGGAGAGATGTATATGACATTTGCACGTTGACTATGATAGGCCCATCTATTATTAATTATTGTTCGTCCTTCGCACGCGAAGATGATCGAGGCAATTTTCGACTTGAGTAGCAGCCTTGACTTCAGCTCCATTTTGTTTTAAAGTGAGGGGGGGGGGGGAGTTGCTCAATTCGCCAGCCTCAGCCTCTCTTCCCTGCCTATTTGATCCAATGGCAGGACTTGGTCAAGACGACTGGAAACCGGAAACCGACCAGCATGCAGTAGATGACCGGCAGTGTGTGTCTTGTGTGTTTCCCTGCGCGCCTTGTGCGCTCTACTTCGCAGGAGTTGTCCATCTACATACGACTTTGAGTGATCAAATCCCTCCAGGCCGTAACCCAGCACCAACCTTTGAACGCAAACGAGCGATTCCAACGACACCTCTTCAAATAAACTAGTTCATCTACACCTTTTTTTTTTTTTCGGGCTTATTGTTTCAAAACAAATGTAGATGCGATTAAAAAAAAAAAAAAGTATTCTAAAGAAACTCGAGATTGTGAGTACTGTTTGGGATGTCGTGATTTCAATCCACAATTTTGGATTAATTTTTGCTCTAAATTGTGGTTGCTGTTTTTTTCTTTTTTGGGAAAAGGGGGGGGGGGGGGGAAAGAGATATGTGCATCAAAAACTGAAATTACGTTAACATAGATTTTATGGTGTGCGAAAGTCCAAAACGCTCGCCGAATTTTCCTCTCTCCTCCCCTGCCCCGTCACGACCGTGCGACACACGTTTCATAACGTACGCGACACGTCATTGTTGTAGTCCACTCTCCGGACAAGATCCTGTATCACACGGTCACTTCAATATCTTCAAAACCAGGGTTTTTTTGTTTTTGTTTTTTTTAATCAGGAAGTTAATCATTATAAAATTGAGTCTACGAGTGAACGAGAGATGTGCACATGGCAGTATAAGCTCTGGGAAGAAAGACAGAAAAAGGTGGGGAAAAAAAAAGGGGGGGGGGGGTAAAAAGTAAATATTCTAAAAATGACTTCGTGAACAGACCCAGGTTTAGACGTCTCATCCAAGGAATCACTTCAAATGAATACATGTTGTTTTTTCCGCCAGTAATCCTCCCAAATCCTCACTCTGCGCCAATGAGCACGGGTAAGACAAGATGGAATAGATTTGACAAAATTTTAAAAAAATGGGAACCCGAGGGAACCCGCACACATGGCGCTGATTAAATTGGACTCGCGTAGCGCGCAACTACAAATGACGAGGCCCTCAGAACGCGGGGACTTGAAAAGAATGCCGATTACCGACTCCCGCTAGAGGTGTCGCTGGCAGTCAAGGTGATTTCCAAAGGGATCAAAACCTGGACGTCGCATGATCAGATCCCCCCACCCCACCCCACCTCACCACCTAACACTGAGGGGCGCGGATGCTGATCTATCGGCTTACAACTAGGGAGAATGTGGAGTACAGCTCAAGAGATGCGGGCAGACAAAATAAAACACAGCTCAAGATTAATGATGTGCGGCACTTAAGTTAGATAAAGGTATGCTAATAGGCCTGCATATTCCCCTCGCGGAACGTCAACTTGAAATGCGTAACTCGAATAAAGGATAAATACAAACCCTTGGCTATTCAATGCTTTTTTTGGGGGGGAGGGGGGGGGGAGAGGGGAGAGACAGAGTAAGGGGAGGGGAGACGATGGAAACAATTATTACAAAACAACACACACCAAGGTTATTAGTCAGTAATTACATATCTGTTGCGAACATGGAAAAAAACAACAACACTTTTTTTTAGATATAAAATTAATTACACCAATTCAAAAGATTTGTATTTTTTTAATTACCTTGGATGCAAGGCTGGATGTCTCACAAAACCACGTGATGGGGCTGCATCTGGAACTAGGGAAAAGTCAAGGAAAGAAATTAATTATCAGACAGTAATAAGTGTTGTAGTTAGGGTTGCATCGATTAATCGACAAATAATTGGTGTCATTTAACCGATTAATCGGCCATATCGATCCATGTGCCCAGACAGATTAATGGGTATTCGGTCACTTTGCTGATCTGTGCAGCCATGGTTGTAATAGTTGGATTAAAACACGCACACAACTTTTTAGTGATTTTAATATAAATGTGTAAACTTTAATTTTTTTAAAAATAATTATATATTAACTCTTAGCTATTTGGTTTAAAAACGGATTGATACATAATTTAATATTCCGTTTGGCGGGACATCTTTCACAAAAAATAAAATGCCCCAAGTTCAAATGCTGTACAATAAAACAAACAAACAAACACATGAATCAACCACAACAACTGGTGTTGAGAGCAGACCTGTTTACCCTCAAAGTCTTAAAATCGTACAATATCATCACAAAATCGTTCAAATACATTATCTTAATAGTAAAAAAATAAACATATAGTATATATAATTTATATAATGTATGCACCTCAAAATCGTACATTGTACGCCAAAATCGTAAGAGTAAACAGGTCTGTGAGAGTGATAATGAACGCCAGTGATGTCATGCGTCTTAAGAATTATTTTCCTGATGGATTTTCCCGTTTAGCCATGCATGATTCTCCCAGCCAACCCCCGTTTGTCATCTGACCCCCTAGCAGGGACCCAAGTTTTTTTTTATTTGGAAAGAATTGTCCATTTTTCTAAGAATATTGACGTAAACCTTTGCTACGTTTGTTAAATACCACAGTTACCGTAAACCTTTGCTACGTTTGTTTAATACCACAGTTACCGTAAACCTTTGATACGTTTGTTTAATACTACAGTTACCGTAAACCTTTGCTACGTTTGTTTAATACTACAGTTACCGTAAACCTTTGCTACGTTTGTTTAATACTACAGTTACCGTAAACCTTTGCTACGTTTGTTTAATACTACAGTTACCGTAAACCTTTGCTACGTTTGTTTAATACTAGTTACCGTAAACCTTTGCCACGTTTGTTTAATACTACAGTTACCGTAAACCTTTGCTACGTTTGTTTAATACTACAGTTACCGTAAACCTTTGCTACGTTTGTTTAATACTACAGTTACCGTAAACCTTTGCTACGTTTGTTTAATACTACAGTTACCGTAAACCTTTGCTACGTTTGTTAAATAATACAGTTACCGTAAACCTTTGCTACGTTTGTTTAATACTACAGTTACCGTAAACCTTTGCTACGTTTGTTTAATACTACAGTTACCGTAAATCGTTGCTAAAAAGCCTGCAATCGAGCACGAAATGTTCAATAATAACGTCCAAGTTCAAGCTGGTCAGGCTTTCATATTAACAACACCCACCCCCACCCCACCCCCCCCCAAAACAGCATCTACGAAAATTGTGGATCTTTATGAATTAATGGATAAAGCTCTATGACACGAGGTTGCAAGTTTGAAATAAATTATAATCCTTTTTTTTTCCTAAATTTATTTTAACTATATAAGAATGGTCGTTTCAGATCTTTGGTAGGCCATTTATCCTGGGTTGCGTAAGCGACCGCGTCCTCGAAGAAATTCGGGGGCGTCCACATGGGGTTTTGCCTCTTCGCGGCGTGGCGGACTAGTAGGGGGGACTCGTCCACCCGAAGCTAAAAAACCCCGGCCAAACGCATGACTCCTAACGCAACGGGAGCTGCGACTAACATGATTACTAGTTGCTGTTAATGGGTATGAGGCTTGGGTGGCCCTCAAAAACCCATGCCGATGATTTTAACTACGCGGCCGTGAGAAAGCCGCCCCTAGGCAACCGTTTCGTCCCGCCACTACCAACGTCCCGACCGAAAGACTCCCTGGGCGGTGGGGGTTGGTAACGCAACACCAAACCACCGGAGTGGAAGCAAAGCCGTCCTGACCCACAGAGAGTTAACTGCGGACGCTTTAAACGCAGCGTCCTCGGTCGACCGGGCCTCCTCTAGGTCAAGGGGGAGGTTCCCGGCGCCCTCCCGCACGGGCTGGAGTCGGGTTAAGTCCTTCAGTGCTCTGGTTTGTGTGGGGGAGCGCCGGGGGGGGGGCATTAAGAGCTCACGCTCGACGGCCCACCGATTCCATCTCTTATGCGACATTTGGAGTAGGCCATTTATCATCGGCATTACAAACTCAGGCAGAGACAAACGCGGGTTTAAGGATAATATACTAGCGCCCCACAGCTCCACAGGCGATGCAGTATTCCTTAGTTACGGCTACGTGTGCAACTATTCTTGGAGTCATTGAAAACGCAGCAGTGAAACTTTGGATTTTAAAATTATGTTCAAATGGTAAGGAGGGGGGGGGGGGAGGTGGCAGACTGCAGAGAAAAATACTCTAACGAGATGTCTAATTCTTTCAAAGTGTTTTTTCCTAGATGTATCTTCGTGGTGGTGTACGTCCAGCCTAATGACCGCTGCACTAATATCGATGTGATGATCTACGCAATTTAAATAGAAAATTAAGTGTGTCGTATAATTAAAAACCTATCACAAGATCCAGAATTAGGTGAAAGCTTTAGTCAAGTCACCAATGTCATCCATTATTCGATTGAATAAACACAATGAGAAGCAAAATGTAAATTAAAAAAAAAAAAAATTCTGATCCCAAATTGTTTATATGAGTTTAAAACCAGAGAAAAGATATGCATAATATTTTCTAAAACCTAGCCTACATTTTTGCAGCTTTATCATAAAAAGGAATGTACGATTTCCCATAAAACGTTGGCTCAAAATAAAACAAGAACAACGCGTAATCGTTTTTGTCATTTCGATTTAATAGCATGCACGTTTAAGTTTAAGCTGAAGGTTACTTGGAATAAAAGGTAGGCCATCGTCACCCATTGTCTCCAATCACTGCCTCCGAGGAGTCCAGGCCAACAATGCAAGAACTGCTGATGTAGCCAGTGGCCCGCGACCCAGTAAGGACATTGCTAAACTCTCTCTCCCTCTCTCTCTAATTAATGCAGTGTAAAACGTTTATGGCAGATGTCAGCAAACACCAAGACAAACTTGCCTTGCGGAGGCGACGCTAAATGGACTCGAACCTTGAAAGAACCAAAGCTCTTAGCGCCAGGCCCTGACCACGCCGTAATAAAGCCGCACAAAAATGGAGATTTTAATTTCCGTAAAGTTTGACCAATTTCGACTTTGACCAGACAGAAATCTCTGAGAGCTAGGACAACAAACAATACCCGGCAGCGCATCGACCTGCCATTGACACGGGGCCCCAATCCGGGATGCTATTTTAAGTGGAATTTAAACACTTTTATATTAGTTAGCAAAGAACTGGACAAAATGAGATAGAGACGATGGCTGGTAATTGCCAAGAGAAGCGCGCGGGATTCACAACAAAGCGCGCGCTGCAACCTGAAACTCTACAAATAAGTATCGAGACCCCGGCACAAGTAAAAAACATTGGCGCCGTAAGAGTCACTCTATTGGTTTAAACGTAGCAATTTGTCCCCTAGAACAAAACGGGGTGGGAAATTTCAAAGCAGGGAAAAAAGCACTTAATTGCTCCTTGCATCGTTCTCATGCGGCTAAGGGTTGACAAAGTTTTAATCTGTCATCCTGGGAGCGTAAATAATTCAAACGTTTAGGGTGGAAAGGTCCGAGGGAGGTGGAGGGGGGGCTGGCTCGGGGAAAAGAAAACAACAATTAAAGAACAAAGCTCGGCGGCCATTATTTTGTGTTGCTGCGATACCTGGTAAATACGTTTCTTCATTACGGTAATGGCTACAAACAGCCGAAAACCATTTGGCTGATTACGATTTATGTACAAAACGGGGGCCCGGAATCAAAACTTCAGCCAACGCCGAAAGTAAAAAAAAAACGTGAAGAGAAAGGAGTTGTTAATCAGAGAATGTAAAACACCAGCAGGAGCCGTGTACAGATGATAGCACTGCTGCAGTGTGGTGGATCCGCACCAGAAATTCCATTAAGGCACCGTCTTTATCATGTCTGCTGTGGCAATCTCCTGGGGCTCATTCATTAGGCAGTAAGCAAAGTCCGCCTGCAAATTGCTCCAGCCGACCCACATTCTGTGGCCAAGGGAAGAAGGAAAAAAAAACAACAAAAAGGGTAAGGATGGGGGGAGGTGGCGGACTGCAGAGAAAAATACTCTAACGAGATGTCTAATTCTTTCAAAGTGTTTTTTCCGAGATGTATCTTCGTGGTAGTGTACGTCCAGCCTAATGACCGCTGCACTAATATCGATGTGATGATCTACGCAATTTAAATAGAAAATTAAGTGTGTCGTATAATTAAAAACCTATCACAAGATCCAGAATTAGGTGAAAGCTTTAGTCAAGTCACCAATGTCATCCATTATTCGATTGAACTTATCTTACAAAATGTATATATCCGTGTAATTTTGTTTTTCTTGTTTTCTCCATACCTCAATACACCACACGGCAGCCAATGTCTATGTCTGAGTTCAAGTCCACACCACGGTAGCCAATGTCTCTGTATATGAGGCAAAATCCACACCACGGCACACAATGTCTCTAAGACCAAGTCCACAACAAGGCACCCACTGTCTATGTATGAGACCAAGTCCACACCACCCAATGTCTCTTTCTGAGTTCAAGTGCACACCACGGCAACCAATGTCTCTGAGACCTATAGTCCATACCACGGCACCCAATGTCTCTGAGACCTATAGTCCATACCACGGCACCCAATGTCTCTGTCTGAGACCAAGTCTTCGCCACGGCACCCAATGTCTCTGTCTGAGACCAAGTCTTCGCCACGGCACCCAATGTCTCTGTCTGAGACCAAGTCTTCGCCACGGCACCCAATGTCTCTTTCTGAGACCAAGTCTTCGCCACTGCACCCAATGTCTCTGTCTGAGACCAAGTCTTCGCCACGGCACCCAATGTCTCTTTCTGAGACCAAGTCTTCGCCACGGCACCCAATATCTCTGTCTGAGACCAAGTCTTCGCCACGGCACCCAATGTCTCTTTCTGATACCAAGTCCACGCCATGGTTTGTAGCTGCTATATTACATCACGCTCTCTCATCCTGTAGGCCCAGCAATCACTACATTATGTATTACACATGTGAGAGCGCACGCTTCATTTCTCTATAATGAGGTAGCCTCCGTGAGATGACAGCAATACTTCATGCCGAGAACTGGCGAAGCAATCTTTAAATTTCACCGTCCGGTACAGTGTGCGATCATTTATACAATTTTTTTACCACGCAGTTATAATATTTTTCTTTAATTCCTATACCGCGGCCCCCACGCAGCCTAGCATGTTAATTGTTGCAGTCCGCCATAGTATAAAAAATGAAGTTCTTGCTTCATTCAATTTGCCTTTTTTCCCCCCTCGTGACGTTACGCACCAATACGGCATTCCGGCCCTTATTTATTTTTCAAATTATATAAATATGTCTATGGAGTGGACTAACACCCCCCCCCCCCCCCGGTTCGAATCGAAGTGACAATGACCAACGCCTTTTTATCTATTGATATGTATCATGAGGGTTGGACGTGTGTTTACGACCAGGGCGTGTGGAAAAAAAAAAGGGGGGGGGGGCCGCAAAAATTCATGAAAGAAACAATACGTATTATTTAAAGATAATTATTTCTATTAATTTGAACACAAAATAGAGCAACATACACATATCAAAGTCTAATAATATCATATGTCACCGTATGAGACCAAGTCCACACTACGGCACCCAATTATCCCTGTATGATGACACAACGTCCACACCACGGCACCTGATGTCTCTGAGACCAAGCTACCACCGCGACACCCAATGTATCTGTCTTAGAACAGGTCCACACCATGGCACCCAATGTCTCTGTCTTAGAACAGGTCCACACCATGGCACCCAATGTCTCTGTCTTAGAACAGGTCCACACCATGGCACCCACTGTCTCTGTCTTCACCACGACACCCAATGTCTCTGTCTTCACCACGGCACCCGATGTCTCTGAGACCAAGCTACCACCGCGACACTCAATGTCTATGTCTTAGAACACGTCCACACCATGGAAACCAATGTCTCTGTCTGAGACCACGTCTTCACCACGGCACCCAATGTCTCTATCTGAGACCACGTCCACGCCATGGCACCCAATGTCTCGGTCTGAGACCACGTCTTCACCACGGCACCCAATGTCTCTGTCTGAGATAAAGTCTACGCCACGGCACTCAATGTTTCTGTCTGATACCACGTCTTCAACACGGCACCCAATGTCTCTATCTGAGACCACGTCCACACCATGGCACCCAATGTCTCTGAGACCACGTCCACGCCATGGCACCCAATGTCTCTGTCTGAAACCACGTCCACACCATGGCACCCAATGTCTCTGTATCAGACCCAATTCAGCCCACAGCGCAAATAATATGCATTACGGATTATTAAATAATTCTTTACATATTTTATTCTGTGTGAATTTTATTGAATAGATGTGCGGCCGGTGAAGAGTCGGCCCGTGAAATATCGACCCGTGAAATATCGGCCCGTGAAGAGTTGGTCCGTGAAAAGTCGACTCGCCATCAAAATGGCCCATTTTAACGCCCCTCCCGCTTTTTTACCTTTTTCTTTTAACAACCTAGTCGCGTGAAGGGGAACTACGACCATGATGATGTAACATCCATGTTTTACGCGCTTTCACTAATGTCATGAACATAATCCATATCATGAACATGTCAGTTCAAAACTTAAGCTTCCTGCAAGTTCCCCCATTGTGCCCGCCCTGCCCTCTTAACGCCAACGGCCGGAAGCCGTGTCACAACTGAATGCCAAGGGGGGTGGGAGCAATGAGAAGGCCTTACCTCGTTCTTGACACGCCGACAGCACAGCAAGACTCTGAAAAACAGAAAGAACAAAAATTAAATAAAAAATCAATTTGATATTTCAAATGGTAAGAGAGTACTACACTAGTCCTAAACACTGTACGCGTGTTACGGGGTACTTCGGTTCTATACACACTCAGCAACAGCTCTTGTACTACGATAACGCCCCGGCGCTCCAGAACTACTCCAAGCCGTAAGCTGAGACTATAAAGTATATTCTCTGCTCCGGAACATCGGACGCGCACCAATAACTCTATTGGGTTGAGCACTTTATTCAGCCAGGCAGGATTCAACAGACAAAAGGTCGGCTGGGATTTTTCTTCCTTCACTGCCGAGGCAGGGAACGCACAGTAGCGCAAGTGGCTGATTCAATTATTTTGTTAAGGGCCCGACAAAAGAAATGCATATTGCGCCCGCCCTTCTTTTCTCAAGACGAGACAAAAACACAAGTGAGTCGGGATCGAATTTTTATAACAGAACTTGAGTTTGACTCCAAAAACACATTTAAAAAAAATATTTAAAAAAACCAGCCCAAAACGGAGTATATTTACATGAGACAACAAGAAACCTCATTCCTTTGGTTTAAAAAAAAAAAAAAAAACTGCAATTAACTTAGGGGTGACGTCGTAGGCAATAGTTACATACTATGCGGCGCCCGGGACGAAACCTGAAATTGGCGCCCCCCAGTTTATAGCAAAAACTGCCCCCCTCCCCCCGGCCGGGGCGGACCAGTAAAAAGACAATTTTGGCACCTTTTGTCTTTGTGAAGTATATGGGCTTTTATTTTATAAGTCTTATCCACTATGAAGATTAACATAAAGCCGATTTAGGCGCCACCCCCTCGCACGGTGCTGGTCGTAAAGAACACAGGTCCAACCCCAGACAATCAGGCAATAGATCCGACATGCAAGAACTACAACTTGTCCTACAAGCCGCATAAGTGTAAACGGGGTCTCGGCAGCCAGCCAATAACGGCATGCAGAGCAGGAGACAAAGAAAGGAGGAAAAGACAACTCTCCTCCAAGCAGACGGATATTGTGCGCAGTAAAATATTTTCAACAAAACAAAAAAAGAAGTAAAAAAAAAAAAAGCTATGATTTAATTGACGGGGACCACGGGAGTACATTTGCAGGGACAAAACATCAATCTCCGTCCGGAATTTGCCACGGGCAAGGCGGCGGGCGTGACAGGTAAGCCCCATCAATAAGATCGGCTCCTTCTTGTTTAATTTGCCCGTAATGGAAAGCCAGGAATATCTAGTTTGTGTCTGCAAGTGTCCGTCATTGATCGTTTCTTCTAGTAATGACGGCTCCCAAGCTGTTTCACATGGGGTGCACTTAAAAAGATACAAAACACACGATGTTCACGTGTTTATATAAATTTTTGCTGGAAACGAATTTATTCCTTAAAAACAAAAATTTCTCTAATTCAATGGTGTATTAACACCGTCAATAATCAAACACCACCTGATTAATAATCTCCACTAAATTTGACCCTGCACCCTACAAGACCAACAATGCACTTCATTATATAATGTACCAAGGGTGATTGTTCAATGATTTATCTCACCGTGTTTAAGTCACCAGCCAACAACAATCCATTAAGTGATGCGTGAGTTGTTGCTTTTTTCGGCCTGGGAAGCACTGTCCTAGCTCCCCCCCCCCCCCCCAACCTCCCAACCACCGCTACGGTATCGCCTTTATTTTTTTTAAATTATTATTTTCGAAATTTCCTCCCTCCCTCTTTATTGTTCCTCTCTATCTTCCAATCACCGCTGCGGGCAACAAAGGGGGAGCAACTCCGTGGGGGCCTGCAGCAACGAACAAGACACTCAGGTGATCCATCATAGGATTAATCCCAGTCCGGCCCCGGGTCCCATTCCTCCCCCTTCGTGCAAGACACCTGCTTTATTCTTATTGATCTTAGCTTCATCACCGGCCGCCAGCCCTCGTCCTGGTAATTAAACAAAGACAATGGGGAGGCAGATACATAGTCATGAGGAAGAGCGACCACAGTACTAACCCATGCCAGCATTCGGTGACTTGTGCGCGGGACGACTGGCGAGCGCGGTTGGGGGGGGGGGGGGGACACTAGACCGGCGAACACCAAAGAGAACTTGGTGAAAATGTGGGTCAGATTCGTTTATTGCACCACATCGAAACTACGCCACCACTCGTTTATTGTACCACATCGAATCTAAGCTACCACTCGTTTATTGTACCACATCGAATCTAAGCTACCACTCATTTATTGCACCACATCGAAAATACGCTACCACTCGTTTACTGCACCACATCGAATCTAAGCTACCACTCGTTTATTGCACCACATCGAATCTAAGCTACCACTCGTTTATTGCACCACATCGAACCTATGCCACCACTCGTTTATTGCACCACACCAAAACTAAGCCACCACTCGTTTATTGCACCACACCAAAACTAAGCCACCACTCGTTTATTGCACCACATCGAATCTAAGCTACCACTCGTTTATTGCACAACATCGAATCTAAGCTACCACTCGTTTATTGCACCACATCGAACCTATGCCACCACTCGTTTATTGCACCACACCAAAACTAAGCCACCACTCGTTTATTGCACCACACCAAAACTAAGCCACCACTCGTTTATTGCACCACATCGAATCTAAGCTACCACTCGTTTACTGCACCACATCAAATCTAAGCTACCACTCGTTTACTGCACCACATCGAATCTAAGCTACCACTCGCTTATTGCACATCGAATCTAAGCTACCACTCGTTTATTGCACAACATCGAATCTAAGCTACCACTCGTTTACTGCACCCCATCGAACCTATGCCACCACTCGTTTTTGCACCACACCAAAACTAAGCCACCACTCGTTTATTGCACCACACCAAAACTAAGCCACCACTCGTTTACTGCACCACATCGAACCTATGCCACCACTCGTTTTTGCACCACACCAAAACTAAGCCACCACGCGTTTATTGCACCTCACCAAAACTAAGCCACCACTCGTTTATTACACCACATCGAAAATACGCTAACACTCGTTTATTGCACCACACCAAAACAAAGCCACCATTTTGCGCACGCCCGTTTAGTATTGTCAGTTCTATCTTTGCAAGACTCCCCACCACGCATGTGGATTAGCTTTGCTCAAATGCGGATTCATGTTCAAATACAATAGACCAGTGGTCGGGAAATCTTCAGCGACCTGAGTGCGGCTCCAAGGACATGCGAGGTCATAGTTCAAACTAAATGCGCGTTTTGTATTTTTTGTCATTGAGATTATTATCATTATTATTATTTCTGGTTGTATTTCATGTTTGGCAACTAGTTTAAACCGACTCCGAAAAACAAGGTTCTTGACAGGTTCTTGAGAAGAACCTTGGCTCTCAAAATTTGTTGAATCGTCCTGCTGCCGATTTTGGGCTCTTTTGGCTAATGAGTTTTCCGACCACTACAATGGACCCATACATTAAAGCAAAAATAATGGCACAGTTTATTGTTTTAGAGCAGTGGTTCTCAACCTTTCTAATGCCACGACCCTTTATTACAGGCCATCATGTTGTTGCGACCCCCAGCCACAAAACTGTTTTCGTTGATACTTTAAAACAGTGTCTGGTCGTGCGACCCCCAAATGGGTCGCGACCCACAGGTTGAGAACCGCTGTTTTAGAGGGATCAGGTCTTCCTTCTTAACTAATACCCAGCCAAGACTTTATAGATAATGCCCCGTCAGCGCCCACTTTACTCAGCATATGTTTAGGTGACCTAAACGAAAGTTGCGGAGAGGGACACAGATTCAAATACAAAATAGCACATTCATTCAGTGATGGCTGGATATCTATTTAAAGAAGTTGAACGGCATACTATTGGCAGACATGTTGCTAGATATATAGCCCCCCCCCCCCACACACCTTTTCCCAACCTACGGCGGGTTATTTGACTTTTAACATAAATTCATTTAAAAGGGTAAACGATGACGTCATGACAGTGTTGGTTCATTTTCACAGAAAAATACAGGTTGGCACACGTGTACCACTTTTCTCCTGTAGAAAATTTCTTTCAAGTACAAACTCAAATGACCTTACACTTGACACTGTACCATTATAAACTCAAGAGTCATTCCCAGCGAGCGTAATGCTACCACTCCTGGCAAGAACCGAATCGCTCTGTAAACTCAAGCAGTCAAACCAAAGACAATCCATTTATATTTCAATATCTCCGATCATCTAATAATCCCCGATCATTAGACCATCCCGATCATTAAACAATCCCTAACGATAAACCGTCCCCGATCATTAAATCTGCCACAATCATTAAACCATCCCCCGTTCATCAAACCATCCCCGATCATGAATCCACGTCGACGACGAATGGTCCGGGACATCTTCGACACGTTTCCATGGTGGCAAAATTACTCAACGCCCAACACGAACCTATTCCAGGCCGCCACCAGCTGGTTGGCGTGGCGACTATTACTACAGCAGACAGCCTACATTTCCGTGGAACGGTCTTTTCATGCAATGGACTCGGTGCCGACACCTCGTCTCGGGTCTTTTATAGCTTCAATTCCCCGGGGGGACTCGCTTTATTATGCGTAAATCTATAGCTGGACTATTATATTATAGAGGGGGGGGGAGGGTCTATCCAAGAGGAGGATATGGCCAAAGAGCAGCCAGCGTCTTTGATATCATCAATTATTGACGAGAACGATTGAGAAGGAGAGAAAGCCAGCCACTGTCCAGGCGAGGACCTTGAGAACATCATAAAAGGATGTGGACTGGAAAACCACTGTAGGAGGGGGGAGGGGGAAAGGCGGGTTGTTTGTCAACGCCAGTGGACGATTTTCTTCATATCAATGTTTAATGCGCGGACCGGTCACCAAAACACCGCAGCACTTGGGATGTTCCATTTTCGAGGAAGCTGCTGGCCGAAGGGCGCAGTATTGAAATGGAGGGGAAAGCAGTAAGGTGACGGGAAGAAAATTCACTTCGGCAAAAAGCTTTGCATTAATAATACATGGACAGCTTCTAAAGTGGACAAAAATCATATCCGAAGACACTCAAGCTGTCTTTTTTTTTTTTAATGGTTGAGAAGAAATGGGTTGTCGTGGAAACGACCCATAATATGACGGCTAAATCTCCGTTAGAAAAAAAATTGAAATGGCCTGGGTTGGGGGCGGGGGGGGGGGGGGGGGGTATATATTTCTTCTTTTTTTTTTCAAGTTCAATGGAAAATGGAAAACTTTAAAAAAAAAAAACTAAAAAATTGCTATCAAGCAGATTTATCAAAGTCAATGATTTAACATATCAGATAATCATCTTCAGGGTTGTCAGGAATGACACAGCTCTCCATTGTGTTCCTAATCACTAGCACAGATTCAAAAATTATAATAATAAAAAAAACAACATAAAAGCAATCTACAAGTAATACTAACTGCGTACGATTATGATTCGATGGTCACATTTTTAAAATAGACATTTTTTTTTTCTTTTTGGACTGATACCCGGTTCTAAAACAGCGATGTCGAATTTTTTTTTTTTTTACTAAAATAGCAACGTAATGTAAGTCAAGCCAAGTCCTGCCACACTGTTACCACCTCCCCGACTAACTAACCCAACAAATAATTGTCACAGGATTAATTAACTAAACCCAAAGCTTCAATGATATCACAAGAAAAATCTAAAAAGAATTTCAAACCACAAATAGTTTATATACTTATTAGCTAAATGCAATTTACAAGATCCCACATTAGCGTGGTTAGCTATTTTGATTGATTTTATTTTTAAAAAGGAAAAAAAAAACCCATCAGATTGGGGTGATTGTTAATTTACAACGCTTTAAAAATTAAAAAAAAAAAGCAACAAAAACAACAAAACAACAACAACAACAACCAATTTCCAAAATGAAATCGTGTGATAAGAATAAACCCACGGGGCGCACGTATAATGAGATGCGCTGTCAGATCGGGACAATACTAAACCATGATACACATCAAGTGCAATTCATCAATTATTCTACAATTAACTATTTAAAATTTAATATGCTGGACAAAAATAGTCGTGCGGCCAAAGTTATAACCCGTCTTTAATAAGCTTTAAATGAAAAGCCAGAGGGAGTTCAATGGCGGGGGGTGTGTCGGGGGGGGGGGGTCCCTCGTGTAGTTTAAATTGATACGCTTCAATGACAAGTCCAATGTCGGCCCCATGAAAGTCAAGGGTGGAAGCAGTCGTCGTTCATTTTAAACTGACAAGCAGTTTAGGAAAGAGTTATGTCGCGACGTCCTGCCTCATCACATACGTCGCAACTAATCCGCCTCATTATTGGTTAGCCTCCCACGCTTGTACTTCTTCGCTAATCTTTACTCTTACCCGTCTCTTACAACTGCATAACGCGTGTTCGACTTTCGGTCTCGAGTCCCAGCTAACACCTACGCCCGCCATTAAATTAATCATAGTACATGCTGGCACGGCCCCCGGGTGGGGGGGGGGGGGGAGAGAGGTAGGATCATTTATATGGTCCCGATGTGACCACGGCGAATGGCTGTTCACCGCACGGCTACTTGACTGTATACAGGACGCTGGTGAGCGTTCATCTGTGACCGTGACTGAACGGGGCCCGCAAACGACACCTGTCGCCAGTCACATCGGGGCTTCGATCTAATCCGTACCTGTAGGTAACAAAGAGCTCCTTGTCCGACTGATGAGATGGCTGGGGCAAAAAAAAAATATATATGAAAAAAATAGAACCGAAGGGCACTCATCCTTTTGTTCCGAGGCCATGTGTTGCCTTTATTCATTGTTACCATCCACTTGTCTTAAAGAGTACGGAGGTTTTTTCCTTTCTTTTTCTTCTTCGCGTCGTCGTGTTCAAAGACATCAACGATCTACAGTAGGAATCCATCTCTGAATAAATCTATTGATTTATTCTCTGTCATGTCTGGATGGTCGTTCTCCACCCCCACCCCCCGTCATCTGGTTAACTAACTATAATGCACAGCTTGGCCCGAGGTGGGGGACATGAAATAGTCAAGTTACCATGAGACCGTCAAGTTATCGTAAGACAGTCAAGTTATCGCGAGGCAGTCAAGTTATGGTAAGACAGTCAAGTTATCGCGAGGCAGTCAAGTTATCGTAAGACAGTCAAGTTATCGTAAGACAGTCAAGTTATCGTAAGACAGTCAAGTTATCGTAAGACAGTCAAGTTATAGTAAGACCGTCAAGTTATCGTAAGACAGTCAAGTTATCGTAAGACCGTCAAGTTATCGTAAGACAGTCAAGTTATCGTAAGACAGTCAAGTTATCGTAAGACAGTCAAGTTATCGTAAGACAGTCAAGTTATCGTAAGACAGTCAAGTTATTGTAAGACAGTCAAGTTATCGTAAGACAGTCAAGTTATCGTAAGACAGTCAAGTTATCGTAAGACAGTCAAGTTATCGTGAGGCAGTAACGTTATCGTGAGGCAGTCAAGTTATCGTGAAACAATCAAGTTATCACGAGGCAGTAAAGTTATCGTGAGGCAGTAAAGTTATCGTGAGACAGTCAAGTTATCGTGAGACAGTCAAGTTATCGCAAGAAAGTCAAGTTATCGTGAGACAGTCAAGTTATCGTGAGAAAGTCAAGTTATCATAAGACAGTTAAGTTATCGCGAGGCAGTCAAGTTATCACGAGGCAGTCAAGTTATCGTGAGACAGTCAAGTTATCGTGAGAAAGTCAAGTTATCATAAGACAGTTAAGTTATCGTGAGACAGTCAAGTTATCACGAGGCAGTCAAGTTATCGTGAGACAGTCAAGTTATCGTGAGACAGTCAAGTTATCACGAGGCAGTCAAGTTATCGTGAGACAGTCAAGCTATCGCGAGGCAGTCAAGTTATCGCGAGAAAGTCATGTTATCGTGAGACAGTCAAGTTATCGTGAGACAGTCAAGTTATCGTGAGAAAGTCAAGTTATCGCGAGAAAGTCAAGTTATCGTGAGACAGTCAAGTTATCGTGAGACAGTCAAGTTATCGTGAAATTGTCAGGTTATCCTAGTGGCACTGAACATGTGCGGAGTTATCAACCTGTTTTGTTTTGCAAGGAACCTCTAAATAAAAAAGTATGCGCTTAACACTATCGTCGTTTATTTATAAACTTGGATGGCTCATCTCTCCCCCTCCCACCAACCAAAAAAAAAAAGAAAAAAATGATAAACATGTATGTGTGTACTAGCTGATTGATTACCCGTGCTTCGCCACGATGTTAGCGGGAATTATAAAGATAACAGGGTGCAGTTTTCCCATGACTCGGTCAGACTAGAAGTCTGAATCAAAACTTTTTCTTAAAATAATTGCCATGGAATTCGGATTTAACTTGGAGATGCTCATGCGGTAACCATCTTTTCCACGGCAGAACGTAAGACGTTACAGAGGAGCGCCGATGACTTTCGCTGATCCGCATCAACTTGGTGTCTTTGCTGTGAAGAGTCATGTCCCAGAATTCCCAAAGCCACCGCGCTTATTGGGGCGCTACATCTACCCCTCAGTCCGACTGCAGGTTGTCTGTCAGCCTTAACAAAACAACAACAACCACAGCTTGAAACTTTAAGTCCTTTCGACACTTTTACGTTGCCGCTTTTAAATATTGAATGCGTGGACTGTGATAGTGTAGCATTTTCCCTCTTATATGGACAGTCACCAAATGATGCCGATACTCAATCATTCCTTAATCCACCCGAGCCACTTAAAAAGAAAGACTGCCCTTGACCTTTGTTTATTATCGCGGCGAAGCAGACTTAACTTCAGTCGCTTATAGTGAAAGTGATGGTCGGGGTGGGTGTGTATGTCAAGGGAATTCGGGGTACCTTATAAAAACTGCACCACGGCCCGTGAAGCTAGTTACTTCAAACTTCAATTACACTTCTATGTCAGGCTTTAACCTTCAGCCAGGTGCCGTTACAAAATTTTAGAGAGGTATCATATTGCGCAGCAGCATGGTGGGAGTACGAACTTTGAGACAGAGCCTGTGCGGTGGAATCCTTGCATCGGGTTAAAAGTGTGAAGGGATTCTACCGGGAAGCGAACCATGTCATCCAACTCCACCACGGAGTCTACAGACTGATATGTCACCCTCTCAATAAGAAGTTGATCCAATAACAATCAATGAATACTGCCATGCTGTTGGTGTTTCTTTTTGGTGTAAGAACAGCCCTTACCTTAATTAAGCCAAATCCATTTATCCGTTCTGTAAAATCTGAGTATATCTTTTAACTCAATGCAGCAAGATTGTTGACAACTTCACCTAGATTACCCGCGTGCATGCCTTGTCATCAGAATATCCGCGTGTACACCTTGTCATCAGAATGCCCGCGTGTGTAACCTTGTCATCAGAATGCCCGCGTGTATACCTTCCTTTAAATTCCCATGTCCTTTATTCTAAATCCCCAATATTCTATTTAAAGATGAAAGTTTGAGAATTCGTCCGCTTTTAGATCGCTTTTGAGATTAACCCTCAGGTTGACTCGCAAGGATCGGATTTGGAATTTAGGCCATGGGTGGGATGACTTAAGATAGACTTTGACATGACCAGGGCGTGTTCAAGGAGAAAGGCGGGTAGTGTCTGCCTGAAGTCACCAGCCAATACCATACTAATCCCATCCATAAGGTATTTCTTTCTCCGGATGACCCGAAGGGTTCTGTCCAAAGCTTCTTTTCCGCCGTTTTGAGCCCCTGGTTCACTCATCCCAAGCAATCAACTTGCACCCACTAAGTACCTGAGCTATGTTGCACTGTTTCGAAATGGTGCGCAAAGTAGTCTCAGGATGATTTAGGATGAGAGGCAGTTTGAAGGCAGAGTGGGCTGTCTAACCATCGTCCAACAGACTGAGGACAGAGTGATCTGTCTTTCCGCCGTCCAGCAGTTTGAAGACAGAGTGAGCTGTCTTTCCGACTCCCCGGGATTCCGGTTGACAAGTCTGTAGTGACTTGCCGATTTGGAAGCGCTGGCCACCGACCCCCTCGGCGTTAACCCGGGGCACATTACAACCATTGCGTGTCCCGCGTGGCAGACACGGCCATGCATGGTAGTTGCTGGAATAAACAGCTCCTACAGGGCTGCCACCTGTGATGCTTCACAGGGGGAAGAAAAGGCAAACACAGGGTAGGGATCATGATTACAAGTTGCCGTTAAGGGATATGAGGCTATAGGCTGTGGTGGAAGCCTATAACCGGTGATTCTAAATATGCAGCCCTGAGAAAGCTGCTCCTAGGCAACCGTTTCGTCCCAGCTATTTCGCGAACTAGTCGCGAGGTGGAAACCCACTGTAGAATCCCTCTTAGAGGGCGTCCGATGCTTCCCCGGGACGGGTGGGGGGAGATATTAGGACGTTAATTTACCGTCCCGGCCCCTGGGAGAGTGGACTACGGACGCTTGAAACACAGCGTCTTTGGTCGACCAGATGTCTCCGGTCGGGGAGGGTCTCCGTCGGCGAACCCGATCGAGCGGTTGCGGGCGGGTACGCTCCACGCCCGGGGAGGTCTCTGGCGCCCTTCCGCACGGCCTGCCGCCGAGGCGGCCGGCAGGTGCGGGTGGGCGCCGGGGAGGGCATAAGGAGCGTAAGCTCGACGGCCCGCTGACGCCATTTCCTAATGTGATATTCCGCCGTCAAGCAGTTTGAAGACAGAGTGAGCTGTCTTTCCGCCGTCCAGCACTTTGAAGACAGATCGAGTTGTTTTTCCACCTTATTCCTCCTTAAACTGGTCTAACTTTAGTATGAATTAGTTAACGTTTCCCACCACTATTTTTTTTTCAAGACAGAATACTTTCGATCTAACTTCCACTTTATTCTTGGAACCTGACCCCAACACATGATCGCCATCTCTGTTTGATGCACATTAGTAATAACCCTTCAAATTGCATTTAAAAAATTGAAATATAAATAATCTGCATATATTTCATAACAGCTAGATCGAGTACTCATCAAATTTCAATAGATCCGAAATGTGCTGCCACACCGTGTTGTGTACATAGACGCAGCTCCCTAAGCCACGCGGGTTCAAAGATATCAATTAGCAACAAGCAATCAAACATGTCCGTGACAAGTGTAACAGAGTGGCCCCCTTTTTAGGATCAAATATTTGACCCAACGATATTTAAAACCGATCCGGTCGAGACGGCTGACCACTACCACCACTGATTGTCACGGACTGCTCTCACGAGATGTCTGTTCCCCCCCCCCCCCGACTTTTTTTCCCTCGCAAACCAGTACCACAGTAGAACAATTCTGTAGAACAGGCCTGCACACCACGCGGCCCGCCAGCAGCCCCCTTTGGGGCCCGCGAAATAACAAAATCTTATTTTTCATTATTTTTTTCTTAATAGCCGGTGCCTGTCCCAATTTTCTTTCGGCCCGCACAAGTTTTCCCTAAAGTATTACGGTCCGCCTTACACTTTGAGTTGTGCAGGCCTGCCGTAGACAGATGAGGCAATGATCACAACAGAACAGGTAAGGGGTAGCCACCAACAGATGTCCGTCCTTCTAGCCAATAGAAGAAGTCAACGGGGAGTTCTACTCAATCAAGGCAATCGCGTTCATCTAATTTCAACCGATATACTAGAATGGAGCCGAGGGATTCGCCATCATGCTGAGCATGTCAAAAAAAACTTTTTTTTTTTTTTAAAACGTTCAATGAAATCTTCAAGAGATGGGGGGAAAAAAAAGACAAGGGCTAAAGCCACGTGGTTCATAATGAAATGTGTAACAGTGCACGAGCTGAAACAGTTCAATGTACCCCATGGGGGTGCAAGGATGGCATTTGTGACAGTCAATCTCCCATTACAATATACTACAGGGGAGACCCCATGCTGAGAGTGGATAAGAGCTCCGCAAAATTTTTAAAAAAGGGTTGGGGGTTGAGTCAACCCGTGTGTTGTATAGTGCCTTCCCATGGGACGATGGAGATAGGGGACCAGGATATACGACCCTAATCAACGTGAGTGTAACATGTTGTCCCACACGGTGCGTACACCCCCCCCCCCCATTACGATGTTCACACACACAAAAATGGGGGAAGCTCAAGTAGTAGCATTTCTTTCCCGTTGTTAATAACAAATGCATAATATTGATTTTATTATTATACATTTACTTTTTTTAAAAGAGCAATCGATACATACACCCGGGGGGAAAAATAGAACAAAAATTAATCAGGGCCTACCACGTAGTAAAAACTTCCAGAGACAGATAATAAGACAGCTTCAATAGGCCAACTTTTCACACACACACACACACACCAAATAAACCTCACCATTTCTATAAATAATTATGTTTAGCTTTTAAAACATGCTATCCCTTATTATACTGAATAATTATAATGATTCAATTCCTTTGTTGGTTTTATCATCTTCCAAAGGGATAAAGTCAGTGCTGTAACACAAATTAAAGTAGGAGCTTGAACAGTGGCAGATCCAAGTGAAGCTTTTGGAATCAACAGTAAGATAATCTCTTACCCCTAAACCTTAGTTTCATGACATTGAAAAAACAAACATTTCCTATCATATAAAACAACCATTCCAGACTATTGGCACTGCATGGACTTCAAATGAATTTTTTTTATATGAGGGTGATATAGATACGAAGGTTAATATATAAAATAAAAACATAAAAAAACAACTAACTAAATAAATACCCCCCCCCCACTCAAAGCTTCCAAACATTTTAATAGTGCCAACCATAATGGAATATTAGACCTTGATATTGCAGTTACTAGTATCGTATGCAAGCAATACGCTGGATAGAAATTGACATGAAAATAAATTGAAAAACAAGATTTGGTACCCTGAATCCATTACGGTATAGGCCAAATTCACAACTTCACATAGCACATCCCTGCAATGTCTTTCTCCCATTGGGTTTTTACATTTTATTTCTACCTTCTTCCTTAACCATTCTTCTGAACTTGGTTTTTTTTTTTTTCAGGGACTTGCGGCCACTCTTCTTCTTTTCTTCTCTTTTAGG
The DNA here is from genome assembly GCA_964017045.1 of Omphiscola glabra. Classification (NCBI taxonomy): domain Eukaryota; kingdom Metazoa; phylum Mollusca; class Gastropoda; family Lymnaeidae; genus Omphiscola; species Omphiscola glabra. Next base: position 39,563,492 of record OZ024797.1, read on the forward strand.
TAGAATTCATGTGTTTATATGTAAATTTAAATTATACTTATACAAATTTTATACATTTTTTTGCATTGATGAAGGCATTTGTCAAAACATTAACCTTTTTATTCTGTATAATAATTTCTAAATCTGAACCTATATTGCTACATTTATCAAATGTTTGTTTCTTATTATTCCGCTCAATGTTTTATATTATCTCTAACAACTGCGTGGTGCTCTTATATACAGTTTAGGAGTGGCATGTGCATCTTCCATAGAGAATTTAATCCTTAAAAGTTTCAAAGATCCCAAATGACAACTAGGGCATCACACAACAAACAACATAGTCTCAAATTGGCAATGCATATACTGGTACTCAGGGCATTGGAGCCGGCTCTGAATTTTCCAGGAGCTAGATTTTTCACTTCTTTCAGAGCCGGAGCTGAAATATTTGGTTCCAGCTCCATAGCAAATCTTCTATTCCAACTATGAATGTTGCTATGTGCAAGCGTAGAGAGGCTATTTTCTCCACTTAAGTTTATACCGAGTGATTTGCGTTATTCTCTTAAACCAAATAATTTTAAAAATATTTTATTTCTGAGGATGAATCAAGATTATGCTGATTAATAAAGTTATACCAGCATTATTATACTTAATTGAGTTATGTTCCTTTAAATATAATAGAAAATGTTTCACTGTTATATGTACATTTATTTTTATTTGTTTTATTATTCGGAGCCGCTCCAGAATCGGAGCTGGAGCCGGAAATTTTAATGGAGAAGGAGCTTGGAGTCGGAGCCATTTTATAAACTTCTGTTCCAATGCCCTGCTGGTACTCATATAAGCGGTAAAACTGAACTAGATTTATAACAAATATCTCTAAAATTCTAGGTGCCACTATCGGACCTTGTTTTCTTCTTCCAATTTATTGCCACGCAAAGTTTATTTTTTGAAACCAATCCATACACATAGAACATTATGTTGATATTAAACCGCAGAGCTTTTGATTTACAAACAGAATAAAGGATAGTCACATTTTCACTTCACAAGCTCCTTCTTTTGCATGTCTACACCAACTTTTAAATGATCCAATTAAAAGCACATGTTGCATAACAGTATGGCCACCCAAAGAATAAGTCAAGTATCAAAATATTTAAAAAACACAAAAAGGCGCTTTGTGGCTAATTAAGATAGATCGTACCTCATTTCATTAGGTTAGGTTTAGGGATAGATTTAGGGTTCAGGTTAGGTTTAGGGGTAGATTTAGGGTTCAGGATAGGTTTAGGGATACATTTAGGAAATTTTTTCATTATTTTTTAACGTTTTATTCTTAATTTTACGGGTCACGGAAATCAAGTTGGGGGCCATGGTAAAAAAACGCGGTACGATCTATTCGAATTTACCGGCTTTGTTTATAAACATTTTGTAATATGAAAAATTTGGGACAAGTTTAGTTTGTTTAAACTAAGTTATAATCAGGCCAAGACTCTGCTTATTATTGTTATAAAGATGTAGCTTTCACCAAAGCTTTGGTGTAGTGCTTCAAGTCTTGAGGCTTTAAACTAATTATCTTGCTTAATTTGGTGTTCCTTAATTTTTAAGCCTTAGGTACCAACATTAGTTACAACATTTTTTTACAGGTTTTCCCATTCTTTGTTTTGCTCTTTTCCTAGTTTGTTACTTGGTAGGGCATTAAAATTAAGCCATGCCAATTGTCCTACCCGTAAAAATTTAGTAATTTACCGATAAGCATGCAAGAAAGTAGCCAGTCATCTAAGTCACACAGAATTACTATGTCATTAAAGAAACCAGTAACCTGGTTTACAAAAAAAATTTACAATGTCATTGAAGTAGGTAGTCATGTCTTACAAATCAACATTTATTATGACTATGAAGATGGACAGAAATTATAATAAAGCTAAGACTATACTATTCTAGGCTCTCTAAATATATATATTAGTTGTAAAGGCTATCTATCCAAATCCCAAAATCAATACCTCAAAATAAAAGCATTAGATCATATGAAACATATGTATTGGTGCTTTTAAAATGACCTATTAAGGGGTAATAGGCTGAATTTCCAGGCTAAGTCAAGGTATTTACTAAAAAAAGTGATATCGATAACAGGTAATTTTGAGACACAGGTGACGTAAACTGTATACTACTTTTCTCACCAACGACCAATGCAATGGTCCAAACCTTAATAATTTTGGAAATGTTGTAATTTATGCAGGCATCTTAAATTTGTATTTTTATAAATACTTTATATTTTCTACCACATAATGATTAGCATTGACCTCAACTTTCAAAGTTAAAAAATATCAAACATTTTTTAAAAGCAAATGGTCAAATTAACAATAAACATATCTGCTTTAAGTTGATGGGTGAAACTGTAATAGAATTAACTTGCAAAACTACAATCTGCACATAAAATTCAAAACAACGCTGCCGTCTGTAAATTAACAAGTGGAGGTCACCATTTTGACAGCAAAATTATGATACTTGATTTCCGGGTTTTCACAAGCGATACTGAAATACTTGTGGCCTTACTCTAGACTTGCCCATTAGCCACTAGTCAATCACACTCAAAGTCAAAGTCATGACAGTTCAATTCAAATTGAGCTCAAACTGCAGTGGATCAGGAATGTGTACACTGTATAGTAGGCACTTCGGTAAAGCAAGGGAGACTACTAAAAATTTTGTATGGGAAATGGGCGTCGGCGCGCAAAAATCTGTGTTTTTAATTTGTTGATGTTGGTGCAATTTCATTCATAAAATAATTACTATATCCCACAATTGTGTTCCTTTTCCGGCCTTACGCTTTAGAGGACATCTTGGCCTACATTTTAATCAATCTCTTTTTTATTTACAATCTTTTAATATTTGAGAAAATCCTTGGTGAATATAAGGCAACTTTCACCATTTATAAAAGTTAAAGTAAAAAACATGTCATTTTCATATTTATTATGCATCTCGGGCATACATTGATCTACCAGTATGCCAAATTTCAAAGCAACATGTCATTTCCGAGAGACGCCATGGTTCTCGGCATGACCAGTTTACTATGTAGGTCGCTCTACCCAAATTCGCTAGGGTGTGACCACGCCCCCTTTTCCAATGGCGGAAGATGCCGATATTCGACAAATATTCAATTATTATCACTATTTACATCAAAATATTTGGATAACTTATAGTTTCGATTGAACTTAAAAGCATTTTAAACAAGAATATCATAATTTGAGGTTTAAAAACCCGGTAGAGTCCATATTATAAATGATCACAGTTTGCCGTGTGCAAAACGTTGTACTGGGCAGCCATTCACACAGCCTCTTGCATTTGCATAACGGCTATACCGTAATACTATTTCATTCATAAGAGTTGGCCGTGTGCTGGTCAGGGAGAGCTTTAATTAATTATTCATGTGCCAAAGTTGAAAGATTAAAATAAGTCAACCTTAAACAGTGTGTTTAAATAAAGGGGATGCGTTGCCTTATGTAAACTATATAGTCATTGCGCATGACGCGATCAGCGGAATGAGGTCACAAGATGTGGAGGTTTAGTCCATAGTAAAAAAATGACACACCAAGTCGTACTTTAAAAATTCATCACTTTAAAACTAAAACAGCTAAAAATATGATTTTGGTGTTATAATTCTATTAAAAATTAGCTCTATTCAACTATGCCATTGGTTTATTTAAAAAATAATTCTGAATTTTTTTACCAAAGTACCTACTGTATAGTATAGTCATAGTACAACCCCATGAGTCATCTCGGTCAGAAAAATTGGTATAGGCCTATTGAGCATTGTTTGCATCAATATCAGTGTTGACTGCTGTTGTTAGGTGAGTTTTTTTGTTTAGTGACAACAACAGTGACAAGTGATTATCAACCTTGACTTACTTTGCCTTATCCTCTCATAATCATAATAATGGGTGGCCTTGAGGTTATGTTTTTAAGAATGAATTAGTATTTATTTTATAAATTAATTTGCTTTGACAACATTATTTGTGACCGATGTTTCCCAATAACGCGTTCGCTGTCAATGTCAACAAAGTGAAAGTTGGACTGGAAGGAAATCAGCTGATGAAAGCAACAAAGTCGGTTAAAGGTCGAGTTGTTACAAGCTCTTATTGGTGCAATCTTATTGAAGTAATAATATCATAATTTTAGTTTAAAGCATATAATTACTTTTTACTTACTTTTGGCTTTAATACTTGGTGCCTGCAATTTGCAAGCAATCGAAATTGGCAAAAATACCGTATATTTGAGGAAGCAAGCATGGCGGCCATTGAGAAAGGTCACCGGTTCACGAAAGAAAAACATGGCGTTCGCCCTAGTTCCTCTGTCTATACTCCAATATTTTATGGTCCCAATATATTCTAAATGTTATAGAAAATGGCCCTGCACATTTAATTATTAACAAAAAAATATGACATATTTTAGCTAGCCCTTATAACTTTATTTAAAATTTCCATTGACAATCCCCCCTAATATTTTATAACATCTCTAGCAATTGTTTTATCATTTTTATTTAACAATCTTAATTGTTAACCAAATATTTTTCCCATAAAAAAGCCCAGAAAAGTCCCACCTTTGCCCCACGCCCTTTTTTTTAAAAAAATCCATCATTTAAAAAAAAGCCGAAACAAGCAAATTTTAGATAAAAAGCCAGAAATTATGTTTTACAAATCGTGCTAATTATTGTTATAAAAAAAATACATTTTAGCTTGCAACAATCTAGGCCAGTGGTTCTCAACCTTCCTAATGCCACGACCCTTTAATACAGTTTCTCATGTTGTGGTGACCCCCAAATGAGTGCCGTCTTAAGGCATGGGCCCAGTGTCAGTGGGCATTGGCCCAGGTCCCCACTCTTGTAGGGGTTCCCACGTTTCTAGGAAACTCACTATTATTGTAATGTTAATGAATATTGAAAGATTTTGACAATTTAATTGGATGTAAAATTCCCAATTTTCACCCACGATATATATCAGCAAATTCCAAAATAAATATTATAAATGCGAATCAAGTTGGACATTTTTTTAAACCTTTAAAGGGGAATAACTCTCGTCAACAAGTTTTACTTTTCCCAGATATGATCGAAAAATAATAAGGTAAGAATTTTGTTTACAATCATGTAATAACCCTAGCTACGCAACATCTCAGTAGGGAAATAAGTGAAGAAAAGTCTATTCTAACACCAATTAAAGTACGACTTATGTTAATTATTATTATGTAAAGGAATGTGTAGGTCATCAATGAATAATTCTTTTTTAATGTAAAATTATTATTAAAATTGCAAACAAATTGCAACTTAAATAATTGACTTAATATTTTCTAAACTGAAAATAATTGTTTTCTGTTTCTGAAAAACATATTTAGATGATAATAGAACCTAAAAGTCGCTGTAGGTCTGAGCTGATGGCAGAAATATATATTATAGGTATAATTATAATTTCTGCTCACTGTTCAAATCTCAAAGTCATGCTCATCTTACATTTACATAGCTCAACACAGAGATAGATTTGATTAATTACACCATAACAACTTGTCCCAATGTCTATGTTCGGTTTTATGTTCTCTGCAAAAACGATTATGTTTATTTATAGTAATTAATTTATTTTATCTATCTGTCAATAAATATAATTTATCACACTCTGTGATTATGTATAGTTTATGTCTGATAATGTTTTAAAACTTTTACTACTATTATTGATTAGGAATGATATTTTTTTATCAATAAATTGAATCGATCGAAGTTTAACTTAATAAATGAAAGTTTATTTTTATTTTACATTTTTATTCCTCTTGGTGAGTTGGTGGGGAGCAGGAACTGTTTGCTCCCCCTCCCCTTCCAACTGTTTGATCATGGAGCAAGAGAACCCATTCGCCCCCCTCCTCACAGCCCAGGTTTTGTGTTGCTCGGTGGTCCCAGTGCATTGCATTGCCCAGACCCTATTATGTTGTTAAGACGGCCCTACCCCAAGCATAATTTTTTCTTTCGTTGCTACTTCTTAACTGTAGAGTATATGTGTTTTCCGATGATCTTAGGCTCATCTCGAAAATTTGAAAAGCTGTTATTTTGGTAAATATAGAATTAATAAAAATTATAACCAAAAGAATGGTTAAATAACATTGCTTTCTACCACCGCCAACTCGTATAGAACAGTATAATAAAATGATAACCGCATCCTGCACCTTTTGCGTTATGAAATAAAAGTGCACGGGTCCACATGCGAAGACACTTAATAAAAATCATCTTTTGGTAATAACAATATCTCTTGATTGCACATTTTTTCAAACTTTTTTCATTTTAAAAATACCTGCATTTCTAGCAAATTAAACATTATTCTCACAATTTATAGTTCCCCATAAGTAGTGTTAATAGTTCACCTTTAGTAGTACTAGTAGTTCACCATATGTAGTGTTAATAGTTCACCATAGGTAATGTTAATAGTTCACCATAGGTAGTGTTAATAGTTCACCATAAGGAATGTTAATAGTTCGCCATTAGTAGTGCTTGTAGTTCACCATTAGTAGTGCTAGTAGTTCACCATAAGTAGTGTTAATAGTTTGCCATAGGAGTGCTAGTAGTTCACCATACGTAGTGTTCATTGTTCACCCTGGTGTTAGTAGTTCACCGTAAGTAGTGTTAGTAGTCCACCATAAGTAGTGTTAATTGTTCACCCTAAGTAGTGTTAGAAGTCCACCATAAATAGTGTTAGTAGTTCACCATTAGTAGTGTTAATAGTTCACCATAAGTAGTGTTAGTAATTCGCCCATATGTAGTGTTAGTAGTTCACAATAAGTAGTCTTAAAAGTTCATCATAAGTAGTGTTAGTATTTCACCATTAGTAGTGTTAATAGTTTACCATACGTTATAGTGTTAAAAGTTCACTATAAGTAGTGTTAACAGTTCACCATAAGTAGTTTTAGTAGTTCGCCATAAATATTGTTAATAGTTAACCATAAGTAATGTTTATACTATAGTTCACCATAAGTAGTGATGGCCCTCAAGAGAATTGTATCCTAACATAAGAAATTATACTGTTTAACATCAGATGGCTGAAATTCTGTTTTGAGGACATTCACACTGCCTACAATATGAAATTTTCATTTTTTTTTAATTTAAATATTTAAATTATTTTCTATTTAAAAATAGCATGCAAAAACGTAATTAAAACACAAACAATTTTTCGTCTTTGAGCGGCATTGTAACGAATGCCGGGTTCTCGCTAGTATTTTAGAAAAGCAAACGAAAATATTACGCACCAAAAGCCCTTGCGATTATTTTTGTTTTAAAAAGATTCTCATTTAACGCATTTATCGTGAATTTTCCTTCATGTTCCCCTAGGAAAAACGCATTTTGGGGGCTGGGGGTGAAAAGTTGCTGGAAGTGTTGTCATTGGCAACGAGTCGATGTGCCAAGTTTCAGCTCGATAGCTTGGAGGGAAGTGGTCCAATTAGCCGTCCGAAATTTTTGCCTGGACAACGGGGAGGGGGGGGATTTGGACTGGACATTCTGGGGTGGATAGTTGAATTGAGCATCAGTTGGGCAGTTAGACTAGGCACCAGGGGGACAGTTAGACTGGACATGAAGATTATAATATTTACACTGGACACCAGATGGGCAGTTTGACTGGACATCAAGGGGATAGTTAGACTAGACATTAAAGGGATAGGTAGACTAGACATCAAGGGGATAGTTATATAGACTGGACATCAATAGGATATATAGTTATATAGACTGGACATGAAGGGGATAGTTATATAGACTGGACATCAAGTGGATAGTTATATAGACTGGACATCAAGGGGATAGTTATATAGACTGGGCATCAAGGGGATATGTAGACATCAAGGGGATAGTTATATAGACTGGGCATCAAGGGAAAACCAGCGGTAGATTACAAACAAAAACGCGACATACAGGAACACGACACACGGGATCACGGCATACCGATTTTTGTTTTGGTCTTTCGGGTCAGCGTTCTGTATTTGGGAAGGGTCACTTGAGATGAATAGAGTTGAGGAGGGAAAGTAGGAGAAGAAATGGTACAGATGGGCCAAACTCAGATGTGCATTGATTCACAAAAGGGGTTTGGGTGGGGGTGAAATATGCTTTTTTCATATATTCCATGGGACGATGCCTCTTTAAAAAAATCTGAAACCACTGCTTTATCCTGTAACAATTTATTCAGAACTCCATGGTTAAACTCTCTTTCCTATTTCTCGATGTTACAAAAAAAAAATCTTTATCGATTTTCTAATCAAGTATTGGCCTCCTACTGATCTTCCACAGACCCCAGATAGCTTGGAGAAAAATGGCGGTATCTCGTGGTCAGAGCTCATCTGAGCTGAGAATGTATTTTAATTGAATGTCCCTATTCCCATAATCAAGGGGGCTCTAGGAGGACCGGATGCCCCAGGCCTATAATAAATAAAGATGAGCAACAACAAAAAAGTGGGTGGGGAGTGGATGGGTAATGTGAACTTGTTTCTCGTGGAGAACAGGGAAGGAAGGATTTAGGCCAGTTGGTGAAAGTTAGGATGGGCCTGTTATTGAATGACATAATAGGCCAGTTGGTGAAAGTTAGGAGGGGCCTGTTATTGAATGACATAATAGGCCAGTTGGTGAAAGTTAGGATAGGCCTGTTATTGAATGACATAATAGGCTTGTTGGTGAAAAATAGGATGGGCCTGTTGGTGAAAGATAGGATGGGCCTGTTGGTGAAAGATAGGATGGGCCTTTTGGTGAAAGATAGGATGGGCCTGAAAGATGTGAAGGGCCTGTTGGGGAAAGATACGATGGGCCTTACAGTGAATGACATGATAGGCCTGTTGGTGAATGATGGGATATGCCTGCAGGGCCGGCCTTAGGCCACTGCAACCTATGCGGCCGCAGTGGGCCCCACACTTTCATAGGCCCCGCCCCGAATTTATTTTCTAGTACAAAATCTTAATTTTAACTTATTATCCTTACGCCTACCCAGACTGGGCCCCGCGCAATCCGTTTCGCATAGGGCTCGCAATTGTTAGGGTCGGCCCTGTATGCCTGTTACTATATGACAGGATAGGATAGGTCTGCTGTTGTATGCCAGGATATGATGGCCTGTTGGTGTATGATAGTAAAAGGGTAAGATGTTTGGATATGACAGGATGGTAAAATCAAATTAGTATATGACAGGATGGTATAATCATATTAATATATGAACAGATGTTATAATCATATTAATATATGACTGTATGTTATAATCATATTTGTATATGATAGGATAGTATATTCATATTAACATATGAAAGGATGTTATAATCATATTAGTATATTACAGGATGTTATAATCATATTAACAAATGACAAGGTGGTTTAATCATATTAGAATTTTACAGGGTGGTATAATCATATTAGTATATGACAGGGTGGTATGATCATATTAATATATGACAGGATGGTATACTCGTATTAGTATATGTGATGCTGAAGCTGAGTGGTACGCATGGTGCAGTCAGTTTAGAGGCCCTTGAGTGTTTCATCTAAAACAAGACACGCTTGCTTTGGCGGGCCAGTCCAAACGAGTTACTCAGACCGCGAGATTCGCTTATTATCGTTTTGGCCCGCAAGCAACATGATCTAAGCGTGGCGTTACGAACGACAGGTAAAGGAACCTGGGACTCACGGGGGTCATCATTTGCATCAGACTCTTTGAGTCTGGTCATTGCCATCAGGCTCTTTTATCCTGGTCATTGCCATCAGACTCTTTGAGCCTGGTCATTGCCATCAGACTCTTTGAGCCTGGTCATTTCCACCAGACTCTTTGAGCCTGGTCATTGCCATCAGGCTCTTTTATCCTAGTCATTGCCATCAGACTCTTTGAGCCTGGTCATTTCCACCAGACTCTTTGAGCCTGGTCATTTCCACCAGACTCTTTGAGCCTGGTTAATTTATATACATAGACGTTGAGCCCTTACAGCAGGACCGTCTTTACGGCAGCGGGGGGTCCTGGGCAAAGTAATGCACTGAAGCCCCAGAGAGACGCGATGGTCCCAAGAGGCATTAGGCCCCGTAGAGGCGTTTGGCCCTGGGCAAGTTTCCAAGGAAATCTCTCCTTACTAAACCTAAGCCAGAGTCCAAACGCGAACATGCCACATACTTAGGCACTAGCCACTCAGAATGGAAAGTTTTTTTACGGATCGTAGCAATCTATTTCTAATTTTAGCACCAAGTTGCCTCTCGGCTAAAACCATATATTAAACAAAACGAAATTAAAGAGCTACATGGAAAAAAACCCAAACGATCTTAACTTTTTCCCGCGAGTGCTCTGCCCCTGTTCACCTGACGGCCAAGGCTCAAAAATGAAAACCAACACTTTCTGAGTGGCTGACGTCATAAAATGACCAAGACTCTTTACTCAAAACTTAAACAGAATCGAAATGACTGCAATGCTACCAAAAAAAACTTATTTCCGAAGCAGTCGTAATAACTGTCATGGCCCAGATATCAGTGTCGGATAAATATGAACTTGGCTGGGTGGGTCCCTTATAATGTCAATTTAAAACACAATTCAGAAAAATTATTGAGAACAACTTATTTCATATAAATTCTATCAATTTAAATTCATACAGCATTTTAAAAAAAACAAGTAAAAGAAATTTTTTTTAGCGAACACGATTTTTTTTTTTTACTTTAAGGTTTGGGGGGAGGGGAGTTCCAGTTCCAGCCCCAACACATCTTGTTCCGCCGCTGACGCACGGCAACAACGTAATTTCAAGTTGACCTTGAGCGTTATGTAAATCTAGTTCCTTGTTGGTCTAGAGTGAACTCTTCTAAGCCCCGCCCGTCCAACAACGCAAATTGCGTAAGTCTATTTATTGAAAATACAAGAATTCGGTGAAAACCTACTTCAAATAAAAAGTACTCATGAGCATCCAGAGCTCTTCAAACAACATAGAAAAATCTCATTACAAAAAAAAAAAAGTCTCAATTGTATTGTCGCAGTCGGAAGATTTTTTGCTATGTTTTTTGCTTTGAGGACCACTCGGAAACCTTGTGGCTCAATTTGATTTCAGTCTCTCTCCCATCCACCTCTTTCATGACTCGACCTGCATAGTCTAAGGCAGTGGTTCTCAACCTTCCTAATGCCGTGACCCCTTTAATACAGTTCCTCGTGTCGTGGCGACCCCCAACCACAAAATTATATTTCATAGCTACTTCATAACTGTATATGTGTTTTCAGATGGTCTTAGGGCGACCCCTGGGAAAGGGTCTTTCGACCCTTAAAGGGGGCCGTGACCCACAAGTTGAGGACCGCTGGTCTAGGGGGAAAGCTTACAATATATCTATACGAGAATATGATCCACTTCAGTCGGTGACAACAGCTAAAAAGATAGGAAATGTTGAAAGTGGAATGGTTTGGGAAGGCACTGGGCATGTTTTCATGCATATAAAGATCAGGTCGTGAAGGACACTTGTTTAAAACGATAAAAGTTATAAAGAAAAATGTATTGCTTTCAATGGTTCTGAAATGCATGGCTATGTGTAAAGTCGTTACATCAATTCCCCCCCCCCCCTTTGTGGAGAATTTTCTGTGTCGGCAAACGTCTTGTGGAGAATTTTCTGTGTCGGAAAACGTCTTGTGGAGAATTTTCTGTGTCGGCAAACGTCTTGTTGAGAATTTTCTGTGTCGGCAAACGTCTTGTGGAGAATTTTCTGTTTCGGGAAAACGTCTTGTGGAGAATTTTCTGTGTCGGCAAACGTCTTGTTGAGAATTTTCTGTGTCGGCAAACGTCTTGTGGAGAATTTTCTGTGTCGGCATACGTCTTGTTGAGAATTTTCTGTGTCGGCAAACGTCTTGTGGAGAATTTTCTGTGTCGGCAAACGTCTTGTTGAGAATTTTCTGTGTCGGCAAACGTCTTGTGGAGAATTTTCTGTTTCGGGAAAACGTCTTGGGGAGAATTTTCTGTGTCGGCAAACGTCTTGTTGAGAATTTTCTGTGTCGGAAAACGTCTTGTGGAGAATTTTCTGTGTCGGCAAACGTCTTGTTAAGAATTTTCTGTATCGGCAAACTTCTTGTGGAGAATTTTCTGTGTCGGAAAACGTCTTGTGGAGAATTTTCTGTGTCGGAAAACGTCTTGTTGAGAATTTTCTGTGTCGGAAAACGTCTTGTGGAGAATTTTCTGTGTCGGAAAACGTCTTGTGGAGAATTTTCTGTGTCGGCAAACGTCTTGTTGAGAATTTTCTGTGTCGGCAAACGTCTTGTTGAGAATTTTCTGTGTCGGCAAACGTCTTGTTGAGAATTTTCTGTGTCGGCAAACGTCTTGTTGAGAATTTTCTGTGTCGGCAAACGTCTTGTGGAGAATTTTCTGTTTCGGGAAAACGTCTTGTGGAGAATTTTCGCGGGCGAAATTTGGGTGTGGGAAATTTTTCCTTTGGGGAATTATCCGTTTCCCGTGTGTTTTGCATTGGATGTGGCCGGGGGGGGGGGGCTCTCAAATCTGCGTGGGTGGATCTGTCACCACTTATTTACGTTGTTGTATCGTTTCCCGTGCATTTAGCATTGGATGGGCGCTCTCAACTCTTGTCTGGAATCTGCCCCCACTTATTCACGCTGGTAACTGATAACCTCGTATCGACATCGACCACTAATTTAGTTGATTCTGCCAGTTTTTCGTTCGTTTATTCGCCACCCATCAGCAGCCCCGTCACGCGCCAATGAAAACGCGTGTCGGTCATGCAGGTCGTCAACCCCACGCCTAGGACGAACCAATGATACTTCATTACAGAATCAACGTATCAAATAACGATATATATATAGATAGATAGATAGATAGATTTACAGATTGAAGACTTACTAGTTCGAAACTGATACGCCCATATACATTCCCCTGAACTACATCCCTACGTGACATACTTCAACGCACGCACGCGTAGCTAATGCATATGTTACGGCCAAAGCCCGAAGTTCGGCGAGTTCGCGAATTGGCCGGCCATTTCGCACTTTGGCCGAGGCGTGTGGCCAATGTCCGATGTACTGGAAATGGCCGGTGTGTATGCTACACTCGATGCAATTGTACTACCAAGTGCTCAACGAATCGCTGCAAATGTAAAAATAACGAACTGCTGTGTAATTCGAAATGTCATAAAAGTTCATCTTGTTGTAACAAGTGTTGATAGAGATTGGTCATTTACTTTAATAAACTAATTTGACTTTTTGGCAATTTAGTATAAATAATAATAAATATAATATGATTATCATTACAGTATACAAACACCCAAAATCGTTCATGAACATTTTCTTCCGACTTTGGCCGATCGCCCCCAGCCATTTCGCAAACTGGCTGGCCAAATCCCAAAATCTAGAAAAGATCGGACATTGGCCGGTCAATTTGATGCGATATTGGCCAGTTCGCGATTTGGCCGGCCAGTTCCCGATTTGGCCGATTTCGGGCTTTGGCCGTAACACATATAAGTATGTCCAGAAGCGAAGCTAGAGTATTTTAAGCCCGGGGACAAGATTCACCCCACCCCACCCCAAAAAAAACCCAACAAAAAAAAACAATAAAAAACAACAACAAAACAACGACATCAGAGCCCATTTTAGCGCCCCACCTACTAGTAGCACGGCCGGGGAAATCTGTGCCCCCCTTCACCCCCACCCCTATGCTGCGCCTCTGTATTGGCATGTGTATCTCCTTGAAGACATTATAACAAGATTCACCTGTGGCTAGGTATCAGGGCTGCCGAATAAAAAAAAATAACTAATTTACAAACAAATCAACTAAATCTCTACTATTCAAATTTACAAACAAATCAACTAAATCTCTACTATTCAAATTTACAAACAAATCAACTAAATCTCTACTATTCAAATTTACAAACAAATCAACTAAATCTCTACTATTCAAATTTACAAACAAATCAACTAAATCTCTACTATTCAAATTTACAAACAAATCAACTAAATCTCCACAATTTTTACGGACAAAAAATAATTGTTTCAATGACGTTTTTAAAAATAAATTTACACAGTCAAAAAACAAAAGTTAAATCACCAAACGACTATGTTTCATATTGAAAGAGTCGCAACAAGTCAACAGTTGACTATATGTTTCATACAAACATAGCCGCAACAAGTCAACAATTGACTATATGTTTCATACTAACATAGCCGCAGCAAGTCAACAGTTGACTATATGTTTCATACTAACATAGCCGCAGCAAGTCAACAGTTGACTATATGTTTCATACTAACATAGCCGCAACAAGTCAACAGTTGACTATATATGTTTCATACTAACATAGCCGCAACAAGTCAAATCAATAGTTGACTATATGTTTCATACTAACATAGCCGCAACAAGTCAAATAAACAGTTGACTGTATGTTTCATACTAACATAGCCGCAACAAGTCAACAATTGACTATATGTTTCATACTAACATAGCCGCAACAAGTCAACTCACCAAACGACCATGTTTCATACTAACACAGCCACAATAAGTCAAATCCCCCAACTACCATGTTTCATACTAACACAGTCGCAACAAGTCAACTCACCAAACGACCATGTTTCATAAATCAACAGAGCCGCAACAAGTCAAATCCCCAAACGACCATGTTTCATAAATCAACAGAGCAGCAACAAGTCAAATCCCCAAACGACCATGTTTCATATATCAACAGTTGACTATATGTTTCATACTTACATAGCGGCAACGAGTCAAATCCCCAAACGACCATGTTTCATATATCAACATAGCTGCTACTGACTTTGAGTATTTTTCCTAACGTTATTTTGTAGATTGGTCATCCCAGTCGTCTTGAATGTTCTCCTGAGTACGATATTAGAAGTTTAAATCACGCATGAAGAAATCTCAAAGTTTGAGATGTCCTGTTGGGTTTCGCTTCTAAAGATGTTTGTCCTACGTCTACATTTTTTTTTAAAAATATATATTTTTTAATTATTGTTTTTTTTAAGGAAATCCTAAAGTTCTTACAGACCTTTTAACGGATAAGTCATATTTAGGTCACAGTGGGTGGGTGCGACTCGTTAGCCTTGGATGGCAACTCATCTAAGAGAATGATACTCTGAACTCAAACCCGGAGATGGAGTCCCGTAGGCGGATATTGTATATATTGTACATTGGTACAATGAAACATCCCGGCAACTCCTGCGACGCCACTGGTGCCAAGCTGTATCATCCACAAGATGTTCCCTTGGGTTTATCCAGCGGCGTGGAGAGAGGCGATTTTCTGTTGGGAACCAGCTTATAATCCTAGAAGAATAATCCCAGGCCTTGTGGATTCGTCCTGCGAAATTTCACACCATCGTCACCTTGTGACGGACGGATGCCAGCAAATTTAGGCCAAATGTTTACGGACTGGACGTAAATGTTCGTACAGTTGTCAACCCTGCATCGCAGATAAGCTCAAAATATAAACAGAAGGACACACTCAACCAACAAAGTGTCTATTTGAATGATTAACTTTGAACACTTTTGATTTGCTTTGTGATATTTCCGGTGCGTCCCCTACTCTCTCTGTCTCTGTCTGTCTTTCTGTCTGTCACTCTCTCTCTGTCTTTCTCTCTCTGTGTTATATTTCGGGGTTGCCATTACTCTGTGCGTTATATTTCGGGCTTTCCCTACTCTGTGTGTTATATTACGGGGTTTCCCTACTCTGTGTGTTATATTTCGGGGTTTCCCCTACTCTGTGTGTTATATTTCGGGATTTCCCCTACTCTGTGCGTTATATTTCGGGGTTTCTCTACTCTGTGTGTCATATTTCGGGGTTTTCCCCTACTCTGTACGTTATATTTCGGCATTTCCCCTACTCTGTGTGTTACATTTCCTTTTTAATCACTAATAGCTTCATATTTTTCCCCAGGGGACATTGGCAAAATATGGAAGCAACACTATACAACATTACATGTATTGCTAACTCATTGGGCACGAAGGGATTGGGGGGCACCGAGACGAAGGGAGTGGGGGGGCGCCGAGACTAAGGGAGTGGGGGGGGGGGGGGTACCGAGACGACAAGCCTTTCGTTACGTCAAACGGTTTCACAGGCCCATGCGAAAATTATTTTCTAGAAAATAATGTGACGGTAAGTAGTAGAAAATAATGGAATAGTAAATAGTAGAAAATAATGGGATAGTAAATAGTAGAAAATAATGGAATAGTAAATAGTAGAAAATAATGGGATAGTAAATAGTAGAAAATAATGGGATAGTAAATAGTAGAAAATCATGGGATAGTAAATAGTAGAAAATCATGGGATAGTAAATAGTAGAAAATCATGGGATAGTAAATAGTAGAAAATCATGGGATAGTAAATAGTAGAAAATCATGGGATAGTAAATAGTAGAAAATCATGGGATAGTAAATAGTAGAAAATAATGGGATAGTAAATAGTAGAAAATCATGGGATAGTAAATAGTAGAAAATCATGGGATAGTAAATAGTAGAAAATCATGTCATAGTAAGTAGTAGAAAATAATGTGATAGTAAATAGTAGAACATAATGAGATAGTGAATAGAAAATAATGGGATAGTAAATAGTAGAACATAATGGGATAGTAAATAGAAAATAATGGGATAGAAACCTTTGCATTTTTATTTCAGAGCTCCGATTAGCAAGGAAATTTCGGAGACCGCCCCAGCTCCCCCCCCCCCCCCCCCCCCCACCTTTCCCGGCCACGATGCAACGTTTGTGCCCCTGCATTAACAGCTGATCTCTTTTTTTTCTATTTGAACTTCGGGCCCCTTCAATATCAGAGGTCCTTTGCAGCCGCGTGGGGTTGCAGGGCCCACGTGATGGCACTGCCGAAAAAAAGTGGGGGGGGGGGGGAGAGACATTGGTTGAAGGTTACAAACAAGTCAACGGAAACTTTAAAAAAATTAAGTTTTAATGCGAAATGACAAGCAATGACAATTACAAAACACAAACAAAAAAAGTGTGGGGGAGGGGTGGCAGTGGCGTAGCGAGGGGGGCATCATGCCCCGGGCGCTACTCACAAAGGGGCGCCAAATGGTATATTTTACATATAATATGGTATGGTTTTTGAATAGGGGGGGCGCTAAAAAGGTATTGTGCCCCGGGCGCGAGTTAAGCTCGCTATGCCACTGGGGGGGGGGGGGACTTCATAAATAATGATTACGATTTGGGGAAGGGGGGGGGGTGAATAAGAAGAATGCTCACATGGACGGAAAAACCCCCAACAACAATCATTCAAAGTTGACCAGGCAATGGCGGGGAAGTCACAAAAGATCTCAGTTAGAATTATTCCTTATAGTAGAGAATGTCCGAAAATCCCCCCCCCCCCCCAACCACTTCCTTTCATTTCCTCTTCCTAAAATTCCACATAAATGATTCCAAACAGCCAATGTGATATATTGTGAATACAGTACATAGTAACGCATACGTGTGGTTCATGTACACATGCCAGGTGTAATGCTATCCTTGTTGTGATACTTTGACTCAGTGGTTCTCAGCCTTCCTGTTGTCGCGACCCTTTAATACACTTCCTCACGTTGTGGCGACCCCCCCCCCCCCAAAAAAAAACAAAAAAAAAAACAACAAAAACAACAAACAAACAAAAAAAAAAACATAAAATGTTTTTCGTTTCTACGTCATAACTTTTGAGAATATGTGTTTTCCGATGGTTCTTAGGCGACCCTTGTGTAAGGGTCGTTCGACCCCCCCCCCCAAAGAGGTCGCCACCCACAGGTTGAGCACCGCTCCTTGAACTGTACATAGTGGACGACGTGTGAGATTTCATTTCTCTCTCCCCCCCCCCCCCCCTTTTTTTTTCCCTGACCAAAAGTGTTACCGATGCCATCAAAACAGATTTGATTTTGACCAAGGTCTGCTCTGCCTGTGAACTAAATAACTCTTCTTGATTTGTATATCGTGAAGCAGACAATATTCACTAGCCACTATCATTTCTTCGGATTTTCCAAGGAACCCACCCCCCCCCCTTTTTTTTTTTCCTCCTATCTCTCATTTTTTTTCCTCTCTCTCTCTCTCTCTCTCACTCTCTTTTCTCCACGACGTGTCCTCCGTCTCTGTGAGTGAGCGTATTTAGTGATCCCACACTCCGTGCGACACTGTCACACTTCGGGCTCCACGCGGCCCAGGCTTTGAGATTCAAATGACAGGCGAAACCTTCTTCCCCAGAGCGCGAGCTCCGCTACTGGTCCCTTGCGCGGAGCAGATACGCGTCTCTTCATTGGTTGGCGACATCTGAAGATTTGTGTCTGCCCCAAGTCTTTAACGGCGGTGACTCCGCCTCCCGATCGCGCGTGTCATTAAAAGCCATGGTCACGTGCTGGGACAGAGTCTGTTATGTTTAGACTTCGGTTCTTGAGTTAAGTTTCATTTTTCAGGTGCTGTCGCCTGGACTCGTACGGTGTCCCCTTAAAAAAAAAAAAAAAGGGATGTCTTCGCCTCAATCGGTCCCCATTCTGTTTGGAAATTTATCGTTCGAATGACTTTTTGGTGGCTGTTTGTATGAGCTGTGACTATATCATCTAGGACTAAGACAGTTTGGACTTTTGTCTACATTCGATTCGGTGCTGTGCTCCTAGTCTACCCCTGACCATACCAGGGGCGACGCCAAACAGACAGAGGCGGCAGTCGTGTGGTGTGGGATTGTAATCTTATAACCCGCGACTCGGAGAGAGAGCGAGCGGATATTTTCTCGTGATACCCAAACCATTATCAGATTACAGACACCGCTGGATGGTGACCGCCGGTCAACCCTCCGCGACGCGTCAGAAGTCGGATAGACTCTCAATAAAAGGTAAGGGTCAATATTATGCCAGTTGTGTTATTATAAATACAGTTATGTTTACAACGTCATGTCTGCATGTGCATTCTAGTTTTAGTCTCCCGTCCGTTCTAAGAAGAAGAACAAAATAAAATTGTTTTCGCCCTTTTCTAACACACATGAAACTTGTCAGTTAAAAGAATGAGTTAAATCATAATGGGAGTGAGATCTATCATCACTCACTAGGATAGCTGGGCAGGTACAAATGCAAGGTAAGTGAGGGGGGATAAGGGTGAGCTAGGACAGATACAAGGTGAGGTGGGAGGGGGGTACGGCTGAGCTGGTACAAATACAAGGTGAGGTGGGGGTGTAAGGCTGAGATGGTACAATTTGAGGTGGGGAGGGGGTAAGTCTGAGATGGTTCAAATACAAGGTGAGGTGGGGGTGTAAGGCTGAGGATGATATACGTAGAAAAATGGGGGGGGGGTGTGGGTGTGCAATGCTGACAGCGAAACGTCTCTACTCTATAATTTAGTATAATATCATCACTCACTATTTAGTATAATATCATCACTCACTATTTAGTATAATATCATCACTCACTATTTAGTATAATATCATCACTCACTATTTAGTATAATATCATCACTCACTATTTAGTATAATATCATCACTCACTATTTAGTATAATATCATCACTCACTATTTAGTATAATATCATCACTCACTATTTAGTATAATATCATCACTCACTATTTAGTATAATATCATCACGAATTCGACTACAAAAGGGGGAAGGGGCGGACTTAAATAATTTAACGTGTGCTCACCATTTCCACTAGGAACACAAAGTTAATCATACAGTTATAGTCACGGCGTGTAATCATCATACGCCATATGAACACAAAACCTATCATACAGTTATAGTCACGGCGTGTAATCATCATACGCCATATGAACACAAAACCTATCATACAGTTATAGTCACGGCGTGTAATCATCATACGCCATATGAACACAACACCTATCATACAGTTATAGTCACGGCGTGTAATCAACATACGCCATATGAACACAAAACCTATCATACAGTTATAGTCACGGCGTGTAATCATCATACGCCATATGAACACAAAACCTATCATACAGTTATAGTCACGGCGTGTAATCATCATACGCCATATGAACACAAAACCTATCATACAGTTATAGTCACGGCGTGTAATCATCATACGCCATATGAACACAAAACCTATCATACAGTTATAGTCACGGCGTGTAATCAACATACGCCATATGAACACAAAAAAGCCTAACATACAGTTATTATCGCACAGACAACAATATAATAATATAATCGTATATCAATTATATTATCTTATAATCAACCATATTTCATATGAATTCAATTACACTTAGCATGTTTCATTACCCAAAAATGAATTCAATGTAATTGTAGGCCTGTACTCACATGACACTAAGTCACCGAGACTTCGCTAATAGTACTAATACCACTACACTTTTTTTTTTTTGTTGATATAACGCCCTGTATAAAATAAAGCTATTAATAAATTTATAAAATAATAATAACAATAAATGAAGATGACGTCATTAAGATCTGACCATGCTGAGTAATTCTATTAAATAAAGTCTGGTTTTTTTAGTGGTGTTTTTTTTTTTTTTTTTTTTTTGGCCAATGGCGTTGCCTTGACATTGGTCAGCATTTAAACTTACTTCATAAACAAAACAGTAACAACTTATATCACTATTTGAAATAAAGTAATAAACAACCCCCTCCTCCCCCCACCCCCCAAACCCCCGACCTGGCGTTTGCGTCTCCACTATGAGTTTCGCTTAGTTTTTAAAACAGAGGAGCATTTTTTTTTTTTTTTTAAACAATGACAAAGTGGCCTGCAACATTATTTCAGGCCAGCCTGACGAACCAGGTGACCGGTGGCGGTTAAAAAGAATGGAAAAATAAAGGTCAAACAACAACGAATTGATATTTTATTGTCGATTTTTTAAAAATTGTTATTTTACAACCATTGGGTATTATATATATATAAGAATAGTGATGATAATTGTAATAACAATGATAATAGTAGTGGTGATATTAATAAGCTCAAGTGAACATTCTCGTAATGATACCGACATTGCAGCAATCATCCCACCAAGGAGGTGCGGATTTAGTGGGATATATATCAACAGTTGGATATATAGATCAATAGTGGGATATATATCAATAGTTGGATATATATATATATCAATAGTGGGATATATATCAATAGTGTGGATATATATCAATAGTGGGGATATATATCAATAGTGGGATATATATATCAATAGTGGGATATATATCAATAGTTGTATATATATATATCAGTAGTGGGATATATATCAATAGTGGGATATATATCAATAGTGGGATGTATATAAAAGGGGACTTACTTCAATCCAGATTCAAGGGGTAAAAAAACAAAAAACTTTACTAATATTTACAGTACGGCCATACATTTTTAAAAAAAAAATTAATATTTTAAAGAATTATTAGATTTAGACCCCCTCCCCACTCCTTCCTATACCAAATCACCAACCATGTCCTCTCCCCCCCTTTCACCATCTCCACGCCCCACTCATCGCCCGCCACACAACACTATATACAACCCATCAACCTCTTGTTCCCTTCCATCAGTTTTGACAAGCAAAATTATGGTATAAAATGAAGGGGGAAAAAATTAATTTACATTTTCCAGTCGTGATATATTATTTTTTTTTAAACAAGGAATTATTGACCCTCGGCTTTCTGTGTATAGATTACAACAATTAACGGATTTGTGGAAACATCGACAGATAACTCAGATGATTCAATTCCAAAAGGGTGACTCCTTACAAAGGTGTCTATTTCTGCTTCATTGAGATAGGATTTCATGGCCCCGTTAATTGTTGCAGATCTCCGATGTAAGACTAAATGTGGCTTCGCGCTGTCCTATTATAAAGTTTAAAGTTTGTATTCCACATTGCTGACGAAGGTAGGCTGACGAAGGTAGGCTGACGAAGGTAGGCTGACGAAGGTAGGCTGACGAAGGTAGGCTGACGAAGGGGCGTACGTAGACACGATGGACTCGGTTGAGACCCCCGTCTTAGCTTGATAAATGTACACATACAATTGTGTAAATACGAATATAATTATTTTTTTTTACGAAAATTTACAAAATGGAAAGCCCCTCTGTTATAAATAGCCCTTTTCGTTTTAATCTGCCGTCTAACAAACTATTTGCCAAGAATTATGGGTAAACAAATTACGTAAAATACATTTTGAAAACGTTTTCTCAATAAGGGATCTCTTAATATAATGCTATAAAAATGTAAAAGGTATGTTTCCATTTATCCGGTTCTGGTCCACCAAGTCGGACACTATAAACCAGTCCGATTCCAGGCATAGGACTTTGACATAATAATAGTGGAATTGTTCTGCATAGACCATTCTGATGCCAGGCACAGTGCAATTTTCTCTCCATGCATAGCATCTCTCTGCATCGGATGAAAACAGACGGTCTAATAATCTTATAATTATAAATTTCCCCCCAAACATTTGTACTATTAAAAAGTATAGGCAAGGAGATATTCTTAAGCCCCACCCCCGTAATTGTACGTCTAATTGTAACGGCACCTTTCCCCCCCCCCCCCCAACATCAACCACAACAAATAAGCCAACCGTGACTTCAGCACCATGAACGAAAATACGACCGAAATCTCGCCTCTACGAGTTTGTATTAGAGCGGAAATAATTTCATTTCTTATCACGGCTGACATCTACACGGGACAGATCTCAGCTATCACAAACTGTGGTCCGCGCCGCAGTTTCACTATCACCGTCAAAGGCATTCGCTTATTATCAATGTCTTCGTCAGCCTGGTAGATTAGTCTGATGGGGGTCAGAGGTCAGGGGTCGTGCAACAATGACCACAATAAACTCTGAGATAACAACGTTTTTTTAAATGTTTGGTTCACCAATTACAACACGAATACTCACACACAGACACACACACACGCGCGCGCACACACACAGACACACACGCACGCACACTCACACCAAAATGCTTCATAGATCTGATGTGTCTGGTTTTTTTGTTTTTGCTTGTAAAGAATGTGTTATACTGAATTCTTATGATAATAGGATCCACATTTTTTAGAATGTGAACATCTATCTTACGTCATGTAGAACATCAGAAAAATGTGAGTTGGGGGAGGGGGGGGGGGTCTGATTGCTTATCACTAGATGAAAAGTTCCTGTGAATGGTCCGTGTCCAAGGTAATAATGGGGGAGACTGCAATCAGGTTAGCACAATAGGAATCAGGTTAGCACAATAGGAATCAGGTTAGCACAATAGGAATCAGGTTAGCACAATAGGAATCAGGTTAGCACAATAGGAAATTAGTAAAACACAGTAAGATTAAACCTGCCCAAGCCGAGTGTTTGGTCAACCATAAAAAAAATTTCAATATTCAAAACACACACACAAAAGATGTAGTGTCCAAGCTTGGCCCCCCCACCCCCCTCAAACTCTGCCCCCCGGGTCCAGAGCTAGATTCAGACGGCCAAGGCCAGTAGGTCACTCCATACTAAGGTCAACTTCCAGATGCCAGACGACATCGCTGTGTCCCCTCACCTGCCCCCCTCTCCCCCCCCCTCCTGTACCATTAATGATCAATGGACCGTTCGAATCACAAGAGCACGGGTTAGTGGAGTTGTTAGTGGAGTTGTTGGTGGAGCTGCTGGTTACTCGGGTACTAAAAAAAAAGAATATAAGAACACATAATCGAAAGCATAAATTTTTTTTCAAGGAAATTTAATTTATAGGATTAACTGCTGAGTGGTCTCCCTAGAGTCCAGACATTTGGGGCGGGGGAGGGGGGGGGATGTTACACATTATTTGATTCTGACAAAGTTAAAAGAATTATTTTTTTTAAAATTTTTTTTTTTTTTTTTAAACTTGAATTTTGCAACGGCTTTGACGTCACACATAGCCATCGAAATCATGTACCTGGAGCTCCACACGAAGCCACACGTCCGGTTCCACATCATTGCACGCGGACGTTTCAGACCTCGGGGAGTTCGTTATTTTTTTCAATTACTTTTTTTTTTTTTTTTTAAATCTAATTTCAGGGTTGCTACATTTGTATAAATATTGAAACTTATTTGTCGTTACCTTTGGTTTTTGTTTGATACCATTGCCCTTTATAAAGTAGTTTACGTTATATGGCAGATCTGGTGTGATGTTTTGGGGCGGGGGGGGGCGCAGGGTTAAAGCGTGTGTGTGTGGGGGGGGGCGGGCAAAAATACAACACAATTCATTTTATAAACAGTTCAGGTTGTAAATCTACGGAGTGCGTATTTGTATACAAAGGGGGGGGGGGGGCGGCGTTAAAGTGTGTGGGGGCGGGTAGATGCAGCAACAATAACAACACAATTCATTTTATAAACAGGGAAGGTTGTTAATCTACGGAGTGCGTATTTGTATAAAACATGTGGGGTGGAGAGGGCGAAGGGATTGTGTTGAGGCTGGGGGTTGGGGGGGTTAGGCTTAAGAGTGTATTTTGAAAATGCTCATCTTGTTTAGGCTGAATGGTCGAGTTGTAAAGTGTGATGTGTCGCACACTATGAAACGGGTCGACTGTTTAACGTTGACCCCCCCCCCCCCCCCCACCAAAAAAAAACGATCAGGAGCCTTGTTGTTTAACAACGGCGATACATCGTCCACAAGGCGGCGACTACATTGGTGGTCAATGTTTGTGAGTGGGGCGCAGTGGCAGACCCACGAAAAGGGGGAACAGACCACAAGGCGGCGACTTCATTGGTGGTCAATGTTTGTGAGTGGGGCGCAGGGGCGGACCCACGAAAAGGGGGAACAAAATATGGGGGTTGCTGGGTAATTATACGGAATGGTCTTATTTACATCATACTTGAAAATACGCATAACTTAAAAGTATATTTAAAACATAAATTAAACATGTTATCTCCACACCACCCCCAACCCTTTTTTTTAACCAAAGCGTTTTCGGAAAATCGAATTGCTTTTGTGTGTGTGGAAAAAAGTAGACACTGGTATTTTAACATTTTGAATCCTGTTCATAAGAGGAAGAATCTCTTAAAAATAGAATTGGAATTCTTACTTACATCCTCTTTTTTTCAGACTTAAAATAAACAGTCCTCACAATAATGCATGTTGACAATAGATACAAGTCTATTGTCAATGCTCGGGTTTTTCCGTGTTACGACGTTAGGCGAGCATATGACGTCATCAAAATGAGCGGTCCAGCCAGTTGCCAGATTTTTTAAAAAGAAAATCATAGGTGTCAAAACACAACCGGTATTGGCTGTTCTTCATTTCATTATGGATTCTACATACACTTGTATGTTTAAGAAGAGATATAATTATAGTTATGTATAAAGGAATATAACAATAAACACTTCCTCTATTTAAAGAGAAAAGAACCAAGAGATACTAAAATTACAAGATATAAAAAAAAAAAAATTAAAATTAAAGTTAAAACTCTTCCATTTATTTTTGCCATTTCTGTTAACATCGGCCAAGAGCTTCGTGCTCAGTGCCGCTTCTGCCGATTGTTTGTCAGGTAACATTAATAGACTTGATAATAACATTCGATTTCATTATTTATGAAAAAAATAGAAAGAAAAAAACCAGACTCGACTGACTCTGAATATGACAAAAAATCATCAACTAGGCCAACACATGACCCTCGGAGCCGGAGTCATAAGAAATTCCAACCACCGCTGGCTTCTTTAGCCTAACACTCACTGTGTAAAATAAATAACAAGAATTGTGTATTAAAATTAACTGATACTGACTTCGCTTTTGTCCGCATGGTTTCTTTTCTGGGTTTGTAGCCAAAAAATCTTCGGAAGGCTAACTGACACCCCTTTCCCATCATCGTATCGAACAGAAACTTAGCACGTTGACTTGTTGGCAATGACAACGCAATCCTTCAAGTTTATAGCCCCACCGCCACACACCCCCCCTCCCCCCAAAAAAACAATTTAAAAAATAAATAATAATCAGTTTTAACGCTATCGGATGCCATTAATTTCACAAAATAAATTTCCCGGTACTGCGCTAAATGAGATTCTTTAAAATATCGCAGGTGCGTTTGGTGCGTAATATTTTCTTTTGTTTTATAGAAATAGTTGGTGTAATACATCTGTGGTGTAAACGTGGGGGGGGGGCGGACATTAGGATATTAGAATAATATAGTTCAGGGGTGTACAAAATATGCGGTTACAAGCCGCGGCCGGGGGGGGGGGGGGGGTCACAAATTTGGATTCTTATAAAGTGCTTTACTTGACTGCATATTTTGTCAAATTTTCATCCCCCTCCCCCCCCCCCCGCCCCCGACTACTCGGCTCTACATTACGTTTT
This sequence comes from Omphiscola glabra, assembly GCA_964017045.1. Classification (NCBI taxonomy): domain Eukaryota; kingdom Metazoa; phylum Mollusca; class Gastropoda; family Lymnaeidae; genus Omphiscola; species Omphiscola glabra. Next base: position 39,589,668 of record OZ024797.1, read on the forward strand.
ATAAGGGGTTTATACGAAAAACTATGTTTTCAGAGGTTGTTTTAATTATTTTACTAACCTCACTTCGTCAACTAGTGTAGCTTGTTGGATAAAATATTTGAGATCCGTTTTCATCATTTATTTACAGGTGATTCTAATGTTTAAAATTTCTGTTTACAATTTATTAATATCAAGTGACTCTGGTTGATGACATAATGTGTGTGTCTACTTTCAGCACTGCACTCCAGCAAGTAGGATGCAGTCTCCGTTTGGGCCTGCAGTGGACACTTCTCTCCTACTCCGAGACATCCTGCACCACAAAGACACTTTCAAATCCCAGCACAAAGGCAGTGCCAGCAGCGGCGACAGCATCAAGGACATCTACAGCACGGACTGTAATGCTGAGATGATCTCCCCGCTGCTCCACAGCAAATCCAGCGACATGGCCTACAACGCCAGGGACAACGACAACGACTTGGATAACGAGAACGACGACATGGAAACCGCTACGGATAACAACTCGTGCGGTAACGACGAGGACCAGTCCGACGATCTGGACGATAGGTCCCTGGACGCCTCCGCCCAGGAGGACGGGCTGAAAGTGGAAAACGGGACCTTGAGCTTAGGGGAGAGCAAGGAGGCGAAGCGTGCTCACGTTGAAAATATACTAACTAGTATGAGGCGGTCGCCGCACCCTGACACTATGGACTCGTCCGTCGGCGTCGTCACCGGTGACGTCAAACGACAGAAGAGAAAACAGCCTCAGCCACAGCAGCACGAGAGCAGCCTCCTTCATTCAGAAGAGCTGGCGCTCCAGAAACAGATCCAACAGCTCCAGGAACAGATGCAGGCGGTGAAGAGAAAAAGGGAAGAGGATTTATCGATGCGCGGCGGCGACGACGACGATGATACGGAAGAGGAAGGCGGCAGTAAACCGCCCAGTCCAATGAGCGGCGGCGAGTTCAAGAGAGCCCGCGTCGAGCACATCCTCAGCAGTATGCGGTCGTCAACCTCGCCGCGCACGGAGAACGGCTACGAGCTCGGCAACCGCGTCTCACCGGGGAGCGAGAGCGGCAAAAGGCAGAAGCGGAAACAGACGCAGCCACAGCAACACGACAACAGTAAATCCGACCACAAGGACGGCGGCGTCAGCCTCAAGCACAACAACAACAATCACGGGTTTAGCTCGAAGAACTTCTCAGCCAACGAGGACATGCTCAGCAATGATGATGCCATGCGGGACAACAACTCGAGCGGTCTCTACGGGGGCAACGCGCTGTTTCGCAGCAATCTGTACCGCGGCCTGGGCGACAAAGATTACATCCCTGCCTTCCACAACGGATTCGACCCCACTTCTTACAGGGATAATCTTTTCAGGCATAGTTTCTTCATGAGGCCGGAGCTTGATCCCATGGCCGCGCTCAGAAATGTTTCTAAAGCTCTCCACGCCAGGACGGAGCTGGCCCTAATACCAGACGTCCAACCGAAGGCCGCACCGGTAGATCTCTCAAAAATTGCAAACGCGTTGAAAACTGAACTCGCTCAAGCTGTTAACGCAGCGATCGACAATGCGGTCAGCAAGGTGTTCAACGATAAGCCGACCCCAAACCCAGATGCATCGATGACGTCAGAGTCCAGCTCCCAAACCCAGCAGGAGATTCACCAGCATCATTCTAATCACCAAAATCATCACAGCCACCACCACCAGCAGCAGCAGCAGCAGCAACAACAACACCAGCAGCACCAACCACAACAGCAATCCAAGCACCACCAGTCGTCCGGACTCCTCCCTCACTTTATGCATCAGCAACAGCAACATCATCAGCAGATGCATCATCACCGCCATCAACATCCACAGCAGCAACAACAGCTTTCATCTAGTCACATCTCGGACCGGGATGCCATGAAGGAAACTGTGAACAATTCTCACGGGGAAAAGAAATCCGAACTTATTGTGCCTATCGCGCCTTTCAGCGACCACCTTCATTTCTTAGAAAGATTTGGGAACCGGTTGCAGCAGGAGAAACTCAGCGCATTCGAGCCGCTTCACAAGGGCGAGAGCGAACTCATCACACCCCACACCGGACCATCCATGCCTTTCCACCCACACTTCCCATACTACCTTCCCACCCAGGTGTTGCCGCCCCTGTACACGGGCGAACCCGAACAGACCGAGGCCTTGCCGCTGATCGTCAACACGCAGAAGAAAAAACGCACCAAGGTCACGGACACTCGGCTCGGCTCCCCTCGAACCAAGCCCGCGCTTCCGCAGGACAACACGACCAGCTCCAGCATGGACCACACCGACGCCCAGCGGCAGCTGGCGGCCGCCTTCCAGCACTTCCTGCCCCCCATCCTGCAGACGAGCGTCGCCATCCCGAACCCGTCTCTGAGCCACGCCTCCGACATTGCGCGTCGGCTCATTGAGGCGCCCTTCGGAGATTCCCGGATTCCGAGTCCTCAGGATCATTCCCGGAACTCCCCGCAGTCTGCCAGTGATTCCCCGCACTTCATGAGCAACATGCACGACCGATGCATGAGCTTCTCCGATGACATGATGGAGGCCAGCAATCAAGGCGGCTCACTTATGATATCCTTTTGATAAGAAATAACATAGAGATTAGAATAACGTTGTAATAACAATATATTTTTTTAGTACATTAGTGGTATGGATTGGCCATTTATGAGAGGGGTTTGCTTTATTTCTTCCAATGACTAAATCTAAGACTTATAAATAATGAAAAGTTTCACGTATTTTAAATCCTTCCAATATTTATCAGCCCGTAAAACGTATATTGATCACGTGGAAATGTTTAAACTTTATGAAATTTAATGTTTCGATTAAAAGAAACTGTAGCCTCGTAACATTTTAAAAAAAAAAAAAACGTTCGATGAACACGATTTTGGCTTTCTTTCGTACGCGGAATAAAGTTAAGGGTTCAGTTGGAGCACTTGAACCCAGTCTGTTAAAAGCAAAAATCCCTGCAACCAATGACCGCAGTAGCCCGTCATGTACAAAACAAATTTAAATCATCCAATTTGAGGTCTACTTCGTGAATCCTTTTTCTGTGCATTAGTTTTTAACTCGGGAGAAAAAAACAACCAAAAAAACCCAACAAAACAACAACAGTACTTTGCAAGTGAGAATAATTTCTTTGAGAAATCCTGCTCCCCCCTCCCCCAACCGAATGGTGTCCCACCACTCATAACGTCACCGATTCCCCTCTGGCTGTTGTACCCATCAACTCTCTTGGCGTCTCTGTCTATCGCATTAAGGACCCTTGGTTTTGGCAGGGCATCTACTACCTCCCTTCCAAAAAATCAATGAATATACCTTATAGAGCTCTCCGCATCGCAACGGTGGGACTGATCACACCAGACACCACAACGCCGACGTTTCTGTCACTTGACGCCTAGCTCTCTATCTCACCTCGATCGATGAGTCAAAGTCTTCCTTTTTTTGAAGCCATCTCCCTGAACACTTGTGGTCTCTCTATCCCCCCCCCCCCCCCGTTAGTGGTTACGTCTGATAGCCTTATGAGATGTAACCGAGCCGGTGGCGACGGTTGGGGGTGGACTTGGTTGAGGATTGGAGGCTAGGGGGTGGAAGCGATGGATCAATTGGCGCTACATCCCCTACGCCTACCTTTTCGGGGCCCTTGGCGCTTTTCTTTGCTTGATCTACCCACTCTAGTCAATTTGGAAGCTCATTACAGTCATTGGCTAGTCTCGGGTTAGCCATCGGATTTTCTTGAGTATCCGATGCTAACGACACATGAGTGCGAGAGGAACGAACAATGAACTTCTCCATGAGATGAAAGGATTAATTGGTAATTATTGAGACAGACATATGGTACCCGTCAGAGGCAGGCCCGTGGATCACTGATAGTTTATGGGGCAACATCTTGTGATGAATCCGTGCGGGTAAGTTGGGACGACCCGGGGTATATAAGATAAGAAGTACTGGGCTAGAAATAAACTTTAAAAATTATTATCCCTAAATATCTAAATCTTGATGTTACATGGTAATAAAATATTTATTACAAAAAAAACACCCTAACCCCCGGCCCTCTGAATCCGCCCCTGACCGGCAGCCTGGTTGCTGAAACCGGATAGCGAACTTATGATTAATTTCTTATACAAAATTTCTCAGCGCCACTTTGAGAGCGCGACTTGCCAGACTGCCCGAGCAATTAGCCAATCTGAGATGTAATAAAATTCAGACAATTCTTTTTCTTTTTTTTTTTTCGCGAACCACTTTTCGTAAATAAACTCATATTTCAGTTGACTTTATTCGTACTTTAAACAAAAAATTATTTTAAAAAAATCTGTTTAAGTCCTCTTTATTCATTAAATACTTATACAAGTGGTCGAAAAATGAGAAGACACATGATAATATATGAAATTACAATTGTACAGGTGTACAACTTCCAGGGCTGGGATATCGGGGGAAAATGCGATGATTTAAAGAAAAATTGCTGCTCCTCCATAAAATTCTCTGACAAAAACATATTTGTTAATTAGTGGAACAATTCAACGATCGGGAAAAGTGTATGGATGTGCGCTGGTGGGAGTGGACGAATCGTTATGATATGCATTCCAGTTCTTGCTTTACAATTGTAAAATATTTTATTGTTTTTTTTTCATTTCAAGTATTCAAGTCGTCGTCTCGGGCACACAAAGAAACCTAGCCATATCCCCCCTCCCCCATTCTCAACGCCCCCCTCCACAACGCCGCCCCCACCCCAAGCATCCATTCTAAACAAATAATCTAATATTCTGATCTGAAGACATATAGTAAAAAAAAATATCCGGCTGTAATGTTGTTTGTTTAAAATACTAATTAACCGACTCGTTAATAAGCAACTAACATCCCCCCAGCCGCTACCCGGGTATTCCGTCTACCAATTATCCGGATGGCTTATAGGCAAATGTAACTGAAACCGGTTGCGCGTAAGACGAAGACTCTGTAATGAATATTCGTCTTCGGAATCCCTGGACTTGTGAGCCGCGCTAAAGCGAGCGTTTGACAATGTTACGGCGGTGCTCATAAAGTAATGACGTGCAGGGATTTTAATTCTTCTGGGAAGGATTGGCCTGTGCTAATTTGGAAAGACTTTGGGAAGAAAAAAAAAGTTTTAGGATCGCCTCTCCACTTCAAAACCAACCCAAAACTTTTTTTCTCAAGTTATCTTTAGACATTCGAGACCTGAACAGTTTGTTTGCCTCTCCCCCACCCACCCACCCTGTTTCACATAGTACCCGGGTACTACACCCAATCCTTACTTTGTCCAAACCCTGGCACTAAACCCTACCCCTACTTTGTCAAAACCCGGGCACTAAACCCTACCCCTACTTTGTGAAAACCCGGACACTAAACCCTACCCCTACTTTGTCAAACAAAACCCAGGCACTAAACCCTACCCCTACTTTGTCAAAACCCGGGCACTAAACCCTACCCCTACTTTTTCAACACTTCTTAATTTAAAAAAAAAAAATTCTCCCCCATTAAATAAGCGAGCGTATGACACTAGAAACGCTTGTAAAAAAATTCAGTGAAAGAAAACACACACATACATATATATGATAGTCGTGACGTCATCAGGAAAGATTCCAATATTGGCCCTCCTCCGTCGCTCGTGATAGATCGAGCGACCGGGACTCAATCCTAAAACAGCGGTGGCTCCATGTACCGGACCCGCTCATTGATTCCCTGGGTTTAATCAATAAAATAGTACGTCCGTCAGGTTCACTCGCTTAGATTTGCCGACCCCCCCCCCCCCCCCCCACGGGACACAAAAACAATTAATCCAAGGCTTGTACTACGAACATGTTTTAAGTAAGATTGTTTTTTTCCTCCAGTTATTACAGGTACAACTTTGATACCGCTAGTAAAAGTACAAAAATCGATACCACTGGATACAATTGCAACTTCGATACCGCTCGTAATTAGTACAAAATCGGTACCACTGATACAAGTGCAACTTCGATACCGCTAGTAATATTACGAAATTTTTAAGGCCTCGTCTCCACAATGCCCCAACTGGTCTCGCCCACCCCAACCCCCCCCCTCCCAACGCCGCACCCGTTGTTTGTAAAGACAGGTCTACGCCACTGCTTCGCCTCAGATTCTCAGGTCAGACTTTTTATCTGTTGGCTCGCGTCATCGGGCAGAAATTCGCGAGACGTCCGTTGCATCCCCCACACTACTGTCTCCACACTACCATCTCCACACTACCATCTCCACACTACAATCTCCACACTACCATCCCCACACTATTGTCTCCACACTACCATCCCCACACTACTGTCTCCACACTACCATCCCCACACTACTGTCTCCACACTACCATCCCCACACTACTGTCTCGACACTACCATCCCCACACTACTGTCTCGACACTACCATCCCCACACTACTGTCTCGACACTACCATCCCCACACTACAATCTCCACACTACCATCCCCACACTACTGTCTCGACACTACCATCCCCACACTACTGTCTCCACACTACCATCCCCACACTACTGTCTCCACACTACCATCCCCACACTACTGTCTCCACACTACCATCCCCACACTACTGTCTCCACACTACCATCCCCACACTACTGTCTCCACACTACCATCCCCACACTACTGTCTCCACACTACTGTCTCCACACTACCATCCCCACACTACTGTCTCGACACTACCATCCCCAAACGACTATCTCCGCCTATCTTTTGGGCTTTAAAAATAAATCTTCGATCATCGATCGATGTACGATACTCCTGTTTTGTTTATCTTAGTATAATCTGTTTATTTCTTTAGTCCAACCAAGTAGGCGTGTAAATCCTTTGTGGAACAACCTCACTGATTAGATTACCCGACGGTGCAGTACCTGCAGTGACGTCAACTTCCGGAACTTCTATCTTTATAGACAGTGCACTTTTTATTTCAGTAACCCGTTTTCTTTTATTCAACCCTATCGAATAAATGACGTAGGTAGAGGAGTTGGTTGGGTACACACACAAAAAAAAGGGGGGGGGGTGGGCTTAAGTGGAGTCAGAGACTCAAAATGTTTATTTTTAGTATGCGATTATAGATGTTGCCTTACCTATGCCCAGAAATACCAAGAGTTGACATATTAAACTATGACGCACTGTATACAACATATATGTGCCTTTATGTTTTAATATCAAGATGCAGAGTCGGCGCACGACAGAATAAGATATGTTGGAAAAAATTATTTCATTTAATCGAGAGTGATCTCCCCGCATAAAAACATCTGTACCAACAAGTGCATAGGAACCTCTGTATCAACAATTGCATAGGAACCTCTGTATCAACAATTGCATAGGAACCTCTGTATCAACAATTGCTTAGGAACCACTGTATCAACAATTGTATAGGAACCTCTGTATCAACTCGTACATAAATTCTCTTTTTTTTTAAAAACTAATCAATTGAGTCCGATGCATATCAGTGGTGATAACTGTTGTCAGAGGTGTAGCTAGAGTGATTGGCGCCCTGTGACAAGATTCATTTTAAAGCGCCCCCCCCCCCCAACTTTCTTTTTTTAAAAACTCTAAAACCCATTATTTTCATCAATAAAACAATTTCAAAGCACATTTTGGCGCCCCTAACTAGTCTGGCGCCCAGGAACATATGTCCCATGCCCCCTAGCTACGCCTATGACTGTTGTCAAAGGTGTGAAACATTTTCTCCTTTATTTATCTTGAGAGGAAAAAAATAATGGCCCACTTTTTTTGTCTTTACTTCATTGAAAGGTTTCGCTGATATCTTCTTCTACCCACTCAAGTACATGATGACACCGTGGATAACTTACTTGAGATGTCTCAGCCAGCGGTTCTTAACCCCTCCGCATAGTGGCACCGTCTCAAAACATTATGGCGACATGCGCCATATTAAAGTGATCATTACAATTGGTGACACTGATAATCTTTAAACATGTAACGTGTGTGATACGGTCTTTAAACATGTAACATGTTATAAGGTCCTTAAACATATACCATGTGTGATAAGGTCCTTAATACACGTATCATGTGGGATAAGTCTTTAAACATTTAATACACTTAATGAAAAAAAAACCGCTTGAAATGTCTCCCCTACAATTTGTAATATAGCCTCACTTATACTTATATTTGCAAAACCTCTTCACATTTGATGTACACGTGTGTACATTGGTGATAGCCTTTCTCTTAAACTCGTAACACCATCTCTTAAATGTGTGATATCTGCTTCTACGCCGGTCGTATAGTCCGGTGCGCTTGTAGGAGAACACATGGCGTGATAAAATTGTTTGAAAGTGAAATCAGCTACACATGATGTATTTTATTTCTACTTGTAGATCTTCATCCCCCCCGGGCGAAAAGCCGATCTGGTTATCAGACATGATCACCCCCCCCCCCCCCGGACAGTTTTCAATCATTTCGGGCCTTTTCTGGCCTCTTCCTTTTCCTGTTCATGGCTGGGGCGTAAAAATAACCATCAAGTCCACATTTAGTTACGCCAGTTAAGCCTCGGATGGAAGGCAAGACAGCGATTCCTAGTGTTTAACTCAGATCTCCCCCATAAGCCTCGGTACATGATATCAAGATAGTGGACTTGGCGGTTATTTTAATAACAGACCCCTCCCCGATTTACCCCCCCCCCCAACCCAACACACGCCCAACACTCCGCGCAAGGAGTGGGTATTAATTTCATCCATCAAATGACATAGGAAAGAGTTGAAGTGGGGTGGGCCTGTCATTGTGAGAATCCTCCATGATCGAATGGGTGCGAGGGCCTGAAAAAATGCGAACCATTTCTCAGAACGTTTTCTTTCCCGTTCCTCGTCGCCGACTTCTTTCCTCCTCCTCCCACTAATCCATACGTGTCCTCCTGACTTCTCAAACCATCCGTCTCTTGCCTCTTGGAGCCGCGTCTTCCCTCCGACACCTCACACCACGTGATTACCGGGGCCAAGACGCGAACAAACTAATCTCGCTAATGTTTTTCCGTCAAGCTATCATAACTGTAAAAGAAAGGGGAAGGAAAAAAAATTTGCTGCTCCTTGCTGGGCCGGGTAGGAAGCGATCCTAATGCATTATTGAACAGTCATTATCGGGGCTGAATTCCTAAGACGCATGGGCCCCCGAAAGAACGATGACAAGCACCCGGCAATGATAGGCCGCTGTCTGCCTTAACGGCTCGGGACCTGATGGATGGGCGAGGGTTAAAGGGAGGACCGGAAGCGGGGGTATTTTTGGGTCTCTCTTTCTGGATGTCCTCGTCGCAATTATCGCCCTTAACGTTGCCGTAAATCTGATCATTTCTTATAAATCCGAGGTGGGGGTGGGGGGGGGTGGGGGGTGGACGGACGGACCGGAGATCTAGGCGTATTTTGTAGACCCTCAAGCAGGGATCCGAGAGTTGTTTTTTTTTTATTTATGTGTGATCTCCTTTGCAGAATTCCGTTTGACAAATCAATGTTTAGAAAGTTGTGATTCATTGCTTTGCTAATACTGATATAATGAACCAAAAACAAAAACAAACAAAAAAAATAAATAAATGAAAACTCGAATTGATTTATTTCACGTAATTTTATTTTGAGTCCTTTATTTCATCCTAGAAAAGAAGACATGTATTTAAGTGTTCAACATACAGTTCAAATAAAAGTAAATTTAAACTGTAGACTTTACGGCCCCAACGTGTAGAGAAAAAAATGTATGTGTCAAAGGCATCCCGTCCATCTCTCACATCTCCTGGGCGCTATACTCTTATCATTTGCTTGGTTAGCAACCACCTGTCACTTTGGGCAGTCACAATTGTCCTGACGACTTTTTTTTAGTCATGAGATGAGGTGTCGTCAACATTTTGACAAAAAGTGTTTTAATATCTTGGTGCACATCTCCCCACTCCCCTTTTCCTCCTCAGTACTTTTGATCCAAACGTTGCCCCCCCCCCCCCCAACCTTTTTTTTTTTTTTTTGCGGTGTGCAAAATGGTGCACAGTCATACTAACAAAAATAGGGCATTGAGATTGACTTGTTAAATGCATTTATTACCTTACTATCCAAACCAATACATCGGAGTCGGAACATAATACATCGGAGTCGGAATATAATACATCGGAGTCGGAACATTTACGCGACCACCGTACCAATACTTGAAGTCGGGACATTTCTGCGACTCCCTGTACCGTTACTTGAAGTCGTGACATTTCCGCGACTCCGGTTAAAAAGTCCGACTCCTGTATTCCCGGCCTTACACTTACACAGAAGGGGCCCGTGTAGCCTTTAACCTACGGAGCTCTAGGTCTGAACGCATCAACCGCTCACCGTTGCCACGCGCTACATCTTCACACTTAGGTGAACACAAAGACCTAATGGCCAAAAGATCATCGGGGCGCGTCCGGCTCACCAATTACCGCAGTCGACAGTGCAGTCAAGCGAGACGTCTTTCTGTTGTGAAAGGCTTTTCACGGTTCCTAATCCCCCATATCATTAGACCCGAAAGTACGCGGGATGATATGCCTAACACTGTAACACCCCCATGTCACCCGACGAATCAGCTGGTGTTAAATAACCAAAAAAATGTTTCCAACTCTTATCGAATTGCTAAGTATAACACACACCCCCCCCCCCCCCACCTTTTCATTAATTCCGGCTTCAGATGGTGATGTTTGAATTGTTTCTTTTTTTTTGTATTTTTTAAAAGATTGAATTTCAAAATATGTTTCTTGAAAAAAATTTTTTTTTTAGATCTATTCAATGTGAGTTATTTGATACACTTTTGTGAACGCTTGATTAGTCATCATTTGAAATAAGTTTGTCTATGATTATGAAAGTTCATGGGGAAAAAAAAAAACAGTAGTTCTTGTAACATGATCAGTTCTTCGAAGTTAGGGGGGGGGGGGGGGGGTTGGAAGCAGTTGGGCCGCTGTGATGAGCAGATGCTAACGATTTAACATGCGGTGATTCGAAGTGACCTCTCTAACAATGTCGGCCTGTGTTACTCAGCCGCGAAGTAAGTGGTACTTCGGTCGGGTGTTAAGGGTGTAAGTTAAGACTCGCTGTACTGGACAGAAACCCAAAAAATGGGGGCTGTCGTGTCATCACATCGATAATGTTAAGATTAGATCTATAGATTTCTATTTAAACTGCCCACGGATGCACGCCTATCTGTGTACCTATACCGTCAGCGCCGGTATTTTTTGTCTTTAGATAAGATACGAGAACGATGTACGTCGCTCATACAAACAACACTATGTTTAGAAAATTAAAAAGTAAAAAATTAACAATAATAATAATTTTGATATAAGTAGTTTGCATAGTTGATCATCATCGAATTTACTCTTCGCGACACCTTTTATTAAACACATAAGCAGTTTATCAAAACCTCGTCAGATGAATCTACACGTATTCAGAACTAATGACATCTACGTGTATTCAGAAACGAGCACATCTACGTGTATTCAGAACCGATGACATCTTTTTTTTTTATATTTGAGGGCCCACGATCAATTTTTGATCATTTTGGCTCCTGGTTTGAATTTAGAGTTTGCCTTCTCTTAGATGAGTTGCCTTCCAAGGCTAACGAGTCCCATCCACCAGGGGTGCTTGGGATGTTGGCTTTGGCAGGGATTGAACTCGAGACCACCCTTTTAGGAGTGAGTCAGTTTAGACCACTCGGCCACCCAGTACCGATGACATCTACGTGTATTCAGAACCGATGACATCTATACCTGTATTCAGAATCGATGACATCTATACCTGTATTCAGAATCGATGACATCTACGTGTATTCAGAACCGATGACGTATTTTTTTGTTTTGTTTTTACAACGTGTGCAAGAGCAACACGTGGCGGGCAAGGTGTGGAAACCTGTTAGTCACACTTGTGTTTTCATAAACCCTGTCTCCCTGTCATATCTATAGCAAGCGACTGCTTTATTACCATTTTCTTCATGGCCCCGAACGTGGAGAGAAAAAAAGAGAGACAGCTGGTGACATCTGGAGGAGGATGCTCACGGTGAAGATGGGAAAGAACTGGCTCATTGAGGGAGATGGGGGGATGGGGGCTGTGCTCGTGGTAAAGATACATAGTATAGAACGGGGACATATATGGGTGCGCTCGCAGCCGGGGGTCGTATGGGGGGGGGGGGGGGTGACTTCAAAGAAAATAGACCATCTCGTGATGATACGCATAACTAAAATTCCATTTGCAACACATTTTGCGATAAATTAACGTGGAAATTTCAATTGTAAATGAGGGCTGCTAAGTAAGATGGCAAGACAGGTTAAGGACGGGGGGGGGGGTCTTAAAAAAACTTAATGAGAATGTTAAGTGCGCCTTACTGTTGACATTTGCGCACATATATATATTTTTTTTAACCGCATGGCCCTTACGCTCTTATCATTGACTGCGTATAGGTGAAGGCGCTTCGATATAGAGCACGTGTGTTGCTTTACGAAAGGCGTACTCGCAGGGGCGTGGCTAGGGTTAGTGTCGCTCGGTGCGGGCCAAGATCTTCGTCGCCCCCAAAAGTTTGCAGTTGGCCGGAAAAAAATGACACCCATCGGGAGAGGGGGCGCCCGCTGATTCCCTTCCAACGCCCCTGCGTACCCGTGTTGGCTGAATGAATACTTGTGAGTAGTGATCTACATGCACCGATGAAGGGATCTATGCTGCATTGTGTACATCTGAATATAACCAAAAAAAAAAAAAAACATTGACAATAATAATAAGTAAACATTTTTCTTGTTACACTCCCCCCCCCCCCCCAAAACCACGTTTTAAACGCCTCCTCGAGACAGTGTCCCTGCAACATATGCCCGGCCTGGTTAAGTCCCTCTTAATAACGCCGCATATTAACTATTACTTTAAGGTGCAATAAAAGTATCATCCACTATTGTACCGGCTGTGACTCTCACGCAGTCCCCCCTCCCTCCCCGCCCCCCCCCCCAGGTTTACCGCCCCTGGAAATTAACGCTCTAGAAAGTCAGCCAGTCTTTTGGGCTTTATAAAAAAACACTGGAGGGAGGGAAGGGTTGGGGAGGGGGGGGGTTATTCCCTAGCACCCACACCTTACCTGGCTGTGATATCTGTTGGCACAACGTATCAGTGCCCAGGCTCCCCAGGACTGAAACACTATTGTATCATTTTGATTTCTTGGTAGGCGACAGCTGGAATTGCTCGTAGGCGACTCGGCTCGTAATTTGGATACTTCGTAGGAAGTGCCCCGAATATGTTGTATCCATATAGTCTTAAGGGTACAAAGTGCCCCGAATATGTTGTATCCATATAGTCTTAAGGGTACAAAGTGCCCCGAATATGTTGTATCCATATAGTCTTAAGGGTACAAAGTGCCCCGAATATGTTTTATCCATATAGTCTTAAGGGTACAAAGTGCCCCGAATATGCTGATAGGGTTCAAGTTTCATTTGTTTATATTTAGGGGGGGGGGGAGGAGAAGAGGTTGGGAGGGGGGGTAGAGGTAGTGATAGGTAAGTCGGGAGCCGTTTGTCAAAGAGGTCAATGAAACTGTAAAGACCAGATCAAAAACAAAAACCCCCCAAAAAAAAGAAACATTTTAGTTTCAGGACACGGTTACATATATTAGAAAAAAAAGTTTGTAGCTTTCGCGTGGTGTTGTCACCAGAAACGGACTCTCGTGACAGCGCGGAGGCTGAACTTAACCGAGCCGCGTCAGACCTCGGTGTGTGACAGTTTATTAAAGTCTCACAGCGGAGCACCCCCCCCCCCCCCTCACGGGCTCTTAGGCAACAGGTGTCTTTGTTATTACTAAGAATACGAAGTTATTTTTTTTTTGTAAAAATAAACGGTTGTCTCTGTAGATATCTATCCTATCCGGTTCTGTTAATTCCCCCCCCTTTTTTTTTCCCCTTTCCCTTGTCACTTGTTCCATCCGGTAGTGATAGCGGGGATAATTGTGTCATGTGTATCTGTCACCCCCCACCCCGCTTCCCTCCCCTGTACCCCACCATGCCACCCTTCTTGTTGGGTGCTCGACTCTGTTATCAATTCGGTTTGAGATTAAAACCTTGAGGACAGACTCTCCACGCCCCCCCCCTTTTTTCACCCCCCGGAGTTGAGGCCGGTGTGAAACAGTGGTGTCAAGATCTCGTTCATCGTCTCGGCACGTGCCCACAACACGTTATAAAAAAAAAAAAAAAACATACACACACACACACGCTTTTCTCTAGTTCTTCATTGTCATTCATTCATGGGGGGGGGGGGGGTCAAAACATCTGGTTTGGGAATGAATAACTTAATAAGATCAATACCTTTTAAAAATTTTAAACAATTGTTATGGCAATGCGATTAAAAATTGCCTCAAATTAACAGGGGGTGGGGGGGGGGTGGGGGGCAACATCCACAACAGCAAAAACTAAAACAAAAAAACAACACTACTATTGAATAATTATTCTAACATTCCTAAACCTTTCCTCGGTGATGTCTCACTACCCCCCACTCCTTACCCCACCCCCCTGACCTACCTACCTATTCTTCCACACCGTCAACCCGTCCACACCACACCGACGCGTCCGCACTATGCACCTACCCACATTACCAGCCTGTCCACACCACACCAACGCATCCGCACTACGAACCTACCCACATCACCAGCCAGTCCACACCACCAGCCCGTCCACACCACACCGACGCGTCCGCACTACGCACCTACCCACATCACCAACCTGTCCACACCACACCGACGCGTCCGCACTACGCACCTACCCACATCGCCAACCTGTCCACGCCACACCGACCCCTTCGCATAGCATATCAACCAAAACAGTCACGAGTGTCCATCGGTCAGAGTGCCGGACACACAACCTATTTGTTAAACTTAAAACGGAGAAAAGGGGGGGGGGAGTAGCAACAAAACAAAAAAATACGTGCACCCTTTGACACAAACAACGTCAGCTATCTTTCCTCTGCCTCACCCGCGACGACGTGTGCACCGGCTGGTCGGAGCCAGCCAACCGCGAAGAACAACACTCCGGAGGATGGGGCCCGGGCTGATTTTGTAATTGGACGATTGGTTTGAAATATGCAACCATCACCATCGGGGCCATCATCACCAGCGTCATCATCGGGGCCACCTTTCTTACCACGCCACATGATGCTGCTGTTGTCCATGGCCGTTTGGTTTTAAGCAAGCAGCACCCCCCCCCCCATTTTATGGTTGGCCAAGTTGAGTACGAAGTTGGGATTGGAAGGTGGGGAGGGGGAAGTTGGTGGCGTGGGGGGGACTGTTGCCATGATAGATGGAAAGTAAATAGTATTTTGTGAGCAGCTGCAGGCAGCTATGGGTTAATGAGTTGAAAGATGAGAGATAATGGTTGAGTTTTGTAAAAATAATCGGACAGGGCCAGAAGAGTTGAGGGATGAGAGATGGTGGTTGAATTTTGTGAGCTCCAAATGGAGACAAGACTAAGGTTGATGGATTGAAAGATGTGACATGGTCAAATGGGTTGGTTCGTGAAATCAGACATCGACATCCACGGGTTAACAGGTTGAAAGATGAGAGAGATGGTTGGTTTGTTTACTCAGACACAGCCGAGCGGCAGGACCCTTTCGGCCAACGGCAGCCCTTTTCGGCCAACGGCAGCCCTTTCGGCCAACGGCAGAGGGTTTTTTTCTATTCATGGGAGGTGGCGGCATAAATCTTGGACCGCCTCAGAAGGCACCCACCCTAACTACGCCACCGAATCCACCTCTAGATGTTGGCTTACGCACTGTGACTGATATCACACGCTTAATTCTTTGTGTACAAGGAAGACCCGCAGAAGTCATAAACGGTGGCCTCATGTAAGCAATCCTAGATTAGTTACACGTGAGCTTTTTTCTTTTTTCAACGACACCGCCGGCTGACCAACTTACAATTAGTGGTATGAACCAGATATGCCGTCAGCAGACGACAACCACTTTAAATTTGTTTGTTTTTTTATCTATACTGCAGACATATGTCTGTACTACACAACAATGGGATATTTTTCTGGCTCATTCGGATGACCACGGAAATGAAGAGTCATTGTCGGAGTTCCCAATGGTTATTTATAGACATATTAGGAACGTATTTCTTTTCCAAAGTCTATTAATAAGCCTAAAGCGTACTGTTGCTGAATTGGTCAGTTATTAACAGTGGTTGGTCGTTTTCTACTTCAAGGAATTTTAGAACTCCGCCACCCTCTTTTGTTTTATACTATTTTAAGCACGATTTAATAGATATATATGTTCAAATGCAGTTCCTTGTATTTGCATGTGTCATTATGTTATGTAACTGACGGGTTGGTATGTAGGTGTTATGTCACTGACGTGACGATGAGTAGATATCATGTTCCACGACATGCCGATGGTTTGGTTTGCTTTGTGTCGCCGCCCACGTTGTCACTCCTTAACGCCCGCCCTCACACCACGACCTTGACCCCGATGCACCTCCGGAAGGCCAAGCTGATGTTCTTCTACACCCGGTACCCCAGCTCCTCCATCCTGAAGATGTACTTCCCCGACGTCAACTTCAACAAGAACAACACGGCCCAGCTTGTCAAGTGGTTCTCAAACTTCCGGTGAGTAGACCGGCAATGCGTTCGTCTACAACAGTGGTTCTCAAACGTCCTTATGCCGCCACCCTTTAATACAGTTCCTCATGTTGTGGTGACCCCCACAACCATAAAAAAATAGTTTCGTTGCTACTCCATAAATATGTGTTTCCCGGTGAGCTAAGGCGACAGCCGTGTAAGGGTCGTTCGACCCCCCCAAAGGGGTTGCGACCCACAGGTTGAGAACCACTGTTCTAGAATATCATGAACAGCCCTGCGATATATATTTATCACATGTATACTTATATATAAATATATAATCTTGAGTCTACCCTAGTTCTATCATTTTTGTGTAATTAGATTGTTCTGAAATTGTAGCAGGCCTTAATTTAGTTCAGTTCGATTGTTCTGTAGTTAAAAGTGTACTGCACATTGTACTTGCGCTATTTTTTGTTCTTAAAATAGACAGTGCACTACATTTTAAAGTTAATATTTCATTTAAAAAAAAATAATTTAATCTAAATACCGGTTCTTAAGATTTAAATGAAAATACGTGTAAAATTGAAAGAAGGCCAGGAAATATCTTCACGCCGGAGGCCCTTCACCTCAATACATTCAATATATCATCAGACTGTATGTTCGACTTCACCGGATACCACTCATGAAGAGCCACGCCGACTTAAGTGTCTTGGGCGTGTAATATTGGGTTTGGGGAGGGGGCGGGTTTGAACCACTTTTAAAGTAGAGGGTGCATCACGTGCCCCCCCCCTCTCCTTGTCTCATCAGTACCATAATGACAATACATAGTACTCGTTCAAAGACGTGCTTCCGATAATGACTTGTCTTTTGGCGGAGCAAAGCGGTTAACATATCATGGCAGGTTTCAGACAAAGTATAGTCCTAGTTTAACTCACACACCAAACTAAAATAAACCAAGTTGCCAATATACACTCACAACGCACACATAAGTGTGTTGTTTTTTTGTGTGTGGGGGGGGGGTGTGAGGGATGGGAAGGGAGGCAGCAATCTTGTTTTGTTTTGTTATATGTATGGGGTTTTTTTCATCATCCCTGTGGTAACAATTTTATTCAGAAAGATAAGAGATGCTCACTCTGTCCTAATGACAGAGAATACCACCCACCCTTTCCCCTCCCGCGATCCATACTTTCCACCCCCAACCCCCCCCCCCACCCCATCCCTTGCAGCGAAACAGCTCGTGAAGGCAGGAAAAAAAAAGTTAGCTGATGTCATCAAGTATTTATGACCGTTCTGCTGACATGGTAGCCCGCGACATGGTAGCCCGCACAGGAGCTGGTTTCATGGCTTATGATTTCATCCCCCCCATCTGCCCCCCATTATTCCATCAGCTATTCGTCCCATTCTTGATCTAGGGGACGGTAGGTCCCGCGCCTACTTTGTTTGTTTGTTTGTTTGTGGGCGACAGTGGCGGATTTGAAAAAAATAAAAACAAAAATTTAGAATGTTTGAGTTGGGGGGGGGGGGCAACATGAGATATTTGGACTGCTTTTTTATCATACAAAAATGTTTCATCGTCTACATTTGTTACATGTTTACATTTTCTCCCTTTTAAAAAAAAAAAAAAAGCTGAACTGCCTCCTACTAGACCTCAAACTTCCTCAACTAAGTACGCACTCCCCCCCCCCCCCCCCGCAAAAAAAAAACGCACTCCCCCCCCCAAAAAAAAAAAGCTGAACTGCCTCCTACTAGACCTCAAACTTCCTCAACTAAGTACGCCCCCCCCCCCCCCAAACGCACTCCCCCCCCCACCCCAAAAAAAAAAAAAAAAAAAATCCGATTCACATCTTAACACCCACATGCATTTCTCCCCACTATAGCTCATTGGGGGGGGGGGTGCATCGGTACCCTTTGATCGGTAATTTATTGATGGCTGAAAGCAGGCGTGGCATTCAATGGCATGTATTTGTCCACCGTATTTGCTCTGCCAGGGACAAGACGCGGGGCCGCTGCGGTAACAATATGGCGTAATTATAACACTCACTCGTACCCGTTTCTTTCTGGGCGGTTTGGGGGGGGGGGGGTTGATTTGCGTCCCTCCCTGGGGACCACATACCCATCTCCCGTCAAGTCCACCAAATCGTACAATCACATGCCTACCAAATGGTGAGTGTTTAAAGGTGTTAGCAAATAATACATCACCAATCATTGATCAATCAATCTTGCTTTTTTTTTTTTTTTTTTTTTTTTTTTTAAATTACTATAGAGGATAAGTTTTTTTTTAGGAAACACTGACCATCATAGTGGTCCCATCTCCACAGACACCCAATCTCCACAGACACCCAATCTCCACAGACCCCCATGCTCCCCAGACACCCCGTACCATCATAGTCCGATATTTGCACACGAATCGGGTGGGCCGAATATGAACACAATCCGTTTCGGCTCAGCAGTTCTGAGAGCTCAGAGAACTCCGCTGGAAGCGCGTAGTAATGCTGCGCCGGGGCCCTCGGGGACTGCTTATACAGCCACATACAGGGACTGCCCCGGCAGCTCGTCCGTGCTGAACATCTCCCCCCCCCCTCTCGAGACGACATCTCCCCACACACTCACTCCCGAAGATGTCACACAACCGCACACCGCGGAGGTGTTATTCGGTTGTACAATTTGGGGGGGGGGGGTATGCTCGTTTAAACGTAGTCCCAGGCGTAGGAATCCATTAGAAGTACGTGTCCCGTACACGCCCGGGCGTCCTCGCATATTTACAGGAAAGGGCCACTCATTATCACCCAACCCCAGCCCCAAAACCTCCTTTCTTTTTGTTAACGTCACACGTTGAGCAGTAACATACTGGTCAGTATGTCCGTTTTCTATGACCCAAGATTCACAAACACATATTTATATATGGTACGGACATATATTTCTTTGGTTCCTTTTTTTTTTTTTTTTTTTTTTTTCTTTTTACAATTTCTGGCAATATTTCACAACTCTATGTGCAGAGAAATCGACAGTTTTTTTTAAGAATAAGGAAAGCATGTAGACTTAATTCCCTGGGAATGATGTCTTTTTAACTTATAGAGCTTTATGATGCCTATGTATTGATTATCTTACTAAACCTTTAGAGTAATTCTTTTGTTGCCATAGTGCTCACAGAGATAATTTTTATATTTGATGAGTTCAGGACCAACTATTTCAACTGAACAGTTTTCTGCGTCGTTCCACTCAGCTATAAGTTTAACGCTAAATACCCCATTATCGTTTTAACTCAACTAATGGTTTAGCGCCAATCACGCCATTATAGGTTAAACTCAACTAAGGGTTTAGCGCCAATAACGCCATTATAGGTTAAACTCAAAAAATTGTTTAGCGCCGATCACACCATTATAGGTTAAACTCAACTAATGGTTTAGCGCCGATCACACCATTATAGGTTAAACTCAAAAAATGGTTTAGCGCCGATCACACCATAACAGGCTAATATAAGTTCAACAAAACTTGTTCAAGACCAGTTCACAGAGAGAAATAGAACAGTGGAACAGAAAAAAAACTGCCAACAATGTTTTTTCTATATGTTATAGCCGCTTATGGTTGGAGCCCAATACAACTTAGCATTGCTCCCGTCCATCCGGACCCCTTCCTCCCCTTTTATCTCTGAACAATTTACAACCCAGATCTTGCCAAAATCCATTCCCCTCCACCCCACCCCCATTCCCGCCCCTTCTACATCGTATTCAAGTCGTTGTCCTATCCTGTGTCGGCATTTTCCCGCGACTTAATGCTCATCAAACTTTTAGCATTTCATATCTTTAATGCATCATGGACACAAGTGATTAGCTCGTACCCCCGCCCCGCGTCCCCCCCCCCCCAACCCCAAACTCGTCCCTAGAGACAGAAAGTTGTGGTGCTCGCCCCTTTTTCGATTTCTCACCCGGCCGGCGTTCAAGAATTCTACAAGATGACTACTGGGAGCATCCCCCACTTCTCCTATCCGCCGGCACCCTCCCCCCCCCAGCCATTTGTCAAATGTGGCATTGTCGACCGTGTTCTTCGGACACCAGGTCCCTCGCGATGTTTATTGACACTGATTATAGACTCTTATATGTCAGAACGAGGGCGCAGAGTGGGCAGAAATCATTTGCCCTGTGTCCCGGGGAAGGACAGCACGGACAAGTTCCTCATCAGCCGGGACAGAAGAAAGTTTTGGCAGATCATCTTACTAAACAAACTTTTTTTTGGACCTCGTGGACAGAGAGAGAAAAAAAAAGGGGGGCGGGGGCGGTGGGATATTTCCAAAATGCTAATTCTTGGGGACAAGTGGCACCTCTTCCCCCCCACCTTCTCTGTAGTGGAATCTCCCAGCGGAGCTCTCGGATTTTCTCGCGTGGTTTGCTTTCTGTGACGTCACACGTGAGGCGGGAGTCACTCGAAGAATGTCAACAGGAAGAAGGTTTTTAATCCCATCTCATTGTCTTCGGGGACCGGGTCAAAGTGATTCCTAAAGGTTGACATTCCCGCGCGGCGTGGGCGTGATCTTGCATGATAAGCGAATAAAATTAACCGGGTTGTTTTTTTTTTTGTGCGTGTGTGTGTGTGTACGTTTTTCATCCTGGACGTGTGGTGAGGTTGGGTTTGGTATATCTGATGACGCAGGATGAAAGAAGAGCTGAATTTGAGTTGAAGATGGTTTCTTTCTTCCAAGACTACATTTTGATCGCTGTGGCGATCATTTGAAGTGGAGTGTAAGGCGTACAAGGATACTAACGACAGCATTACGTCCGTAAGGAATCGGCTTACTGGACAATGTCACGCTCGTAGCATTGTTTGCAAGTTCTCATGGTTCGCCATCGAATTTTTTTCACCGTTGGCATAATAATACGTATTCGAAATCTGTGCGCTTCTGAAAATCCCGACAGAGCGGTTTTGTAAAGTTCGATAGAATGTGTCGTCACCGGCAAGGAGTCGATGCGCAAAAGTTTCAGCTCGATAGCTTGACGCGAAGTGGGTCAATTAGCCGTCAGAAGATTTTGCCAGCCAGCCAGAAACAAATACGAAGTTAATATTAAAGTATTTAATTGTCTTAAAAATAATCGTACGTTTAAAAAATCAAATATATAAGAGATACCGGGGAAAGCCGAGCAATAAAATGTAAAGCACTTATAAAAAAATCCGAGGCATTGGTTCCGAGAGTATCATTTGTTGATGTGTGCAGTGACTTGAGCAGCTGGTCCACCAATGACGTCATTCGGCCGCCATTTGTACCATGGGTAAAAAATTGCACTTGGTGCGTTAATAATCGCTGACATATGTTATAATCTGAAGAAATAATTGGAAGGGGGGGGCAATTTTAGCTGTGAATTATCTTTATGAACAATAGTAGTTTGAAGGCTCATGTAAGTGAGTATATGGAGGCTTAACGGGTGATCTCAAAATTTAAACCTTTTCAGACCCACATTCAACACCAACCCCCCCCCCCCCCCCACAACCCCCTGGGCCTGAAAGTTAAGCTGAATATCTGTCTTTTTTTTTAAAATAGACGTAATGTCATGGTAGGCGATCTCAAACGAAAAGAAATTCATATCCCGCTTCTGAGGTCTTTACGAAGCTAGCCTTGAGAATCCTTGCTCTAGGCTAACACTTGGAAATATTTCATTTAAGAGAATCGTGCTGTTGAGGTAATATGGAGATACACCAGTGAGTGAACAAGGAGATACATTCATAGGAGACATAATGATCAATAAATTGATCGTGGGCCCTTAATATATAGAAGAAGAAGAAGAAGAAGTAATAAGGAGATACAACAATGAAGTAATAAGGAGATACAACAATGAAGTAATAAGTAGATGCAACAATGAAGTAATAAAGAGATACAAGAATGAAGTAATAAGGAGATACAACAATGAAGTAATAAGGAGATACAACAATGAAGTAATAAGTAGATGCAACAATGAAGTAATAAGGAGATACAAGAATGAAGTAATAAGGAGATGCACCTGTGATGTGCTTAGCAGAAACACCTACTTATCAAGTAACAACAACGAATAAGCGGACTAATGCCTTCTGGTCTTTGGGTGATGCCGTCCGAACAAAAGCGCTCCATCTGAACAAAACGAATCTGTCTCGTGGGCCCCCTCGTCTTGCCAGCCTCGCGTGCCGGATGAGATGAGCTCCGTTCTTAGAGATTGTGACGTCCTAAGACGAGGGTGATCCTCTTAAAATGGGAACCCCGGGAACCTGTGGAAGGCTGCCTGAGACCTTTCCCGTCGGCCCGCTGATTAGTTCTAATACTCAATAATAAGGTCTTGCAGAATGGGAGACTTATACGGATAGGTTAGCGAACACGGTAGTCACTAGTTGTAAGCCGTGGGGGAGTTTTTGGTTTGACAGCGAGACGGTGAAGTCACCGACTACACAGTCTAATTAATGGGCTGGTCAGGATCTGATGGAGATGTTGGTGGAAAGGGGTGGTTAGGATCGTGTGGATGAGCGGAAGTGGGGTTGGGGTCTGGTGGAGGAGATGTTAGTGGAAGGGTGATTAGGATCTGGTGGAGGAGCGAGCGAAAGGGCTGTTGGGATCTGGTGGAGGAGATGTTAGTGGAAGGGTGATTATGAGCTGGTGGAGGAGCGAACGAAAGTGCGGTTGGGATATGGTGGAGAAGATGTTAGTGGAAGGGTGATTATGATCTGGTGGAGGAGCGAGCGAAAGGGCGGTTGGGATCTGGTGGAGGAGATGTTAGTAGAATGGTGGTTAGCATCTGGAGGAGGAACGAAAAGGCGGTTGGGATCTGATGGAGGAGATGTTAATGGAATGGTGGTTAGGATCTGGTGGTGAAGCGAGCCAAAGGGCGGTTAGGATCTGGTGGAGGAGATGTCAATGAAAGGGTAAAGGACGAGGAGTCCCAGTCTGGAGAATTTGACACAGAATTGATCTGGGTCGCGGAGCTCCACCTTAAACCTTGCATTAATTACAGAGAACCACCGTTAAGTGAGACTTTTAGTTTGCATGAGTTTTAATCGGCTGCCCATCGCGTGAAATCCTTTGTCTGAGCCTGGGGACTGTGTCTGAGCCTGGGGACTGTGCCTGAGCCTGGGGACTGTGCCTGAGCCTGGGGACTGTGCCTGAGCCTGGGGACTGTGCCTGAGCCTGGGGACTGTGCCTGAGCCTGGGGACTGTGTCTGAGCCTGGGGACTGTGTCTGAGCATGGGGACTGTGCCTGAGCCTGGGGACTGTGCCTGGGCCTGGGGACTGTGTCTGGGCCTGGGGCCTGAGTTTGGGCCTGGGGCCTGTGTCTGGGCCTGGGGACTGTGCCTGAACATGGGGACTGTGTCTGGGCCTGGGGACTGTGCCTGAGCATGGGGACTGTTCCTGGGCCTGTGTCTGAGCCTGGGGACTGTCTTTCTCTCTCTATCTCTCCCCCGCTTTCTGTCTCTCCCTCCCTCCCCCAAACCACACACACTGTTGAGACTCACAATGAACGCCTTGTTATGTGCACCTTTCAATCTCCAACACATGACAACCAAACAGCGCCTTGTTATGAAAACAGTTGTTGAGGAGAATTCATTTGGGGGGGGGGGGAGGGGGGGTTTACAGCCGGTCGGATCTGCAGGATATGTGTTATGTCAACAAGCGACCATCGCTTCCCCCTACCCCAAACGTCTGTATGACATAAACCTTTCATCGAGACAATTACCCAAATATTTCATGGCCCAAGTTGGCATTCTTAATTGGCGTAGCGTTAAGCTAAAGTTGTGTATATGGCCACAAGTGTAGTTGTGTATGTGGCCACAAGTGTAGTTGTTTATGGACTTGATCCGCCCCCATACATATAGGAATAACTGATTTGTAAAGAGTGTCGTCCCTTGTATTTTGAGCGCTGTAGGGCGTAATTGTATCATATACGTCATTTGTATAAATATCTCCTGTTCTATCCCTCTCTGTGTCTCTGTCCGAACCAAGGCGTGGTCTTACAGTACAGCATGCGACACGGTGCAGTAACATCGTGGACAGCCGATGAATTGGTTTATGCTCTTATGGAGGATTCGGTCGCTCTACGGATAACGCCAGCACGTGGTCGTGGCTTTCTGATGACCTTGGTATTTTAAGTGCCAGACCTGTTTACCCTCAAACTCTTAAAATCGTACAATACCAACACAAAATCGTTCAATACATTATCTTAATAGTAAAAAAATAAACACACAGTGTATATAAAGCATACACCTCAAAATCGTACATTGTACGCCGAAGTCGTAAGACCGTAAGAGTAAACAGGTCTAAAGTACTAACCAGCGCCTTGTATGAAGAAAAAAAATATTTAGGGAAATCTGCTGTGAACGAAAGTATTAAATATGGCCAGAGGCGTAACTGTGTTTTTGGCGCCCTTGATATTTAAATAAAAATTTAAAAATTTAGAGATTTAGCGGCGCCCTTTTGAACTGGCGCAGGCCGGCGCCCTTGGCAACTGCCTCAATGCCAAGCCGTTGTTACGCCACTGAATATGGCAAGTCATTTATTGGTTTGTAGTATAAAATCTTTCTGAACTAATTATCTTTTACATTCGATTGAACACTATGCATTCCCTCCCCCCACTCCCCTTTCCCCCCCCCCCTAACGTCAAACCCTACACGACCTCCACCTCCAAGTACACCCTACCTGCAGGATTAAAACAATCTATTTCCAAGGAGCAATAATTCCATGTCACACATACACATGGTTGCACCCCTCCTCCCCACTGTAAGACCCCCCTCCCCTCCCACAGACACACACACACACACAAGACTCAGACACAAAAGCACACAATGTCTACACCTACGCGCTAAGCCCCGAATGGCTCCGACCGACTCGCTCACGTCTCAAACAAAGATATCTTGAACCGATGTCGTACGAGCAAACATGACGCCACCCTACAAACTTCGTAGCCACCCCCCCCCCCACAACCCTTTAACCGTTATATGTACTGGGCTATCCCCCCCCCCCAATCCCCTTTCACCCCCGCCGTCTCAGGCCAGTCCACTTTCCCAACACGATGTTAGCTCCCATCACATTAGTGGCGTTCTTGTGGCTACGCAGAACCAACAAGAATTAGAATTCCTTACCCAAGCCCCCCCTACTGGTACGGCTCGGAGCAAGGTTCCGCTGGGCAAACTCCAACCGGAGACCCTACGCGCGCGGCCGTCCTCGCTGCTCAGACCCCACAACGCCCGAAATGTCTACTCATTTTTGGAGCGTGTTTGTTTAATTTTTGGTGGTCTGCTGGTACAACCATGCAGTCTTTAGGGGGGATGCAAGCAGACCTCAGATTAATCCGCTAATTCGTCATGATTGAAACTTTAAAAAAAAAAAAATTACTGCTAAAATTGGATAATGGCTTTGCGTTTGGCAAGCAACGAAGTAAAGATCGGTAAGTCAATGCTACCGGAAGGCTTACCTCCCATGTTCAATGATATCCAAAGGGAAGTAATTGTTAGTCAGGAAGTGAGTCAAATCATCATTTTTCAAATTTCTTTTCTTTGAAAAAAAAAATTATCGTAGTTATTATTTCTTTTTAAAAAAATTATTATTATTGTTATTATTATTGTTATTATTGTCAAGCTTTTAGTAATTTGTCCTTTTAAAGGAGATTTATTTGAAACTAATGTAAATTCTTATGAAGTTGATTTAACGAACTTTTTAAAATCAGTGTTGTAGTGTGAGTGACACGACATGCCATGCTGTATGTTGAAGGCTGCACGTGGTTGTTATTTTATCTATTTGTTGAAACTCAACAGCTGAATTGAAAAGCCTGAAACAGGATCTTAATAATTGTAGACAAAAATATTCCAACGCCCCGACTTGACCATCTTAGAGCCACGCCCCGACTTGACCATCTTAGAGTAACGCCCCAGACATGACCTATCCTAGAGCCACGCCCCGACTTGACTTATCTTAGAGCCACGCCCCGACACCATAGAGCCACGTCCCTTGTTACGACTTGCCTATAATTAGCGCGTCTGTTGGGGACGAAATGGGGGGGATTGACCAACTAAAAGATGGCGGCCCCTATTTGTCCAGGCGATGTGATTAGTTTTGTGAGAAGCGCGTGGGGCCTGAAATGTACTTAGATCACGGGACAAGTTTACTGACCTCGAACAAGGTCAAGCAAAAAGTCTTATACCGCACGTTATGACCACCCCCACACCCCCCCCCCCCCCCCGACCCCAGGGTCCTTGTCACCTGCTCCCAGCGAGCACCTGCTGCTGCAGACCAATTCTAGTTTCCGCTTTGTTTTAGCAAGTCATTTTTTTCCCCTCCTCCTTTTCTACCCGCAGCTACCTGTACGCCGCCAGGTAATTCTTTGTTTCATTAACAGTTAGACAAACTGGCTCATTTCAAACAAATGTTTACAGGATGCTAATGATAACTTTGACAAAAAAATTTTAAAAAGCCAGCAGTAACAAAAAAATAGATAATTTAAAAAAAAAATTTTTTGATGGACAAAACGGAAATGACCCAAAGTCATTAAAAAGTTCACCAATAAAACAGCATGGTCGTTGGTGTTGCTGTAAACGAGACGGTTGCCGGACACAATGTCATGTCGGCCGAGTCAACAGCGCGCGGAAGTATTTGCTTATAGGGTTAGGCGAGAAGGCGTACACGCCCACTGAGCGGGGCAATTTCGACTCGTTGATGTCAAAATATCAACATGGCGAATGGTCTGTGTTTGATTATCTAGGATAGTACCAAGGAAACTGTTTATTTTCTTAACTGCTGTGATCTAATGATACATAATGCGCCCGGTGTCACCTTTGCTAACGTCAGTAGGCAAAACTCAATTTTTTTGTTATATAATAATAACTCAAAGGAAGTGACGAATGGCAAAAATCATTATTCCAGTCGGGTATTTTGTCTACAAGATACCATGGCAGTCTGCCTACTAGATACCGCGAAAGTCTGTCTAATATATTACAAGGTAGTCCCTGTCGATCCCGCACCCAGAATTCCCCCCAGCACAGCACATGGAGCCCCGGACAACCCCACACGAGGGGGCGCTGATCTGCAAACATAACGGGGTGTAAACGAGTTGACTCTGAGATTAGTGTGGCTTACGGCCAGGGGGTCACAGTCAAGTGTCCTCCACACAAGACCCCCGTCTAGGGGCGGGCAATGGGGCTCAGTACGTCAAAGGACGAGATTAGCGAATCCCTTCTCGGATTTTCTATTTGTGGTTCTCAGTGGCGGCTACGACTGTTATGTTTGAGAATCACTGTGTGTTCGTGAGATTACGCAAATTTAACTAAAGTAACCCTATAGCAATTAATATATTCTTTGTTGTTCAAGACATCAAGCGATGTTAAAGCCATGGCTAGAGCCGGCGACAAAAACAATTTAAGGGGTATCCATGAATATAAAACAATGTCACTTGGAAATGGTAGCCTTATACAAGATGTCAACACCTTTATTTTTGTGTTACCTACGAAACGACAAGAGGATGGAGCTGCGCATGTCCGGCGGCCATCTTGAATCCGTCGTTTAGCTTGAGAAAACTTTCCTTAATCCAATCAATGAAAACTTTTCAGTAATAAGAGGTTAAACTTTTTAAAGAAACGAACAACATAACACGTGCTGATTCTAGGGGGAAAAAAAGGAAAGTAGCAAGGAAGGACGTGGAAAGGTCTGGGTTTGAATCCCTCTTTGAGAGACTGAAGATATCCATCGAATTTGAAGGCTGGGGTAATGCGCTATATAAAACTACTACTGCTACTACTACTACTAATTTTTTTTTCAAAATTGATAATAATAAACCTGATTTATATTTAGTAACTCGCGCCAGCCTCATTCCGAGCTCGCCTGCGTTGTCGCCTGCAGGTTGTCAAAGTACACTAGGTGTGCGCGTGACGTCTGCTGGTTTGTTTGAGCACCGCATAAGCTCATGTGTGTCCACATAGGATTAGGTGTAACATACACGTTTTAGGACATACAAACAGGCAGCGTTGATGTCATGCGACATATTTGATTTAGAGAGGTTTTTTGTCAAAAGCCTTTCTTACGGACATATGAACAATTTATCGCAGGACACATGAAAAATGTGTTATAGATCAAGTGAACAATTTATTATAGCCACTCGAAGATTGTATTATAGGATACTTGAAAATATATTATAGGACACATGAACAATGTAATATAGGACACATGAAAAATGTATTGTAGGACATATGAACAATTTATTGTAGGACACATGAACAATTTATTATAGGACACATGAAGTTTGTATTAAAGGGAAATATTTTATGGGGATATTTTTTTAACGCGTTCAGCACATTTGAGTTAAATGATATAATTTGTTTCAAAGGGAAGAACAACTACAAATCAACACTCATAAGAATATAAAGGGATTGTCAGCTACTATCCAATGAAGTTAATTTTTTTTCTAATCGTAACTAAAGAAAGATCATATATGTTTCTAGACTTAACTATGATTTACGCAGTGAAATCCCGTCTTACTTGCAGACCATTTACGTTTCTGGACGTGATCCCCAAACACGTCGAGTACAGCGTGTACCTTCCATTGAGCTATGCACTTGATGCTCCACCGCTAAACACACGGGACCCGATGATAGTTTGAACCCATTTCAACCGCTGTAAGTGTTTGTAGTACTGTGTGCGGTATTTTGTACCTTAATTTCAAGTGCAGTCGCCCTTACGGTACAACACGAACGCGTCATTTTCAATTACCAATCATTGGCCAGTTCAGCAAAATACGATACTCGATTTCTTCCTTCGCACAACGTGGCAGTAACTCCCTGGGGTCCGTTGAAACATGAGGGTGACAACAGCGTCTTATTTTGAACCATGTCAATATTTAACCCGTTTGAAAACCCCGAGATGTTCCCTTATTCGGAAATCGCAATGTACCCCAACAACCCACAAAACCCACCCCCCAATTTCCTCGACAAATCGCGCCTGCCTTGACACTAATGGGACAAACTTTGACATTTACAAGCTGGACATTTAAACGTCTTATCCACAATCCTCGACATTTGCCTGTGCCGTTCGGCGTAGACTTTGGGCGGGTATACGGGCGATCAAGAACTTTTCGAGACTAATGGTAGTGCGTGGATTGAACTCTGCCGGACGCTTGTGTGTGGACATGTGTTTATATCCCACATCACACATATCTCATTCTTTCTTTGGCAACATAAATCTCGTATTTCCCCCCCCCCCCTTTTTATCAAAATACTCATATATTTGAATTTTTATACGACTCCATAGCTCACACATACCTAGCCACATATGCATATCTTAATCTGTCTACGACTCTAGCTCACACCCCCTCCCTTCCCGCATACACACATATTATCCCAATCGTTCTATCAGTAAATAACTGACACCCCCTCCGTCCTCACCACTACCCGGCTCGACCCCAGACCCAGGCCAAATTGTCCCCCCCCCCCCCCAAGTTGAGTTCCCAGGCTTTTGGTAAATGCCACGCAGTTCCCTCTAATTTCTCTACTCACATTGTCTTACACGGGACGGGGGGAACCAGGGCGACCCAGCCAATTTTCTGGAGACCAACTTTCTGCGGGCCCTTCTCTCAGGGCTGTTAGACCCCCTCGTGACCTTTAGAGATGCCATACCCCCCCCCCCCCCATGTTGGACGGGAAGTTTGGCGACAATTTCACATGGCGATTAGAAGCGGGGGTAGGCTCTAAAAGTTAACCTAAAGTATTTCTCGGGTTAACTACTCTAATAAGCCTCTTCGCCAGACATGTAAGAACGCTTAAAGAAAATTATCTCCCATTGACAGGCTACAGTAGCCACGAATAGCCGTGCAAGTGCGTATAAATGATTGAACAAACAATTTAAGCTTAAAAAGACACACAACTTCTGTAAGTGAGTTTGTTAGGATTCGTTGCAGTAGAGGAGAGATAGAACATCAGTAGAGGAGAGATAGAACATCAGTAGAGGAGAGATATAACATCAGTAGAGGAGAGATAAAACATCAGTAGAGGAGAGATAAAACATCAGCTGCTGGGGTTGACTCAGTCAGTTCAGATTTCAAAGATATTAAACATTTCCAAAATATAGTTTGTACTCCAAGACATGGGCTTTTATTGGAATAAGACCCGCTGTGCTCCAAGACATGGGCTTTTATTGGATAAGACCCGCCGTGCTCCAAGACATGCGGGCTTTTATTGACAGTAGACCCATGGCGCTCCAAGACATGGGCTTGTATTGAAATAAGACCCGCCGTGCTCCAAGACATGGGCTTTTATTGGAATAAGACCCGCCGTGCTCCAAGACATGGGCTTTTATTGAAATAAGACCTGCCGTGCTCCAAGACATGGGCTTTTCTTGACATTAGACTCGTTGTGCTCCAAGACATTGGCTTTTATTGAAATTAGACCCATGGCGCTCCAAGACATGGGATTTTATTGACATTGGACCCATGGCGCTCCAAGACATGGGATTTTATTGACATTGGACCCGTTGTGCTCCAAGACATGGGCTTTTATTGACATTAGACCCGTGGTGCTCCAAGACATGGGCTATTATTTGCCTTAGACTCGTGGTTGTCGCAGACATGGGCTTTTATGGATATAAGTCCCGTGGTTCTCAAAGACATGGGCTTCCGATTGAACTTATCCATGCGACGTTTTATAAGAATGACAAACTCGTGTTATCACCTGTCGGCATGTGATTTCAATGAACTCCTCAAACTGCCGCTCCCAGACGTCAGATGAGCTCACAAGACATTGGTTGAAAAGTTTAATTCTTCATGAAGCTTTTAATCCCCTTCATGGAAATGACCCACCCACCCCCCACAAACCCAACCCTCCTCCCCACTGAGATTTGGCGGGCACCGCGGAGCCGCGTGACGCACTTGTTCTACTCCCACTTCCAAGCAAATCCCCCGAACATCTTGAGTTGCTCGCCATCGTCCACAGCCCCTGGGTGCTCGTTTGACACGTGTTCCGGTAATGACCGCTCATTTTCGCCCGTCCCACTCCAATCTCCATGTCAACCATCCCCCCCCCCACCTTCTCCTCCCCATCCCTTGAACACACCACGCCCGCACCGACACCAACCTTTGGCATTTTGGGATCTGAAGGAATAATGACTCTCAACCGGTGGGTCCGCTCTTACGACGCTATTATGAGGACCAGGACATTTAGAGCAGGACGGCACGGGATACTTGTGTGAAACCGAGAAGGGGTCAGGGGGGTCAGGCTCGGTCTCGCCCCAACCCTAACTTAGCCGTGCTTTGTTCCCTGAGGAGATTTCCATCTTTATGACACATACATGTACAATCAGTTTTCCGAAGCTGACCTTCAGCGAGAAAGTCTCTCTCCCCCCCCCCCCCCCCAAATCTATGGACTGAGACCAGAGAAATTATCTGCGTTTTGGGACTCATATAACTAAACAAATTCTTTTCAGTTTTCAATATGCGTAGTCAGAGCAGCATATTTAGCCACCATTGAGAAGCATATTTAGCCACCATTGAGAAGCATATTTAGCCACCATTGAGAAGCATATTTAGCCACCATTGAGAAGCATATTTAGCCACCATTGAGAAGCATATTTAGCCACCATTAAGAAGCATATTTAGCCACCATTGAAAAGCATATTTAGCCACAATTGAAAAGCATATTTACCACCATTGAGAAGCATGTCTAACAAAGTGCGTCCAAGAAAAATATCCAATATTGGACCCCCCCCCAACCTTAACACCAGAATCATCATCACCATCATCATCACCATCACCACCACCACCATCATCGCAACCAGAAAACCACCGTAACAGCTTGCATCGTTTTTATATTCGCCCCAACTAATGCCCGTTAATTCCAATATCACCAAGCCGCCGCCCCCACCCCATCCCCACCCCCACCACCACCTTCTTTACAACCCAAGTATAATGAGATACTGATGACGTTGTGGGGGAAAAAAGTGGTGGGATGGAAAAAAAGAGGTAAAAAAAAATGACTCACAAAAAAATAAAAAAAATAACAACTGCAACATAACAACAACAATAAAGGCGGTTGTAGTTGACAACGGCTCGAGGTGGATAATGAAAATAATTACCATTGTTGGTCTGATAGTCCTCTTTCAAGTTTGAAATAGATTCGATGCTGCCTAGGACAAGAGCCCGACTGTCGCATGTGCGAATCCAATAATCCGCAACCGTGGACTGCTGAAGCGAATCGTTCGTCCCCAACTAACCAGTCGTCCCCCACTAGCCAGTCGTCCCCCACTAGCCAGTCGTCCCCCACTAGCCAGTCGTCCCCCACTGGCCAGTCGTCCCCCACTAACCATTCGTCCCCCACTAACCAGTCGTCCTGGCCCGCGCCTTGGGGGGGGGGGGCGAAAACCACGGCACTTGTCAGGGGCCCGAGCTAGATTGGATTGGGGCCCGCCCCTTTTCGAGTTTATTTTCTTTTCGAAAGGTCCTTATTATCAAGAAACACGACAGGGGCCCGAACTCTGTCAGCTGCATGAGGCCCAGAAACCCCCAGGTGCGGGCCTGAGTTGTCCCCAACTAACCAGATTTCCCCAAATAACCAGTTGTCCCCAAATAACCAATTGCCCTCCCTCTGAAATAGAATAGAATGCAGATAATGTTTATGATTCACCTTCTGAGTGCGCATGCCCGTAAAACGCGTGACCTCTAGGTGAAGACAAGAAAAGAGTCATTGAGACAATGACAATGTAAATGTGGTAGTTTTAATTAACATCCATTACAATTGTGATTCAATGGCTTCTCGCTTGACAGATCACCTCGAAATGCTGAGAGCAGATGTCATTAACATTTTTTCCCATGTAATTATACTTAGTGTGGATTATATCTATATAGTTTGGTGACATCGCTAGAGTTGTTTGACAAATGGTTAGGGCTTTATAGTCACACTGTTAGTCAAATCGTTAGAGTTGTAGTATTGTCAAATTGTTAGAGTTGTTTGGTTAGAGTCTCATAAAATGACAGTGACATATTGACCTGTGTCGCAGTGACATCGGGGTAACTTTGTTGACTTGTATCACAGTGACATCGGGGTAACTTTGTTGACCTGTACCACAGTGACATCGGGGTAACTTTGTTGACTTGTACCTCAGTGACATCGGGGCAACTTTGTTGACCTGTGTCGCAGTGACATCGGGTAACTTTGTTGACCTGGGTCGCAATGACATCGGGGGTAACTTTGTTGACCTGTAACACAGTGACATCGGGGTAAATTTGTTGACCTGTATTACAGTGACATCGGGGTAACTTTCTTGACCTTGTTTTTGTGGTTTGTGTTTTTCAGAGAGTTTTTCTACATCCAGATGGAGAAGTACGCCAGACAGGCCCTGGCCGAGGGCTGCAAGCACGCCGACGACCTGGTGGTCACCACCGACTCGGAGCTCTTCCGTCACCTGAACCTCCACTACAACCGAAACAACCAGATCGAGGTGAGTGGGTGGACTGCCATTGTTAAAGCAACCACTGCCATAGTACCTCATGCCATTAAATTATATACATCTCTTAGACCTAATCGATGGCAGAGGAAGAGGGGTTACGGTCCTATCAGGGTGGCACCCCCCCCCCCCAATATTAAGGTGTGGCATTTTCGGCCAACTGCATTTTTTTCCCCCATGGAAAGTGGGGAAGGGGGCTAAAAGCTTGGACCACCAAGGGTGCCACTAACCCTAGTTACGTCAATGGACTTAACATAATTATTTGATTAGCCCCCCAGTTAGATCAGATGAAAGAAACTAAAATAATTAAATGACGTCATCCGAACAAGTTCTAAAAAAAATTAATTAACATTATAGAATGACTAGCTCAAATTGTGGTTGCTGTGTATGTGTGGGGGGGGGGGGGTGGAGAGAAGTTGGTCGTTATGTCAGTCCAGATGCTAGCGTATTGTTTATAAGACATAATTTTTGGCTTTAATATCATAATTGTTCACGGTAATGGGGATGTTCGTTTTGGGTTCGAGGGTGGGTTAAGGTTTGATGTGGTGACGACTCCGGCTATAAATAACAGCATCCTCTCATTCCTCGTCAGACACAATTTGACACATTTTGTGCGTGCGTGTGTGTGTGTGTTTGTGTGTGCGGTTGACTTTTTTTTTTGCAAATGTCAAAACTTTAGATGAGATAACCTATGATAATCATTGTCGTCCCACTTCTGTCCATTATCTGTACCCTGTGCCGCCAGCCGAACGAACAAGAAATCACTAAATAAATTAACAAAATTCATTTATTGTCAAAAAGACCGAACTCCATTTACTGTAATAAGATCACGGCTGTTATTATTATTATTTTTGTAATTGTAATTTGTCAGACTAGCATTCGGCCTTTCAAAAAGAAAACAAAAAACACGACCAAAATAAAAAACTGTACAAGACAAAGCGGGCATCAAAACTCTGGCATTTGGTGCGGGGCTGAACCCCGTCCCCTTCCGCAACAGACCCGCAGCTTAGAAAGCGCAACATCTAGTAAATTAACTTAAAGCAAGCTCGAACGTTGCCCAATTCACTAGGGGTGGGGGGCGCGACGGCACATGTATGCAAGACCACTAAATTAATGGATGCTTAATTGGGAATAACATGAGCGGGGGATAAAATTTTCAGCGGTATCTTTTTTTTTTTTTTTTTGGTCCAGCACCGCACGCTAGACACAATGGCGACGCCGCTGCTCAAGTGTTGAGTAAACCGAACTGCGACCAGACTTTTAAACTGGGGCTGTTCGCTAGACGCAATATGCCAGGATTCAAATACACCCGGCGACTTGCCACCTTTCTGAGCATTGTTTCGAGGGATCGAACATTAAAAAGAACACACAAAAAAGCCGTTTAGAAATATTATGTCTTGTCGGGAAGGGCGTGCCCGACAGATCAACATAATGAATTGTCCCCCCCCCCCCGGGGCCACCCCCCCCCTCTCTGGTCTGGTGGTTTTGTTGCCTTTCTTCGGACGCGCGTTCGGTGCCGCCTGATTGATTCTGGGTTGGAACAGACGGGATCTGATTAGTTGGGGAACAATTAGCTTAATTCCTCGAGGTTGCGGTATCGGTATTATCTCCAGTGGAAATCAAACGCGTTGCGTTGTGTTGTGTTGTGAAAACAAATCAGCTCCCCGAGATATTGAGCGCATCTTCTATCCATATTTAACATGGGGGGGGGGCGCCTTGTACTCCAGGCGCCTTGTTAAGGGCGGGTTCTGTTGAGACAACATGGTGTAATAAATTAACAGACCGAAAAAGAAAAAAAAAACATGATTGAAACATATTGTTGACGCTGGTAAAGGTGGAAGCATTAATTATAATTGAAAAACCAGTGTGGGGGGGGGGGAATAAAACTTGATAGAAGACATTTTGATAAAATCAGAAGTTTAATGGAGAAAGGAAATGTAAACATGACACAGTAAAAATTTGTAATTTAAATCACAGAACGAAACAGTTCATTTTTTAAAATACATTTCGAAGAAAAAAAAATATTATAATTATTTGTTTTAAAATCGCTCATTGTATTTGTAATTTGCGGTCATTATACAGCCTCTCTCTGTGTATCAATGAGGCCTCGGCCTCAACACCGCCTCGTCAATATACAGGCTAGCGAACGATATCGGCTGATCGAGTGCATTGAATAATACAGACAGATCAGGAGCCTCTGCTTTTTTTTCCAAGAAACAATCCATCTCAGGGATCGGGTCGATTGAGTTATGGGCTCGGATGTCTTCACTTAGCTGATGAGAAGAGAGGGGTCACGTGGTTTCTATCGAGCTGAGTGGCGCCCCCTTGAAGCCGATCGCCATGAAGAATGTTGATCTTCTCTTAAACGAGCGCAGACCCAGCACAGCGGTTGCTAATTTCTTCCTGAGAGGGGTGGAGGGGATCCCCCCCTGACAAATTGTCCTCCTGATCAGAAACGGACTCCCAGGACACCTAGCTGCGGGGACTTCTTTTGAGCGCCAAGGGCAGACAATCGCCGTTATCCAATTATGCGAAGAGCCCATCTTTTTTTGGCCAAGGAGCGATTTCGGTTTCCGAGGAATTATCATTAGATTAACATGGGGTCGTGGACACGTGCTACAAAGCTGTCGGCTCCTGTTAGCGAGAAGAGAAAGAAGGGGGCCCCGAGGAAAACGAAAAAAAAACGAAAATAATTATAATAGAATGGGAGAGAGATGGAGAGAATTATAGAGAGTATGAGCATGCGCGGACGTAGCAGATTCATGAGAATTTAAGGGGAAATCTGGCCTGATTATTTCACGAGGCTTGGTTAATGTTGGGGTGTAGTGAAGTATATGCATAGTTGGGGTGTAGTGAAGTATAGGCATAGTTGGGGTGTAGTGAAGTATAGGCATAGTTGGGGTGTAGTGAAGTATAGGCATAGTTGGGGTGTAGTGAAGTATAGGCATAGTTGGGGTGTAATGAAGTATATGCATAGTTGGGGTGTAGTGAAGTATAGGCATAGTTGGGGAGTAGTGAAGTATAGGCATAGTTGGGGTGTAGTGAAGTATATGCATAGTTGGGGTGTAGTGAAGTATATGCATAGTTGGGGTGTAGTGAAGTATAGGCATAGTTGGGGTGTAGTTAAATAAACGCATAGTTGGGGTGTAGTGAAGTATAAACATATAGTTGAGGTGTAGTAAACACATATTTCGGGTGGAATCAAGTTACCACACAATTTAGGTGTATTGTACAGCCTGGGCGATAGCAGCCACCACCTCCACCCCGGTCTAAGACCAAACCCAAACCTGCGGCCTTGCGTGACACCAGGTCGATGTCTACGACCAACCGCGCTAAACGGTCGAGGCTGAGGGCTATTAAAGAAGTCGACCCCCCCCC
The DNA here is from genome assembly GCA_964017045.1 of Omphiscola glabra. NCBI lineage: Eukaryota > Metazoa > Mollusca > Gastropoda > Lymnaeidae > Omphiscola > Omphiscola glabra. The sequence goes on from OZ024797.1 coordinate 39,626,985, forward strand.
CACCACCCCGACGGATGATAGGAGTGATTACAAGCCACTCACCAACAACAAAGCACTCGAGAGAGCAGCCGTGAGTCATCCACCTACGAGGGCACATTATACAGGGACATATCAATGACCACCCCCTCCCCCACACCCACCCATACCCTTACCACCACAGACCCGTCGTTCCCAAATTTTTGTGTGTATCCATGCCTTATGCCGCTTCTAATTTTAACAAATTAAACATAACGTATTGTTAAAAAAAAAAAAAAAAAAAAAAAAAACACATTAAAAAGAGCACGCACAAAAAAAAACAACAACGAAACAATATCTGCTTGGCTCAGAAAACATCTGTTCGCTCCGTGTATTAGAAGAGTTAAAAAAATTGTCAATTTAATCAATTAAAATTAAAGCAAACCCCCCCCCCTCCCTCCCCCCCCCCATCCCCCCCCCCCCCCCCCAATAATTGTTGGTCCAAAAGGCATCCTGGCAAGAAAATGTTTTAATTTTCCGTTTGACACGTCTACCAAACTCCAAACGACCCCCATCTCACCAACACCACCCCCACCACCCCTCTCCAAATCCCCAACTTTCAATGGTTGATGAGTAACTAGAATTACCAAGTGGGAAACTGAATTGGCCAACACTTGAACACACACACACACACACACACACACACAGAAAAAAACTGCACTTCCACTTAACGCATGAAGGAACATTTCAGACAACCGGCTTTGTACTTCCTCACCAAGGTGATTGCAATGAAAGTCTGAACGTTGGATACAACTGTCCTACACAGTTGTTATAGTACATGGATGTATTGTTACGACAGCCCTTCATGACAGCAAGCCGCCAGCCCCCCCCCCTTTCCCACGTCGAGTTACTAGTACTTGGATGTATGTTACAACAGCACTTCATGTCAGCAACCCCCCACCCCCCCTCCCCCAAATGTAGTCCCCCCCCCCCTGCACCCATTTAAAAATAGTTATTATAGTTCTAATTTATTTAAGAATACTTATTAAGTGATGAGGCCGACTATAATAACTCTTATGAAACTGTTTCACTGGATGTTAAATAAGACAATTATACCAACAACAATAACAAATAAAAAAAAAATTTTAAAAAAAAACCGTAGAGACCTAACACGACAACCAATTTCCTGGAATGTAACTATTTTGCACGCCCGTAACATATTTAAAAAAGACTTAAAACTGAAACAGGTCATCACATTTCGGGATGTTTGTGGATTGGTTCTTAACATCTCTGTCCACGAGGAACTTAAATGCTGGACATTCGAAATAAGGAACGTGTATCTAGACATTTCCACGAGGAACTTAAATGTGGACATTCGAAATAAGGAAATTGTATCTAGACATTTCAATGATGCACTTGTATGTGGGCATGTCCACTTGTATCCGGTGAGGTGATTTCTCTTGAGTAAAAAAAAAATTGTATTTGTGTGGTGTGGGCGGGCGTGAGGGTGCCTTATTATCCTAACAATGACATAATGATATCTCCTTGTATCCCATCAAGATAATGTTAGATTAAATTAAAAACAAAGAAACGGGGCAAGCTTTATCTATAAGTTTATGAGAGAATACGATTTTTCTTTGAAAAAAAAAATTACAAAATAAATAAGACATGGGGATTCTACGTTGCGAGGAAAAATAGATTTATGGGGTGCAATAGGTCCATGGGGTGAAAGAAGGTCATGGGGTTTAAAGTGGCTCACGGGGTGGAGGTAGTCGTGCGGCAAGAGGTCTTTCTCTTATACCCACAATAACGTGAAAGTAATATCTAGATACCTATGAAATTTAACGTCTAAGAACATATTTGAAAGTAATATCTGGATATCTATGAAATTTAACATCTAAAAACATATTTGAAAGTAATATAGATACCTATGAAATTTGACATCTCAGGACTTATTTGAAAGTAATATATATATATATATAGATACCTATGAAATTTAACATCTAAGAACACATTTGAAAGTAATATCTTGATACCTATGAAATTTGACATCTCAGAACATATTTGAAAGTAATATCTAAACATCAATACCATTTCGCACCTGAGAACAGACACTAAAGGTATTCATTAAAATGAAACCAATTTCTTCGAAAGGCAGTATTTAAACATTTCCTCTCTTTCTTTGGCGGTAGACGCCCCCAGAAAAAGAACTCCCCCGCCCTCCTCAACCCACCCCTTCCCTTGTTTTAAGAGATACGTCTTCATTGGCTGGATCTTGATTCATCAAGTGGTCCGTCGTGATCAGGTTCCTCCGGCGGTGGTCTTCCCGAAATTCTTGTCTCCAGGGTCCGGTCGATAATTTGCGGACATTTTCGGAAGCGACCAACAAGATCAAAAAAATTCGGAGGGGGGGGGTGGGGGGCTGGGGGCGCGAGGTTTCTCAGAGGCGGGGAGTAATCGATCAAGATATCTGGTGCAGTCTTGAGGAAAACTTCTCGTGCGCCATCGTCTTCAGCTTAGCACGTGGCCAATTGTCTCCCTTGTCAGCCAGACGCGTGCCAGAGATGCGCTGTTTAGGGGTTTGGGGGTGGGTGGCACTACTCCCATTGGCCGCGGGATGAACCTCCCTGGAGTGCTTGCCACGCATATTCTGGAGTGCTTGCGACGCATATTGTATGTGAATAATTTCTGGAAGAATAAATCTTTTTTTTGGATTAAACCTTAAGTAAGCCACCAAATTAATATTAAAACTAATTAATTAACGTGGACATGGAAACACTTGTAAAGAAAGCAAGAATGTGTACAAATCTATTCTTAATATAATGTTTTGTAAAAAAAAAAAAAAAAAAAAATCTATTACTTGACTTGTTTTATGAACATTTTCCATTGCTATGTCTTCTTTCATCACAAATAAGTGTTACTATATTAACAAAGTAAAAAATCCATTTTTTGTGTGTCTCCCATCCAGGTCCCCCAGAACTTCCTTGCCGCCGTCCAGGCCGCACTTAAGGAGTTCTTCAAGTCCATCCAGTGCACAAAAGACGTTGAGCCGTCCTGGAAGAAAGCAATCTACAAAATCATCGCACGGATGGACGAGACCCTCCCTGACTTCTTCAAATCACCGAACTGGATGGAACAGCTGGGTGACCAGTAGTAGACCTAACCGATGAGTGACCACTAGGCCTAACAGAGGGCGGGGGGGGGGGTGGTGATGACCAGTAGGCCCCCCAACAGCTGGATGACCAAAAAAAAAAAGGCCTCACACTAAAGAGAGGCTTCAGCCTCAACGGGCCATGAACACATGATTCTGAACCTTAAAAGATAGAAAGCATCCCATATTCACTATTTTTGAATAGCCGCTGGCAGCAGACGGCACAGAAACGTTCTGCCGGTGAAGTCCCAAATGAACTGAGAGGACGGACATAGGAAAGAAGTTGAGCCGCGCGGATGAATCTGCTGCGGTGAACCGATTCGAATTTCGTTTATAAAATTCAAATATGTTTTTTTGGACCAAGCACACGAGGGGCCAGTCGCGATAGAATTATACGTTCTACTGACAAATGATGAGGTTATAAAAACATTGAATGAATCACCCCAAGACTAGTTACAGTCAGATACGATGAAGAAAAAAAAAAAAGAAGAAAAGAACAGATCTTGAACATGTTGAGTGAATACATGAACTACTAAGATCACATGACTCACATGGACTCGCCCCGAGTCGTGTCTAATATCACTTGTTCTTGCCTCGTCTTGAACCGTGTCTACGATCACGTGTTCTCGTCTCGAACCCTGTCTAAGATCACGTGTTCTCGTCTCGAACAGCGTCTAAGATCGCGTGTTCTCGTCTCGTCTCGAACCGGGTCCACATAAATCCTACAATAAAGTGACTCTGTTTGATTTCCCCACCAGTTTCCCTCTCATTAATAAAAGACAATGGCTTGGACGATGAGATGCAACTTGTTCAAAATGCACACACACACACTCACATCATCTTGTCTGATCATAATAAGACGTTTGTGTGAAAACCTTGAAGTGAGGGGGGGGGATACAAACACACAAAAAAGGCTACATCCTGCAATAGTTTTAAAGTCCAGCTGCTTCTAAAGAACGAACGATTGTGCTCCACTGCAACACTATGAAGAAAGTGGGAGGAAGAGAGAGATTGCAGAGACGTGCTGGATGTTACAGGCAATGAACACTTGGATGTGGGGGGGGGGGGGTGTGCTACATTTGTAATGTAGAATAAGGGAAACTTAACCTTCTCAACCACGAATTTTTTTAATCAAAAGACCATCTGCTTTTTTTTTTTTTTTTTTTTTTTAAACAACCTATAAATATCTCACAAAAATATTGAACACCCTTCTATACAAATGTTTATTGTAAAATGCTTCTTCGTTGCTGAATACACTACTTTCTAGTCTTTGAATCGACCACTGGCAAACACTCTTATTACAACTAAACATATATTAGTTGGCGATATATGTTGGGTCTATTTTGGGCATAATTTGGCAATCTTGTTTCGCGGAGGACACAAATTTTAAATATGATTTTTATTTTTTTTTTAAATTTTATCAACGACATAAAATAAGTCTGCCATTCGGATGTTTGGTCGAAATTCGGCGATGTCTGGCCAAGCGATGTCTGGCCCAGCGATTTCTATTATTTGAACGTTTGCTTCAAAGTATATCTTTTCTAAATATTGGATATGAAACTTTTTTTTTCCCTTTCTGTTGAGAGGGGGTGGGGGTGGGCGCGATTTTTTTCTTTGATGGAATTGTCATTGAAACAGCACTAGTCCGGGGGTCCGGGTACTAGTCCCTGTTTGGGTTGGGGGGGGGGGGAGATTGTATAAAGGATTGAATGAGGGCTATGTAAACTGTCAGGTTGCTGAATGGGTCTGGAATTAAGTCAGCGTCAATAGCCAGCAATCTTCTTCTTGTCGTTGTTCTTTTAAAAAAATGCTATTCAGCACAATTTTGTCTGTTCATCTAGTCACCTTTATAATGTTGTCACAATGACGCCTATTGGTACGGACAGTCGGGTTTTCAAATGCTTCCTTTAAAAAAAAAATCAGTCATGTGTTATAAAATGCTTGTACATTCGTGTAAATACTAATATTTTTTTTTTTAACTATCGGATTTAAAAAAAAAAAAATATATTATTAAAAGAATTTGATAAAAATAAGCAGAGTATTTAAAAAAAAAAAATTGTTTTTAAAAGAGAAATTTTAAACAATCTGCAACATAAAAAAAATAAATAAATGAATAGGCCCTTGCAAATATGGCACCTTTCTCTGACCTGTTGTTATGGCTCAACGGAATATTAAACCGAATAAAGAATATATTACCTTTTTACAATGAAATGGTTATCACACAAGAAAAAAGCTTTATAAAAAGAAACACCATTTCAGACAACAAAAAAATGTTTAAAATGAAAACAGTCGTCCCCCCCCCCCCCCCCACACACACACTTTTTTTCCCCACTTCTGAAAATTTTCTAATGAATTTTTGACCCTCTAATTTGCCTCGCTGTATCAACATTAAAGGAATCAGTCACTCTTTTAATGATATCTACGTATTGCTCCATTATCACAATTATAACATTCGCATTTTTCGATACATATTTATTATTCTAATATATCGATGGGTATTAATGAATGCACTTTCCTTATTATTATTATTTATTTATCATTATTTGTATTAAATCATTTTCAAATCCATTTTTTTCCCTTTTTACTATTTAAAGTCCTAGATGGGTTCAGGATTTCTGTGTGTGCAATATTCATTAATACCAAATATTCTTACCAAAATGTTACCGAATGAATCGATCCAGTTTTCAAACCAATAATATTGCTATTTTGCACGGGCCAACCGGCTAGTAACTGGCTGTTTTGGCCAGAGTTTTGTGCACATGGATGTCATAACTTTATTAATTAACTGTGTCAACGTATTCACGAATTTGTATGAAGTCAGCTGTGTGCTGTGTTGCCTAAAATCAAATTGTATGTTTTGAAGAGACATCCCCACTCCTTCTTAAAAACAGGCACAAATTCATATATATATATATATATATATATATATATATATACATTTTGAAGAAGGTAAAAAAACGGACATTTTTCCCCCCTTCATATTGTAATGCATATTCAATATTCAATTATTTTTGTATGTTTCTTTTCATGATGCATGGAGTTCTTCCACCAAAATTTACGAAAATATGTTTATGAAAAAATGCAAATAATATTCAATTTCAAAATTTAAATACCTTGGGTGAATATTTAGTCGGATACAGACATATTTTACCCTTTATTAAATAATTCAATTATTTTTTTTTTGTGTTTGTTAGTTAATAACTTAGATTCATGCAAGTAATAAACAATATTTTATTACTAAGTTTATCAGTTATACTTGAATGCAATAATCACCAACCAAACATGGTTCCGGAATCAACCGTACCCACAAATCCGTTAATTTTTTTAAAATGATTGTTTTTTTTTTTTTAAATGGCTGCATGGTCCTGAACAGGCAAGTTAATATTTTTATTATAACATCCGATATTACAACACACGATATGTTAAATTGTTTTTCTGACATTTTCTTGGTTTCTTTTATCAATTTTGAGATTTCAACACGTGATCTGATAATATGCGGTTTTTATACAAAGAAACCCTTTATTTTAAATAGAGTACTTTGCAGTACTGTTCGTAACATGTTTTTGATTTATGAAAAACGTTTTCTACAAGTCACTAGAATGTATATACATATACATATATATATATATATATATTACCTTTCTCGTTTATATTATCTCCTGGACTTATAGGTAGACTGTAGTTATGCATAATAGAGAAACCAATATGTTTTTGTTATTTGGTTTTTTTTCCCCTCACAATTCCACGTTTAGATATCCAGATGCAATAGACTGACGAGATCCTGGTTGGATGAGTGTTTGCGCGTGCAAGTAACAAAATTAAAGTGTGTGCATTTTGTACATATTGAACGTGTGTAACTATTGAATTGCATGTGTGTAAAAAGTGTGCTGGCGGAAGTAACCCAGCCAAAGTTGGTTACTATAAATCTTTGTAACATACATTGTCACATTCTAGTCAATGATATGCCTTTTTTTCTTTATTTTTTAAATAGAGAAAAAAGAAGTTAGTGTCGTTTGAAGATGATGTATTATCATTTCATCAAGCTCACATTCATTCCTCTCTCCCCCCCCCCCCCCCGAAAAAAGCCTGGTTGGGGGGGGGGGTGGGGGTATTAATTCCTTTTATTTTATAGACAGCATTCCAGGCACGACCGTAAGTGGGTGGCCAGATTTTCTCCCCTATTCATTCCACCTTTAAAAGCATTCCAGGACCTCTTCGTATCGTTGTCATTCTTTTCATTTTAAAGAAGACAATTCTGGAGCAAAACCATTTCTACAATTATAAAATAACAAGTAACCTCTCTTCCAATGATCAAAAGACAGCACGCCTTAGTTTTCATTTTTTTTTTTTTTTTAATGACATTCTTCTGTTGCTTCCTTTGTTGACATAAATCTTTTGAACCTGTGTTCACGTGTTGCTTTTTAAGAATACAGTTACGTTGATATTCTTTTTTAAAACTCCAATTCTTTCCTTGCAAGACGTTGTCGCCTTTCATCACGCCAACGCGGCAATGTTTTTCTTAGGGGTTTTCCCCATTATGTTCGAAACTGCGCCTCAACAACATAGAGTTGTTATAAATATAGAACACGGAAAAAAAACACAAAAAAAAAAGAAAAAAAAAAAATGAAGACTCTTTAAAAAAAACGAATACACACACAAACACACACACACACATATATATATATTCTTGTTTAATAAAAAAAAAAAGATTTTCAGAGAATTAATATTCATTTGTACAATTTATATGTTCCCTTATTTATTTAATTTAAACTTTTCTTATGTCTGCGGGTATTTGATCTTTTAAGATAATCCTTTTTTTGTATTGTTTTGTTTTGATTTGTAGTTTTTGTTTGCTTTGAAGAACTTATGTTTGCTCATCACCGACTGTGGTATATATAAAATGTCAACTGGCCAAGAGAATTTCTGCTCACTGAGAAAACTGTCGCCGACTGTTTTTGGCCTGTTTAACAAGTGTGCGCATGCGCTGAGTTTCATCATCCTAGAACCTATGATATGTTTTACTTTTACATTGTTTGAGAGCGAGAAGATTTTGTGTGAAAAAAAAATTGGATCTGAATGAGTATAACATGATTTGTATATTTAAGATCGTAGCAGTGATGTCTCAAACGTGCGCCCGTGTACCCCAAGGCTGAAGGGGAGTAGCATCTTTATGAGGAAAACCTTTCATTCATATTCTTTAAAACTGTTTTTTCCCTCTATTACAAAAAAATCTGGTTACAAAGCAAATCGGTTGTTTCCCCAAAGGCAGCCTAGATATTTATTTTTAAGCTTTTTATAATCGATTCTAAAAACTATTTTTACTGTAATTTCATTAGACAACATTAAAAGAAAAAAAAAATTGTCGTAGTGAGCAATTTTTAAAAATAAAATCTCTACAACAGTGTACTAGAACTAACTATGTCACTAGAACTATGTCACTAGAACTAACTATGTCACTAGAACTAACTATGTCACAGTTATGTGCTGCGTGTAAGGCCTCTAAGCTGTATGTACAAGCTGTATCTGTATGATGACACTGACCGCACGCTAAGCCTCGCTCAAAAATTGGCTCCAAATTTCTCTCCCCCCCCCCCCCACACAGCGAGGTTTGCATTACACGCACTTGACGCCACACGACTTCCCCCCCACACAAATTGTGTTTACAACATGTGTATGTAATTATGTATACATACTTGCATGATGTCACTGACATAAAGTTATGTGAAGATGTTTTCATCATCTTGGTGTCCACAAGGGTTCCCACATTTTATTATTACCTTTGTTGTTCTTGTGGGTCTTCAGTAGCTCCGACCACCCCCCCCCCCCCCCACGGATCACACAAGGGACATCACTAGTCCCCATAGATAAATGTCACAAATATTCTGTTCATAGTTGGTTTAGAACATATCATTTAAATGTATGGCACTAATAGTATACTAAAAATAGATTAACTTCTTTCTGGAATCAGTTTCTGCTAGTTGGCTTATAAAAGAATCGCCTAGTCAGAAAATTCATATCAAAAAGTGTGACAAAGCTTCACCCTAAAGTCTTAGATGTTTGCGTCTTAATAAGTTAACAGGGACATTACCAACGCTGGACAACGGCGACCAATGATGGCTGCGTTGCTTTTCTTCAATACGTTGCTTATAGCGATGATCTCCAGCGTGTCTCGCTTTGTTTTTTTTTTACTGTTAGCCTAAAGAAACGAAGAATAGGCTCTATACACACTTAAAATTATGTTGCATTACAACTAAGTACTGAAAGGCACAGGCTAGGTGCCATACTTCAAATAGACATTATACACTGGCCAGTCTACATTAAACAGTAGCCCAAACCTTGGTAACGTGGTCAAATGCTGTTGAAGACTCACATACATATATATATATATATACATATATCCTATTGCATGTTCTCCTATTCGCTCCCTGTACTTGTGGTCATCTGGCCGCTTAGCCCTGGCGTGCGCCGGACACTGCAGTGGTCAATGATTTTGTTTGTTTGTTGTACTGACCAAACATTCTCCGGACACTCCCATGGGATTAAAAGTGTGCCGAACGATGGCGTCACGGACTCTTTGAAATCCCTAAGATCACGTTTCTAACAATTTATCATCATTTTTATAAGGTATACATAAATCTATAAATAAACTTTGGCGTTACTTCAGCTCAAACATTGCTAGTTTTGTTATGATTTACGTGTCGTGTTTTTGTCAGTACTGACATGTCTGTGATGTATCTGTCATGTCACTTTTGTCCGTGACGTATCTTTCATGTCACTTTTGTGTGTGACGTATCTTTCGTATCACTTTTGTCTGTGATGTATCTTTAATGTCACATTTGTCTGTGATGTATCTTAAATGTCACATTTGTCTGATGTATCTTAAATGTCACATTTGTCTGTGATGTATCTTGAATGTCACATTTGTCTGTGATATATCGTAAATGTCACATTTGTCTGTGATGTATCTTAAATGTCACAATTATCTGTGATGTATCTTTCATGTCACTTTTGTCTGTGATGTATCTTTCATGTCACTTTTGTTTGTGATGTATCTTTCATGTCACTTTTGTCTGTGATGTATCTTAGTGTCACTTTTGTATGTGATGTATCATTCAGGTCACATTTGTATGTGATGTATCTTAAGTGTCACAATTGTCTGTGATGTATCTTTCATGTCACTTTTGTATGTAATGCATCTTTCATGTCACATTTGCCTGTGATGTGTCTTAGTGTCACTTTTGTCCAAACTCTATTCCACTATTCTAATGAATAGTTGAAGGGGGTGGGCTGGGAGGGGTTTCATTCCGCCCGAGTGGCCATTTTTTTCTTTACATGGAGGGATAATATTTTCAGTCAACTGCAGAGGTTGTTTATTTTATTTATTTTTTTTGGTTGAAAGGGGCGGAAAATGTTTAGCCCTGCCCCTACGGCACTTACCTTATAGTTACGCCCCTGTAATGAAAACACTATTCTTCTAGACGCATAGTCCCATCAAAATACCCTTTAAAGTCCAGCCGCATTAAATCCACTACACTTCACTAATTACCATCCCTCATCATGCCCCACCCCCACCCCCACATTCCTTTTCTTCTGCACTCACCGAGGCACTCAACACAACGACCCCCCCACCCCACCCAATACATAATTCAACACTTTTATCTTCTACCAAAGCTGGTTTGTTCCAGGAAGTCCACTCCGAGAGCGATCAGAATCTAATGAGGCTTCGCTAGACCTTCCTGGTCAAAGGTCCATATACAAGTGACCCGGCCTCAATAAATGGATGGATCCCCCACACACAAACGAACGTACACGCACACAAAGATCCGGCGCCTTACACGCCCGATTAAAGAAACTGAAATGTCTTAAAAGTGGTCTGTAAATAAATAATGCAATTTGAAAAAGTGATATCATTAGCCAGGATGGCACGCGCGGCGGAGAGAGCAGTGATGCAGAAAACGGTTGGGGGGGGGGCAGGGGAATGGGGTAGTAGTGCTACTGTAAAGAGCATACCAAATATTTGAGCAGACTACGAAAGAAAACGGGGATCTCGTCACGAAGTGGAAAGAGATCACAAGAGCTTATTGTTAGTCTTTGTGATGTAATCGACTTATTTGCTTCCATGCTTTCCTCGTTCAAAAACTCTAGCAGACAACAAACTCGAGGCCACTTTTTTTGGGGTGGGGGTAGCAAAAATAATAGTTTCCCTTTGACCTTGTATTCAACTTAAGTATTGTCAGTTTCATTCAGCGTTTTATAGAAAAATGTGGATAAAACTGGAAAGGAAACGGTTCTCGAAAGAGGAGTAGAAATGACAATAAAAGCGTGTGGAGACAAATGAGGGAGAGAGACAGATCGTTCATCACGAGATACTATCACGTGTGTTATTTTGGCCACGAGACAGCGCTTTGTTTAGTGCGTGAACTGTGTGTGTGTAGATTTCTTTTCACCATTGTACCACTTTTGCACATTGTATTTTATTAACATCGTACCGGTACCAGCCAAACAATATACTGTAAGTCGATAGTTTTAATTATATTTCTTTCGATTTTGTAATTTATTATATTTAACATATTAAAACTAATTAATTGTAATTAGGGCTAATGCGAAGAGATATCATCCACGAAGAGATAGCACAGTGACTTTAGGGTTCAGGTTAGGTTTAGGGATATATTTAGGGTTCAGGTTACGTTGAGGGATACATTTAGGAAATTTTTCATCATTTTCAAACGTTTTATTCTTAATTAAGGGGTTGCTATCTCTTCGCTTTTACCGTAATTAGCTCTGGTTTGAGTATCGTATTCTCTGTTATTGTATTTATCATTTGGTACCGTCTTTTGTTGTGTACTGTTTTAGAACGAGCCATACACTTAAATAAGAGATTAATTTCTCCGTATTGATAACATTAAGGTAACAATCTTCCCTGGGACACCTGACGGTAATCTCTTTATCGACAGCTCAGTCGTAAAATTGTGCCCTTTGTGATCGTGTGACATTGTAACACTGATCTCGAAGTGACTTTCCGAAGCCCATCTTTGCTCTGCTCATTTATTTTGTGGCCGTGTGAATATCTCAAATAGAAAAAAACAGTTTCTTCAAACAAACAAAAATTCATTTCGTTTAGTTAGCAGGATGATTGAAAAGCCTTATGAGTCTAATTTTTTTAATTAACTAATTTTTTAATATTTTTTTTTTTAATATATTTTTTTTTTTGTATAGCTCAATTTTTACAAAAGGAGAAGAGACCTAGTTTTAAAGTTAGTAAAGCCACACAAAGAGCTGCAACCAGAGAAGATAAATCTATCGTCTCGTGTAGACGGAAAGATGCCATACATACAAAGTCCCATGAAAGTGACCTCGTTAAACATCTCGCGCAGACGACTCTTGTTTTTTTTTTTTTTTTACTCCCAGATTCAGATAATGACATATTTTATTTATTAATATTAAAATTCCTTGCGTTCACAATATCAAAATACAAAATTCGCCATGTAACAATGTCACTAACGCTACCAGAGGGCGCTGATTTCACTGAATGAAACTAGCGATAACTGCGCTAAATGCGATTCTTAAAAATACCGTGAGTGTGTTAGGGGGCGTAATATTTTCTCATGTTTTAAGGAAGTAGCTGGTGTAAATAAATCTGCGGTGTAAAAGGGGGTTCAGGTGCGGTGGAGTACCAAGGTGGGGGGGGGGGGGTAGGGAAACACTACATAGGTACCTTATACAGTGCGTTACTTGAACGTGTGTTCTGTCAAGTAACTTTAGTAGATGGGAAGTTCACGCCCTGCGGCCACCGTTGTTTTGCGAGCTATAATTAGTTTAAGTAGTTTGTGTGTGTGTTAGTGTTAAAACCCAGTAGTTTGAGAGATCAACTAAAGACAAACGATGGTCTAATTCATAGGGAGTCGTACCTTGAATTCATTTGCGTGTTTAGGGTTCAGGTTAGGGTGAGGGATAGATTTAGGGTTCAGGTTAGGGTGAGGGATAGATTAGGTCACTTTTTCAGTTTTAAAAACTTTTTATTCGTAATTTTAGCAAAACATGAGTTATTTTCTTTTTCCACGGCAACCAAGTTGGCGGCCGTGTAAGACATCGCGGTACTCCTTGTATGAAATTACCAAACGATGTAATAATAATGATAAGTATACAAAAAATTTAAAAAAACGGCCATTCAGGTAATTCTCATAGCAAAGATTCGGAGGTAAAGAGAACTATTTTAGAAAAAGGATCACTGCTGGTAGGAAGAACTGCGGAAGAATGTAAACCTTTGTGACAAACTATGTATGTCTGGGGCGATGAAGGGTATCATTGGTCAGATTCATAGCATGCACGGCGCTTTGTGCCATGTAGATGGAGCGCAGTCCTACAGAGTCTTAATCAGGGTTCTGGTTCGGTACGTTGCTGCATCCATACACTGGCGAATGTGCAACGGTTGGGGAAGCGATGCTGCCATCCTAACGGCTCATAGCAGAAGCCAGGGCAGCCTTGAAGCTTTCGATAGATGTCGAGTTCACGGCGGGATTGTCCAGGTGGTTCCAAGCGATTATTGTGCTGGAGAAGAATGATTGTTTCCCAACCTTGTGTGCTCGCTCCCCAAGAAGTGAGACGTGACATTCCAAGGAAAAAGGGGTGGGGGGTGGGGGGATGCCAGGAATTGGGGTACAACAACAAAGAGACTTTATATTTTTAGTTAAGATATAAACCTTTATATATATATATATATATATAATTTCTGCAAGAACATTTTAGTTTTAAACGACATTGCTACTAGTGTAGAAAATGTGTGCGTGTGTGTGGGTGTGGGGTGGGTGTTGCGAGATTAGATCAATGAGTACACAAACGTTTGGGAGGCGCTGACCTACATAGAGTAAAATAGATCAAAAGAAATGTGCTTTGTTTTTAAACGGGACCGTGTCAAACTGCTGGTCTCCACACCCCCCATGCCCGAGGGTTCTCAAATTTCATTTTATGTCATCAGGGCAAGTGCGCCGTTGTGCGATGACGTTGTGAGATGTGGGGCGGGATGGGGCGAGGGTGTGGGGAGAGATTGGCAAGCTGTTGCATGGCTCACGGAGAGATCGATAGCAAAACTTAATGGAGAGACAAGCCCCGATGACCATCTCTCAAGAACAATGGCGAACGGTTTGATAGACTCGAACAGGACATAGGGGCACTGACACAAGAACTGATTGAGAACGGTTTTAAGAACCAGGTCTGGGATTATATCTGAAGTCAAGTATTCTAACCAACTAAGGTCGGGGCATTGAAGTGAGTTCCTCGATGCTCCTGCTTGATTCACATCACTGCATTACTCCGACCTCCGAAAGCTAAAGTTGTACTTTATACAGATGTGTATGGACGACTATACTGTTGAACATTATACAGATGTGTAGGGACGGCTATAATGAGTATAATTATACGACTATAATGTTGAACATTATACAGATGTGTATGGACGATTATAATGAATATAATTATACGACTATAATGTTGAACATTATACACAGGTGTATGGACGACTATATGTTGAACATTATACTGATGTGTATGGACGACTATATGTTGAACATCATATAGATGTGTATGGACGACTACGTAGATGTATGAAACTGAATGGACGTTAGTATTACTATGTTTTTTGCTGCTATCACTCTCTCTCTCTCTCTCTCTATCTGTATCTCTATCTCTCTATCTCTCTATCTCTCTCTATCTCTATCTATCTCTATATCTTTCTATATCTCTCTCTAACTCTCCCTATCTCTCTTTATCTCTCTCTATCTCTCTCTATCTCTCTATCTCTCGATCTCTATCTCTCTATATCTCTCTCTATCTCTCTCTATCTCTCTCTATCTCTCTCTATCTATCTCTCTCTATCTATCTCTCTCTATCTCTCTATCTCTCTCTATCTCTCGATCTCTATCTATCTATCTATCTATCTATCTATCTATCTATCTATCATCTATCTATCTATCTATCTATCTATCTATCTATCTATCTATCTATCTATCTATCTATCTATCTATCTATCTATCTATCTATCTATCTATCTATCTATCTCTCTATCTCTCTATCTCTCTCTATCTCTCTATCTCTCTCTATCTCTCTATCTATCTCTCTATCTATCTCTCTATCTATCTCTATCTCTCTATGTCTATATCTCTCTCTATCTCTATCTCTCTATCTCTATCTCTTCCTCTACCTCTACCCCTACATCTACATCTACATCTACATCCATCCATCCATCATCCATTCATCATCCATCCATCATCCATCCCTCATACATCCCTCATCCATCCATCCATCCATCATCCATCCATCATCCATCCATCATCCATCCATCATCCATCCACCCATCCACACTTTTCCACTGTTTAAAGAACGTTTCCACGCCAATAGATTTTTTTTAAAATTCCTTTTTATTAACTTCGCTTTTGATCGTGCGTTTCTTTCTGGATTTGTGGCTACATCTTCGGAAGGCGAATCGACCCCAATTCATCACGTCACCTTATCGAGCTGAAACTTGGCACATGGACTCGTTGGCAACGACAACACATCCTTAAACCACCCCCCACCCCCCAAAAAAAAAAACAAAAAAAAAAAAACGCTACCAAAGGCCACTGGTTTCACGAACAATAATTGCACTAAAAAAGATTTAAAATATTGCAATCGCGTTTGGTGCGTAAACTTTTATTTTGTTTTTTTCTGAACTAGTTGGTGCAATATGCCTGTGGTGTGAAAGCTGGTGGGACATATTAAATAAAATTCAGGGGCGTGGAAATTGCGGTTGCGAGGCTTGGGGTGGGGTGGGGGAGCACTAATTGGGATACCTTTAAAGGGCATTATTTGAATGTATGATTTGTCCAATTTTCAGCGCCCCCCTCTTCCCCCCCCCCCCCCCAAACAAAAATAAAAATAAAAATTGATTGATAATAAATTTTACGAAGGCTTTATAAGAGCAACTTTGTTTTTAGGGACCGTTTAGCTTACAACTTTTTGTTGAAAATGTCACCGCTCCTCCTCCTCCCCCCCCCCCCATGTTGACGCCAATGTTTCGGTGAGCACCAATCCACCTAATCATTTTGATGGATTGAAATAGCCCATTTAGACCAAACATGTGTTCCACGCCTTTGATGGATTGAATGGGCCCATTTGGACCAAACATGTGTTCCACGCCTTTGATGGATTGAAAGAGCCCATTTGGACCAAACATGTGTTCCACGCCTTTGATGGATTGAAAGAGCCCATTTGGACCAAACATGTGTTCCACGCCTTTGATGGATTGAAAGAGCCCATTTAGACCAAACATGTGTTCGACGCCTTACCGCCCTGTTGATCCATATAAATTACTCAGACACACGGTTGGTACAAACAACAACAAAACAACAACAAACAAAAACGACACAGCAGACAACAAGCAACAACACGCTATTGTGTTGTGAGACTTGTTGAGAACTGGTTAGGGTTAGGGTTTGGGTAAGAGTTAGTAATGTTTGATAGGGCGAGTTGTTGATCGTGTGAGTCTTCTGTGAGTTGTGTGAGTGTTTTGTGAGTTGTTGATCGTGTGAGTGTTCTGTGAGTTGTTGATTGTGTGAATGTTCTGTGAGTTGTTGATCGTGTCAGTGTTTTGTGAGTTGTTGATTGTGTGAGTGTTCTGTGAGTTGTTGATCGTGTCAGTGTTCTGTGGGTTGTTGATTGTGTGAGTGTTCTGTGAGTTGTTGATCGTGTCAGTGTTTTGTGAGTTGTTGATTGTGTGAGTGTTCTGTGAGTTGTTGATCGTGTGAGTGTTTTGTGAGTTGTTGATCGTGTGGGTGTTCTGTGAGTTGTTGATCGTGTGAGTGTTCTGTGAGTTGTTGATTGTGTGAGTGTTCTGTGAGTTGTTCATTGTGTGAGTGTTTTGTGAGTTGTTGATAGTGTGAGTGTTTTGTGAGTTGTTGATTGTGTGATTCTTTTTTTGAGTTGTCGATCGTGTGAGTGTTTTGTTATTTGTTGATCGTGTCAGTGTTCTGTGAGTTGTTGATCGTGTGAGGGATTTGTGAGTTGTTGATCGTGTGAGTGTTTTGTGAGTTGTTGATTGTGTGGGTGTTCTGTGAGTTGTTGATCGTGTGAGTGTTTTGTGAGTTGTTGATCGTGTGGGTGTTCTGTGAGTTGTTGATCGTGTGAGTGTTCTGTGAGTTGTTGATTGTGCGAGTGTTCTGTGAGTTGTTGATCGTGTGAGTGTTTTGTGAGTTGTTGATTGTGTGAGTGTTTTTTGAGTTGTTGATTGTGTGAGTGTTCTGTGAGTTGTTGATCGTGTCAGTGTTTTGTGAGTTGTTGATCGTGTGAGTGTTTTGTGAGTTGTTGATCGTGTGAGTGTTTTGTGAGTTGTTGATCGTGTGAGTGTTTTGTGAGTTGTTGATCGTGTGAGTGTTTTGTGAGTTGTTGATCGTGAGATCGGAGCGTGAAGTTGGTTGGTGTTGAGCTCTAGTGCATGCTGGGTGTGTGTGTGTGTGTTTGTGTGTAAAGCTGTAAAAGGACAGTGTGTGAAATGATCTTTAGTTGAGAGGACGTCCACGAACGAGGGCCGTGTGATAGAGGGAGATCGTGATGCACACCTGTGGGTAGTACACCTTCGTACCTGTTTAATAAGGATCTGATTATGTGCTTCTAAAGGATTCGTGACCCTTGCTAGTACTCCATGTGCTTATGAGGAATAAAAGGATTATATAATGAAACTTCTGTGATTCATGGACTTCGTTGTGTGATTGGAGATCCATAGCTGTCAGCCTGGTAGGGCGTACCAGGACATACTCGAGCGAGCGTACTACGTAACAATAGTAGTAATCATAGACGTATTAATCCACATGCATCCATAGACCCTGGACAACGAAAGAAGGCCGCGACCAGACTGAACGTCATCTATTACCAATGGCTACACCGTAACGTGTCGCGTTGAGGCCCACAAGACGGGGGTCAAGTTTTCTACATAGAAACGTACGATATTACCAACAGTCTACACCAACGTAAAGGTAATTCAAGTAATTTGAATAGGAAATGCCCCTCCCCCCGCCAACCCCTGACTCCCAATTTTTTTTTAATAAATTTTTTTTTTTACATTTTATTTTTACCAAACTCTGACTTAACAGACATCTTCGTCTAAAAATAGATATGAAAATCTGGTTGCATCTGCCTCCAGGTCCCAGACATTGACTGACGAGATCAAGCCCACGGTAGCACGGCGCCAGGGCCGGCACCTGAGGGGGGGGGGGGGTTGGTCACGTGGTCTCCCGAAGAAGATGGATCCCTCGAAGCCGACAACACGACACGAGGAGAGGTAACTCTATGAATCAAAACCCAGGGGTGGCCCCGGGGGTGAGCACGCGCCCGGTGACATCCAGCACGTGCGCTGCTCATTTTTGCGTCCCTGTCCCCCCCCCTCCCCTGGCTCCCTCGCTCACTGCACGGCTGGATGATTGGCCCTATCCGTGTGGTGAGTTTCTTTGTTGACAGTCTTGCCTTTGTTTCAGGTGGTACACATCTTTGCCTACTTGTTCAGCCCATCCTTCCCCCCCCCACAACCCTGTTACACCTCCCTCCCCCTGTTACCCCTCCCTCCCCTTACCCCTTAATTCCTTGCCTCTCACAATTATGCCTAAGATTGATTTCAATATCCTTCACTCTTCGAGCCTTCACATTTTTAAAAATCTAAATCCTTTATATTAACTTCGCTTTTTGTGTTAGGGAAAAATCTTCGGACGGCTAATTGACCCAGCAAAGGTCAACCTATCCAGATGAAACTTGTAAATTTAGGGACCCACTTCCCAACCCCCGAAAATCTGTTTTTCCTGTTTTTCAAGGGGATGATGAAGAAAATATGACGTCACTGAATTCACGAAATAAAATTCCCGTCAACTGCGCAGAATGAGATTCTTAAAAATATCGCAAGTGCGTTTTGTGCGTAATATTTTCTTTTGTTTATATGAAATAGTTGGCGTAATAAATCTGCGGTGTAAAAGTGGGTGGAATCTCTTATACATTTTACGCATTCCGGTGTGACTCGTGGACTGCTCCCTAATGGGCTGCTCCCTAATGGGCTGCTCCCTAATGGGCTGCTCCCTAATGGGCTGCTCCCTAATGGGCTGCTCCCTAATGGGCTGCTCCCTAATGGGCTGCTCCCTAATGGGCTGCTCCCTAATGGGCTGCTCCCTAATGGACTGCTCCCTAATGGACTGCTCCCTAATGGACTGCTCCCTAATGGACTGCTTCCTAATGGACTCCTCCCTAATCAGCGAATTTGGTATTGAGAGTATATTACAACTAATTCGAAATGTTTGAAAGAAAGTTTGGTTCAATAGCGCGCAAAATACAATTCCCGATAGCTGCGCCAAGTGATATGGCTAAGATGGACATAGTTTCGAGGTTTGTGTTGGGAAAGCAATACAAATAATCTTTTTTTAAAAATGCACGTTATCAGGTCATAATAACCGACATTTATTTATAAATAAGGGCCAACCAGTTTTTAACCAGCAACCGGTTCAAAGTTAAATAACAGCTTGCATGGCAAGGGAAGTAATGTCCATGAACCCACTTTAGAGTTATTTTTCATTACCTGCAAACCATGGTTATGGAGCGAAGCTCGGAGCTGGAGCCCGGAGCTCTGGAGCAGGTTCTTTTTTTTACCGGAGATGAAGTTTAGCTGGTGGTTGGAACTTAGAGATTGGGTTAGAGCTGGAGGGGGTACAGCATTCTTTTTCTGCTTTTAAAAATTCAAAAACACTTATAATTGGAACTTTTAAAAAAAATTACGTTATTAAAATTCTAGCCCCCACTCTTATACCAACTACGTTTCCCCACTCTTCTAACAGCTATGCCACCCCTGTCTTCTACTAGCTATTTTACCATACTCTTCTACCAGCTATTGCCGCTCTATTATACCAGCAATTATGCCCCACTCTCCTACAGCTATGCTCATTCACTATTTTATCAATTATGTTGCCCACTCTTTTACCAGCTATGTTGACCCACTCCTTTACCATCTATGTTGCCCCACTCCTTAGCCAGCTATGTTGCCCCACTCCTTTACCAGCTATGTTGCCCCACTCCTTTACCAGCTATGTTGCCCCACTCCTTTACAGCTATGTTGCCCCACTCCTTTACCAGCTATGTTGCCCCACTCCTTTACCAGCTAAGTTGCCCCACTCCTTTACCAGCTATTTTTCCCCACTCTTTTACCAGCTATATTGCCCGACTCCTGTATCAGCTATTTCGCCCGTCACTTATACAGCTGTCTTTCCCCCCACTCTTCTGTCAGTTCCCCCCCCCCACTCTTCTGTCAGTTGTTCCCCCACTCTTCTGTCAGTTGTTCCACCCACTCTTCTGTCAGTTGTTCCCCCACTCTTCTGTCAGTTGTTCCACCCACTCTTCTGTCAGTTGTTCCCCCCACTCTTCTAGATCTATGTTTCCCCTTTCTCCCACTGTATGCCATCTGTGTTGCCCTACTCTTCTACCAGCCACGTTGCCCCCACTAGCCTTCTACCAGCCACGTTGGCCCCATTAGCCTTCTCCCAGCCACGTTGGCCCCATTAGCCTTCTCCCAGCCACGTTGGCCCCATTAGCCTTCTACCAGCCACGTTGGCCCCATTAGCCTTCTACCAGCCACGTTGGCCCCATTAGCCTTCTACCAGCCACGTTGGCCCCATTAGCCACGTTGGCCCTATTAGCCTTCAACTAGCCACGTTGGCCCCATAAGCCTTCTACCAGCCACGTTGCTCCTTTAGCCTTCTACCAGCCACGTTGCCCCATTAGCCTTCTACCAGCCACGTTGGCCCCATTAGCCTTCTACCAGCCACGTTGGCCCCATTAGCCTTCTACCAGCCACGTTGCCCCATTAGCCTTCTACCAGCCACGTTGGCCCCATTAGCCTTCTACCAGCCACGTTTGCCCCATTAGCCTTCTACCAGCCACGTTGCCCCATTAGCCTTCTACCAGCCACGTTGGCCCCATTAGCCTTCTACCAGCCACGTTTGCCCCATTAGCCTTCTACCAGCCACGTTGCCCCATTAGCCTTCTACCAGCCACGTTGCCCCATTAGCCTTCTATCAGCCACGTTGGCCCCTACTAGCCGTCTACCAGCTATGTTGCTGGAACATGCACTTCTAATAACCCGATAATAAGATGGGTGCCGTCTACCAGCACTGGAACATGCACTTCTAATAACCCGATAATAAGATGGGTAAGCGAAATGTAAGAATACGTTTCTTTAACACTTAGCACACCCCCTTACCACCCTTAAACGGAGCGGGGCTGACAACAATGTGTCCGGAGCGGAGCGGAGCTGGAGCGGTGATACGTATAAAAGTATGCCTCAAATCCCCGCCACAAACCATTACGAATTAATTACAAACTTCTCATTTCATCTTTTAAATTAAAAAAAAAAAAATAACCATAAAAGAGATAATTAAATCATAAGTTAATTAATGTAATTTGTTTCACTACCTATTCTTAAACTCTCTCTCTCTCTCTCTCTCTCTCACACACACACACGTAAAGTATTCCACCCTGAATGAAATTCTTTCTTTTTTTCCCCTTTCTTTTTTCAATCCATTCATAACACCACACATGCTCCCTCCCCCAACAATTTTCCCATTGTAATGACGCAGGTTATGGGGTTGCGGGGGGGGGGGGGGGGACTCGCAGCCCATACACGACACGATGTCAAAACTTAACAATGACAATTACTACATGTCTCCAGAAAGACCAGGCGTTTTCCGACCGGCTTCGGTGGTGCGTTGGCGGGGGAGTGTGGGGTGGGTGGAGAGAGAGAGAGGGTGGCTAGGATCGCTCATCGAGGAGCCCGGTGATAAATTATCGCCATTTTCAAAATGTTTAAAGAGAGGATATGAAAATAATGAGCTCAAATCTTTTTAACCGCGAAGAACTTCTTGACCTCTCGCGAGGAGATCAACCCCCTACCCCCTGCACCCCTTCCCCACAATATTAAAAAAAAATAATTTGAGAAGCGCTCTCTGGTTTATTCTGCTGGTGTTAGTTTTTAAAGAGTTGAAGGTCAGCGCCTGGGGCGGACCCCCCCCCCCCCCTTTCTATCGCCCACACAGCAAATTATATTTACAAAAGTTATACAAGTTATACAAATTACAAGTTATAAAATCTATTCACTAAACAATATCATTAATGGCTATTCAACTAAAAGACAACGTAATAAGCTATTTACTAAATGATAACTTTATAAGCTATTCAACTAAATGATCGCATTATAAGCTATTCAAATAAACGATCACATTATAAGCTATTTAACTAAAGGATAACATTTTAAGCTATTCAACAGAATCTGTTACATTGGGGAAATGGCGTCGGCGGGCCTTCGAGCGTGAGCTAGGCTATTCAACTAAATGATAACATTATAAGCTATTCAACTAAATGATAACATTATAAGCTATTCAACTAAATGACAACATTTTAAGCTATTCAACTAAATGATAACATTTTAAGCTATTCAACTAAATGATAACATTTTAAGCTATTCAACTAAATGATAACATTTTAAGCTATTCAACTAAATGATAACATTTTAAGCTATTCAACTAAATGATAACATTTTAAGCTATTCAACTAAATGATAACATTATAAGCTATTCAACTAAATGATAACATTATAAGCTATTCATCTAAATGATAACATTATAAGCTATTCAACTAAATGATAACATTATAAGCTATTCAACTAAATGATACCATTATAAGCTATTCAACTAAATGATACCATTATAAGCTATTCAACTAAAGGATAACATTATAAGCTATTCAACTAAAGGATAACATTATAAGCTATTCAACTAAATGATAACATTATAAGCTATTCAACTAAATGATAACATTATAAGCTATTCAACTAAAGGATAACATTATAAGCTATTCAACTAAATGATAACATTATAAGCTATTCAACTAAATGATAACATTATAAGCTATTCAACTAAATGATAACATTATAAGCTATTCAACTAAAGGATAACATTATAAGCTATTCAACTAAATGATAACATTATAAGCTATTCAACTAAATGATAACATTATAAGCTATTCAACTAAAGGATAACATTATAAGCTATTCAACTAAAGGATAACATTATAAGCTATTCAACTAAAGGATAACATTATAAGCTATTCAACTAAATGATAACATTTTAAGCTATTCAACTAAATGATAACATTATAAGCTATTCAACTAAATGATAACATTATAAGCTATTCAACTAAATGATAACGTTATAAGCTATTCAACTAAATAACATTATAAGCTATTCAACTAAATGATAACATTATAAGCTATTCAACTAAAGGATAACATTATAAGCTATTCAACTAAAGGATAACATTATAAGCTATTCAACTAAATGATAACATTATAAGCTATTCAACTAAAGGATAACATTATAAGCTATTCAACTAAAGGATAACATTATAAACTATTCAACTAATGATAACATTATAAGCTATTCAACTAAATGATAACATTTTAAGATGTTCAACTAAATGATAACATTTTAAGCTATTCAACTAAATGATAACATTATAAGCTATTCAACTAAATGATAACATTATAAGCTATTCATCTAAATGATAACATTTTAAGCTATTCAACTAAATGATAACATTTTAAGCTATTCAACTAAATGATAATATTTTAAGATATTCAAATAAATGATAACATTTTAAGCTATTCAACTAAATGATAACATTATAAGCTATTCAACTAAATGATAACATTATAAGCTATTCAACTAAATGATAACATTATAAGCTATTCAACTAAATGATAACATTATAAGCTATTCAACTAAATGATAACATTATAAGCTATTCAACTAAATGATAACATTATAAGCTATTCAACTAAATGATAACATTATAAGATATTCAACTAAAGGATAACATTATAAGCTATTCAACTAAATGATAACATTATAAGCTATTCAACTAAATGATAACATTATAAGCTATTCAACTAAAGGATAACATTATAAGCTATTCAACTAAATGATAACATTATAAGCTATTCAACTAAAGGATAACATTTTAAGCTATTCAACTAAATGATAACATTATAAGCTATTCAACTAAATGATAACATTATAAGCTATTCATCTAAATGATAACATTATAAGCTATTCAACTAAATGATAACATTATAAGCTATTCAACTAAATGATAACATTATAAGCTATTCAACTAAATGATAACATTTTAAGCTATTCAACTAAATGATAACATTATAAGCTATTCAACTAAAGGATAACATTATAAGCTATTCAACTAAAGGATAACATTATAAGCTATTCAACTAAAGGATAACATTATAAGCTATTCAACTAAAGGATAACATTATAAGCTATTCAACTAAATGATAACATTTTAAGATATTCAACTAAATGATAACATTTTAAGCTATTCAACTAAATGATAACTTTTTAAGCTATTCAACTAAATGATAACATTATAAGCTATTCAACTTAATGATAACATTATAAGCTATTCAACTAAATGATACCATTATAAGCTATTCAATTAAAGGATAACATTATAAGCTATTCAACTAAAGGATAACATTATAAGCTATTCAACTAAATGATAACATTATAAGCTATTCAACTAAATGATAACATTATAAGCTATTCAACTAAATGATAACATTATAAGCTATTCAACTAAATGATAACATTATAAGCTATTCAACTAAATGATAACATTTTAAGCTATTCAACTAAATGATAACATTATAAGCTATTCAACTAAATGATAACATTATAAGCTATTCAACTAAATGATAACATTATAAGCTATTCAACTAAATGATAACATTATAAGCTATTCAACTAAATGATAACATTATAAGCTATTCAACTAAATGATAACATTATAAGCTATTCAACTAAATGATAACATTATAAGCTATTCAACTAAATGATAACATTATAAGCTTTTCAACTAAATGATAACATTATAAGCTATTCAACTAAATGATAACATTATAAGCTTGTTAACAAAACAATTGCATTAAAAGCCTTTGTTTAAAAAAGCACATTGACTGTAAAAGAACGAGGCTTTTGGTTCTACGTAATGTAGTGTCAACATTCCAAAGACAAGGAGATGGCCACCATCGAACTATTTCAATAAGTTTTATAAGCAAATGGAAGAGTTCTTTGACAAGAACTTGACACAAGGTCCTAGTTTTGATATGTAACATTGACACTGTGTCTGGTGCTTCAAACGATGATTCCTAGTGTGGCAGTATGTCCTTGGCCTTGGGAGTAACAGTAAGTCTCCCCCTCCCCCACCTGCCACCTCACGTTCTTTAGGTATTAACAAAAACAGAGGCTTGTATAGTTGAAGCGGATGGTGTAGGGGGGAGGTGGGCTACTGATCAAGGCTTTGATGCGGTCGAATTGTGATGGTTGGCTTGTGATGGTTGGGACTATGATGGTTGACTTGTGATAGTTGGCCAATGATGGTTGGCTTGTGATGGTGGGGTTGTGATGGTTGGCCAATGATGGTTGGCTTGTGATGGTTGGCCAATGATGGTGGGCTTGTGATGGTTGGCCAATGATGGTGGGCTTGTGATGGTTGGCCAATGATGGTTGGCTTGTGATGGTTGGCCAATGATGGTGGGCTTGTGATGGTGGGGTTGTGATGGTTGGCCAATGATGGTTGGCTTGTAATGGTTGGCCAATGATGGTTGGCTTGTGATGGTTGGCCAATGATGGTTGGCTTGTGATGGTTGGGTTGTGATGGGTGTCACCAAAAAATCTACTTGTAAAAAAAATTGTACAAACAAAATTATTCTAATTTATAAGGCATAATAAGTGGGTGCAAGAAACTGAAGTTCAACATTGACAGGACACCAACGGACAAATACACAAACATACAGACAAAATGCAGAAAACAGACAGGACAAGCAGACATGAAGGCAACCCAATAGAATTATATCCATCACAGATTGTACATCGGCTCGTTTGTCTTACAGCGGTCTGTTGGCGGGGTGGACCTGGAGTTGAGATCTTTACGGTCAATGTGATTGATTGATTGAGCCATTCATTAATATATGTACATGCATATATATCTTGTTAAGTTACGGGTGGATGGGACGTGTTAATCTTGGGTGGCAACTAATCTAATATGGCGAGGAGATCACCCCCACCCCCCCACACCCAAAACTTAGATTGTGAGTTCAAATCCGGAGATGGCGGCCCTTTGGCGTTATGGCGTTGACGCAGTGAAAAGACTGACAACTACTGCGATGACTGACAATGACTGTGATGACTGACAACCACTGCGACGACTGACAACTACTGCGACGACTGACAACTACTGCGATGACTGACAACTACTGGGATGACTTACAACTACTGCGATGACTAACAACTACTGCGATGTATAACGTATAGAGAGCACGGTGAAAGAAACACAAATCTCTGCATCCTGGTTTTGATTAACTTTTTTTCAGTTTGCCATTGGATCAAACAGACAAGGATGAGGGGTTGGGCGGGGGAAGGAGAAGGATGAACAACAAATTAATTGTAGCATAATGTCTGCCCGCCCCCTGTTTAGTTTCGTTCATCTGTATGTGCACGTTACAAATTATTTCTTAAAAATTAATCCAACTTTTGTTAAATTGATAGAGATTTTTGTTGTTTTTTTTTTTGTTTGAAATAAGTCAGTCCTGCACTTAGAACATCAAAGCGGAAGCTAGTTTTTTTTTTTTTTTAAATGCACTTTCAGCGACTGAAGCAAGTAAATTTCGGATACACTTGATGGGGTCCCCCCAAAAAAAGGTTTGAAATCTCTTTACAGACCTGCTCTAATTTGTCATGACCTCACCTTACAGGAAGTGTCACATTTTGCCCCCCCCCCCCATTCTTTTTTTTTTTCTTCACACAACCTTCTCCCAACTGACATAGAAAATATGATTTTTTTTTTTTTAAATTTTGGTGCCCCTACGTGAGACTTTTGGCGACTCCAGGAAGTTCGACTCGGATATCGCGTTGGAGACTCGGCGCTCAGCTCGGACGTGTGAGGGCGCCGTTCACAGAAGATGATAGCTGATAGCCAACGAGTGACAAACTGTGATCCCACGGCCACTCGGTTGGTCAAGTCATTAAAGTGAAGTGGACGGCAGGTCGTCCTGCTCATCTCTCACAACTTATTCATCATTTTTTTTTCTCACACTAACCTGCCAATTAGAGTTACGGGTCTTAGTTCGGATACACTTCCGGTCCTTAAAACGTCCATCTTTGAAAAAATAAATGGTGTGAACTAAACCGTATCTTTTTAACCATGGTAAATTTTATTTTATAATTGTATAGCGTTCAGATAACACGGTTGTAAAGGTTAGTGGCCTCGACTTTCACCTTCTCCCATAATTTAAATGGATTTAAACATAGAGAATTTTGAAGGAAGTAAAATTTTGTTTTTATAGTTGTAAGATTTCAGGAAATTATTTCTTCGATTGCCTCGGGGGCTGGGAAGTTGTTGGATGTTTCCAGGGGAAAAAATACATCTTGATATTTGGGTCGTCTTCTACTGTGGGAAAGAGCCAGCATCCGTTCAAACACTTGGACTTTTGACTGTTGAGTTGATTTAAAATTGACGAATAATTTTTTGCAAGAAAATGACTTTTGGTGTTTTTTTTTGTTGCTCTTACACCTTTTATTTTTTTGTGTGGAAGTATTAGATCTTAAAGTCTAGATTAACCAAGGTCAACCAAGGTTAACCAAGGTCATTGATTGCAACTAAACGGAGCGATGAAAACATTCTCTGACTTGTTTATAAAAATTTGATGACATGAGTGGCAGGAAATCAGTCAGGATTGTAAATATCAGTATTGTACATGTCAGGATTGTACATGTCAGGATTGTGCATGTCAGTATTGTGCATGTCAGGATTGTGCATGCCAGGATTGTACATGTCAGGATTGTGCATGTCAGTAGTGTACATATCAGGACTGTACATGTCAGGACTGTACATGTCAGTATTGTAAATGTCAATATTGTACATGTCAGGATTGTAAATGTCACTATTGTACATTTCAGGATTGTACATGTCAGGATTGTACATGTCAGAATTGCACATGATGGGATTACAATAACTGTCAGGATTGTACATGTCAGTATTGTACATGATGGGATTACAATAACTGTCAGGATTGTAACATGTCAGGACTGTACATTTCAGTATTGTACATGTTGGGATTACACATGCCAGTATTGCACATGTCAGTATTGTACATGTCAGTATTGTGCATGTCAGGATTGTGCATGCCAGGATTGTACATGTCAACATTTTAAATACCGGAAGTGTGCATGTAAAAAATTGTACATGTCAAGATTGTGTTGTCAGGATGGTTCAACTCCGGATTGTACGTTTGATGGGTGTACTTATTATGGTCCTCTATAATTAATCATTTGGAACACCCTTCCTGACGCTCTCAAAAACAACCAGACGCTGGAGTCCTTCAAAACAAATTTAAAAACTCATCTATTTCGCAAACACCTGCTGGGATGATGATGTCTACCATCTTTTCCAGCTTGTTATTATCTCCCTGCTTAGTTTTTGTACCGCGCTTCGAGCCTTTGGGGATGAAGCGTGATTTTTCAAATGAACTTTATTATTATTATTATTATTATTATTATTATTACTTGTTGGAATCGCACATGTAAAGGTAGTTTATCGAACGTTGAGGCGTGCCTCTTCTTTGTTCTAGGTTTACGCCAGACGCGATTAGCTTCTCTTAGAGCCACGATTTCCACATGAAAAGGTAGTTTATCGAACGTTGAGGCGTGCCTCTTCTTTGTTCTAGGTTTACGCCAGACGCGATTAGCTTCTCTTAGAGCCACGATTTCCACATGAAAAGGTAGTTTATCGAACGTTGAGGCGTGCCTCTTCTTTGTTCTAGGTTTACGCCAGACGCGATTAGCTTCTCTTAGAGCCACGATTTCCACATGTAAAGGTAGTTTATCGAACGTTGAGGCGTGCCTCTTCTTTGTTCTAGGTTTACGCCAGACGCGATTAGCTTCTCTTAGAGCCACGATTTCCACATGTAAAGGTAGTTTATCGAACGTTGAGGCGTGCCTCTTCTTTGTTCTAGGTTTACGCCAGACGCGATTAGCTTCTCTTAGAGCCACGATTTCCACATGAAAAGGTAGTTTATCGAACGTTGAGGCGTGCCTCTTCTTTGTTCTAGGTTTACGCCAGACGCGATTAGCTTCTCTTAGAGCCACGATTTCCACATGTAAAGGTAGTTTATCGAACGTTGAGGCGTGCCTCTTCTTTGTTCTAGGTTTACGCCAGACGCGATTAGCTTCTCTTAGAGCCACGATTTCCACATGTAAAGGTAGTTTATCGAACGTTGAGGCGTGCCTCTTCTTTGTTCTAGGTTTACGCCAGACGCGATTAGCTTCTCTTAGAGCCACGATTTCCACATGAAAAGGTAGTTTATCGAACGTTGAGGCGTGCCTCTTCTTTGTTCTAGGTTTACGCCAGACGCGATTAGCTTCTCTTAGAGCCACGATTTCCACATGAAAAGGTAGTTTATCGAACGTTGAGGCGTGCCTCTTCTTTGTTCTAGGTTTACGCCAGACGCGATTAGCTTCTCTTAGAGCCACGATTTCCACATGAAAAGGTAGTTTATCGAACGTTGAGGCGTGCCTCTTCTTTGTTCTAGGTTTACGCCAGACGCGATTAGCTTCTCTTAGAGCCACGATTTCCACATGAAAAGGTAGTTTATCGAACGTTGAGGCGTGCCTCTTCTTTGTTCTAGGTTTACGCCAGACGCGATTAGCTTCTCTTAGAGCCACGATTTCCACATGTAAAGGTAGTTTATCGAACGTTGAGGCGTGCCTCTTCTTTGTTCTAGGTTTACGCCAGACGCGATTAGCTTCTCTTAGAGCCACGATTTCCACATGTAAAGGTAGTTTATCGAACGTTGAGGCGTGCCTCTTCGTTGTTCTAGGTTTACGCCAGACGCGATGAGCTTCTCTTAGAGCCACGATTTCCACATGAAAAGGGACTCGCTTTTTTTTCTTCTTCATGAGGGATCTATTTTAGTTAGTGCACCACACGTCCTCAATAGTTAGTGCCCCAAACGTCTTAAATAGTTAGTGCACCACATGTTCTCAATAGCTAATGCACCACACGTCCTCATTAGTTATTGCACCACACTTTCTAAATAGCTAGTGCACCACACGTCCTCAATAGTTAGTGCACCACACGTCCTCAATTGTTAGTGCACCACACGTCCTCAATTGTTAGTGCACCACACGTCCTCAATTGTTAGTGCACCACACGTCCTCAATTGTTAGTGCACCACACGTCCTCAATTGTTAGTGCACCACACGTCCTCAATTGTTAGTGCACCACACGTCCTCAATTGTTAGTGCACCACACGTCCTCAATAGTTAGTGCACCACACGTCCTCAATTGTTAGTGCACCACACGTCCTCAATAGTTAGTGCACCACACGTCCTCAATTGTTAGTGCACCACACGTCCTCAATTGTTAGTGCACCACACGTCCTCAATTGTTAGTGCACCACACGTCCTCAATTGTTAGTGCACCACACGTCCTCAATTGTTAGTGCACCACACGTCCTCAATAGTCAGTGCACCACACGTCCGCAATAGTTAGTGCACCACACGTCCTCAATTGTTAGTGCACCACACGTCCTCAATTGTTAGTGCACCACACGTCCTCAATTGTTAGTGCACCACACGTTCTCAATAGTCAGTGCACCACACGTCCGCAATAGTTAGTGCACCACACGTCCTCAATTGTTAGTGCACCACACGTCCTCAATTGTTAGTGCACCACACGTCCTCAATTGTTAGTGCACCACACGTCCTCAATTGTTAGTGCACCACACGTTCTCAATAGTCAGTGCACCACACGTCCGCAATAGTTAGTGCACCACACGTCCTCAATTGTTAGTGCACCACACGTCCTCAATTGTTAGTGCACCACACGTCCTCAATTGTTAGTGCACCACACGTTCTCAATAGTCAGTGCACCACACGTCCGCAATAGTTAGTGCACCACACGTTCTCAATAGTCAGTGCACCACACGTCCGCAATAGTTAGTGCACCACACGTTCTCAATAGTTAGTGCACCACACGTCCTCAATTGTTAGTGCACCACACGTCCTCAATTGTTAGTGCACCACACGTCCTCAATTGTTAGTGCACCACACGTCCTCAATTGTTAGTGCACCACACGTTCTCAATAGTCAGTGCACCACACGTCCGCAATAGTTAGTGCACCACACGTCCTCAATTGTTAGTGCACCACACGTCCTCAATTGTTAGTGCACCACACGTTCTCAATAGTCAGTGCACCACACGTCCGCAATAGTTAGTGCACCACACGTCCTCAATTGTTAGTGCACCACACGTCCTCAATTGTTAGTGCACCACACGTCCTCAATTGTTAGTGCACCACACGTTCTCAATAGTCAGTGCACCACACGTCCGCAATAGTCAGTGCACCACACGTCCGCAATAGTTAGTGCACCACACGTTCTCAATAGTTAGTGCACCACACGTTCTCAATAGTCAGTGCACCACACGTTCTCAATAGTCAGTGCACCACACGTCCTCAATGGTTAGTGCACCACACGTTCTCAAGAATCAATATGTCCCATCGGGAATGTCTCGTTCAGTATGTTTTTATTGGGGTGGGGGCGGGGGTGGAGGGTGGGGTAGGTGGTGGGAGTGTATAAGAAAATCACTGAATCCACTCACATACATGGACATGTCTGGCCTTTTTTTCAAACTAGATATTCCTCGGGTCCTCCATAATTAATCATATTAATTCCACAGAGATCGATCTGTGCACCGCGCTGTATAAGACAACTAATAATAATAATCTGTACACATTCGAATCGGTTGTGATGACTTGTTTTTTTTTTTTTGTGGTTTTCTTTCGGAGGGAGGGGGGGGGGGGTAATTCAGTTTTTAACATTTGGGTTTTATCAAGAAATCAAATCTTTAAAATACTTAACATTTTTCAGACTTGTCATCTTTTAAACTTTAAACCTCCAAAAGTTAGTTTTTGGATTGGATTTCATGAGAAAAGTATTTAACTGCTTCAACTTACAGTTACTGTTTAAGTGGGGTCCCCCCTTCACCCCCCCCCCCCCCACTTTTATAAATATTGAATGCCCACCGATACATCTTGTCTTTTATTGTTGAGGTGGGGGTGAGTGGGTGGTAATCACAACGATCGCTAATTGAGGTGGACACTTGAGTGTTCTCATATAAATTAGATGTGTGACTGATGGCGAGCAGGAATGTACCCCCGCTTTCTCAAGCGATGACGAGTGCTATGTAGTGAGATTGTGTTTGAGCAATACTGCTATGTAGTGAGATTGAGGACTAGTGCTATGTAGTGAGACTGAGCACTAGTGCTATGTAGTGAGACTGAGCACTACTGAGCACTAGTGCTATGTAGTAAGGTTGGGCACTAGTGCTATGTGGTGAGGTTGAGCACTAGTGCTATGTAGTGAGGTTGTTGGGCAGTTGAGCTACGTAGTGAGGTTGTGGGGCAATTGTGCTGTGTAGTGAGATTTAGCACTAGTGCTGTGTGGTGCACTGAGGTTGAGCACTAGTGCTATGTAATGAGATTGAGTGATAGTGCTATATAGAGAGATGGAACTCTAGTGCTATACAGTGATATAGAGAGAGAGCATTATATATAGTGCTTCATCGCCCCCTCCTCAGTGGCGTAGTGGGGGGGGGCATCATGCCCCGGCGCTACTCACAAAGGGGCGCCAAATTGTATATTTTACTATAATATTGTATGGTTTTCGAATAGGGGGGAGGGGCGCTAAAAAGGTATTGGGGGGCGCTTAAAAGGTATTGTGCCCCGGGCGCGAGTTAAGCTCGCTACGACACTGCCCCTCCTTGCTTCTTTTTGCTAAGCCATCAACGATGGAAACAAGTAACACGGAGTGGAAATAATTCACACCAGGTCAGAATGAACTCCATTAATAATTAATTTTTAAAGTCTGCACTTGTTTGTATACCCACTAATTAATAATTATGACAAACTATTAGTTAATCACGCCCTAAACAGTGCACAGTCGTTGTTTTCTTCGCAAACTTAAACAATCGTTGTTTTCTTCGCAAACTTAAACAATCGTTGTTTTCTTCGCAAACTTAAACAATCGTTGTTTTCTTCGCAAACTTAAACAATCGTTGTTTTCTTCGCAAACTTAAACAATCGTTGTTTTCTTCGCAAACTTAAACAATCGTTGTTTTCTTCGCAAACTTAAACAATCGTTGTTTTCTTCGCAAACTTAAACAATCGTTGTTTTCTTCGCAAACTTAAACAATCGCTGCACTCAATGTTAATAAACTATTCGTCTTAATTAATTGAAATAATTATAAAGAAACTTTTTTTTATTATTGCACGTTTCTCAATCACTATTTCATTATGTTAATTGATTTCCTTAATATGGTATGTCCTCCGTAGTATAGTGGTAAGTATCCCCGCCTGTCACGCGGGAGACCGGGGCTCAATTCCCCGCCGGGGAGGAAATTTTTATTTTTATTACGTGTCCCTTTTTATATAATTACTATTTTAATTAACTTAATTCAAAATATTCCTAGATTACACTAGAAAGTAGTAACAAAAGAACTCCCATTTATCTGTCAGCTTCATCTTCGTGAGATGATTAGTAGTAGTAGTAGTAGTAGTTTTATATAACGTGGTACCCCAGCCAAGGGCTGTACGCACCTCGCTGTACTTACAATTTAACAAACATAATCATGAAGTTAAAAATTAACATACAATAATTAAATAAAACAAAACAAGTGTGTATTCGCTCCAACCATTCCAGAACAGTTTACAAGTCTGGCCATGGACGGCACCCAGCGGCATCGTTTATCGGTCTGAAGGGAGAATCAGTCAGGATAGTAGAGTTTAAAGAGTTAAATAAACTAACTACAGAATTCATCACTGTCTACCATTAAGAAAAAAAATCTATTCTATATCAAAACATTAGTTTCATGGGGGGATAAATTTCCCTACTGGAGTAACTCGGACTGGTAGTCAATTCGTAGTCAACTCGTAGTCAACTCGTAGTCAACTTGTAGTCAACTTGTAGTCACCTTGTAGTCAACTTTTAGTCAACTTTTAGTCAACTTTTAGTCAACTCGTGTCAACTCGTAAGCAACTCGTAAGCAACTAGTAGTCAGCCCGTAGGCAACTCTTAGCCAACTCGGCCAGCTAAAAAAAATCAGAAGATTACACGATCGCCAAACAAAGACTATGTTAAAAAAAAACATCCTATAGATCTGATGTTAGCAGAAAGTGTGTTCTAAAGTCCAGCATACATTATGTGTTAGTCTTCTGTGGAAACGTGCCGCAGTCTGATGTGTTTGGGTAGAAGGACACACATGACCTGTGCCACTGCCCTGTCATTGTAACAAGTTAAAAAAATTTCTCGTATGTCCCTCGGAGACTAATGCGTGTTAAAACCGGTTCATCCTACTGACATGTCTCTGAGACGTTAATGAGTTATGAATGCATGTGTCTGAGACACTATGGGCTATACAACCTATCACCTTTCGTAGGTGTCCCTGAGACACTATGGGCTATACAACCTATCACCTTTTGTAGACGTCTCTGAGACACTATGGGCTGTACAACCTATCACCTTTCGTAGATGTCTCTGAGACACTATGGGCTATACAACATATCACCTTTCGTAGATGTCTCTGAGACACTTAAGCGTTTAAAATCCTATCAACAAAAAAACCAACACAACTGTCTGAAAGGCACAGAGCAAAGATACCAGACGTTCGGGCATTTGTTAGCATGGCGTTGTGACATGACGCTGTGACATGACGCTGTGACTTGACACTGTGACATGACATGACGCCGTGACATGACGCCCGTGACATGACGCCCGTGACATGAAGCCGTGAAATGACGTCGTGACATGACGCCGTGACATGACGCATTGAAGCTAATAATGTAATCGGGATACGAGATTTATCTCAGAAATCCTGGTGGGTTATGTCCCTTGGAGTTTAGTATACTTTTTTTTAATAAAAGAAAAATAAATAGAGATTCCCAGTCTGTGGTACGGCGTACCATTACACTGGAGACAAATCAGAATCTATTGACATTTTACACACAATAAACTAATCACTAAGGTTATGAGATCAGGCTCAATTCAGAGCAGTGCAATATAAACTCGTCAGTGTGTTCTGTCGTGACAGGTCGGCTGTTGAAATCACCGACAATTTGTGGGGGGCAGTCTGGGTTGAATACATACCTGTACAGCCATAGCGTGTCACGCCAAACGAACAAACAAACAAAAAGAAAACCCTAAATTAGCTGTAAGAAAAGTTAGACGCACCCATCAACTCCACCAAATTGAGCATGATCTTAAACATAGTGATCATGTTCTATACATAGTGATCATGTTCTAACATACATAGTGATCATGTCCAAACATAGTGATCATATTCTATACATGGTGATCATGTTCTATACATGGTGATCATGTTCTATACATGGTGATCATGTTCTATACATAGTGATCATGTTCTATACATAGTGATCATGTTCTATACATAGTGATCATGTTCTATACATAGTGATCATGTTCTATACATAGTGATCATGTTCTATACATAGTGATCATGTTCTATACATAGTGATCATGTTCTATACATAGTGATCATGTTCTATACATAGTGATCATGTTCTATACATAGTGATCATGTTCTATACATAGTGATCATGTTCTATACATAGTGATCATGTTCTATACATAGTGATCATGTTCTATACATAGTGATCATGTTCTATACATAGTGATCATGTTCTATACATAGTGATCATGTTCTATACATAGTGATCATGTTCTATACATAGTGATCATGTTCTATACATAGTGATCATGTTCTATACACAGTGATCATGTTCTATACACAGTGATCATGTTCTATACACAGTGATCATGTTCTATACACAGTATCATGTTCTATACATAGTGATCATGTTCTAGTCATAGTGATCTTGTTCTATACATAGTGATCATGTTCTATACATTAGGT